>JAQQAC010006904.1:7947332-7964944 GCA_029783875.1 Phataginus tricuspis | reverse complement strand
GGGGGTGGGGTCTCGCCCGTCCCGCCCATCCCGACCCGGAGGTGGGGTCCCAGCTGCCCCGTCCCTCCCGCCCTCCCTGCGCGGCCCCGGGGATGGGGTTTCTCCGGTCCCGCCCCGGAGGTGGGTCCCAGCTGCCCCCCCCATCGTCCCGCCCCGCCCGCTCTGCGGCCTGACGGGCGGCGACCGCGAAGCCTTCCGCCGACTCCACTGCCGCAGGCTGCTTCTCCCTCCCCGCCTGGACCAGCCGCGGTGAGCCCCCTAGCAGCTGGCCTCCACAGCCCCTCCCACCACCCCAAGGCCGCGCTGCTGCGCATCCCCCAAGCTCCCAACCCAGCCGTCTTGAGCGCGGTTGTCCTCTTGGCGGAGGCCTTCTCACTTCCCACTAACTCGACGGGGTTCGTGGGGGTGCGGCTTGGAGAGACCTGGTGAAGGCTGATGGGAGTCTGTGTTGCCAGAGAGCGTCCTCCAGGGAGGCTCGAAAGTGGGGCCACTGGAGCATCTGGGCTGCCCAGGTGGGGCCACACCCCTCCCCACCATTTGTAGGGGGGATCAGCCAAGTTCCAAGGGGAGCTTCAGGGGTTTATGGACACAAGAGAAAGACCCAGCCAATTGTGGGGGCCCCCCGACCCTCCCTTTTCCAGGCCACTCTGCTGAGCAAGCCTTTCCATGGAGGACACAAGCGAGGACCCCACAATATTCACTGCCCATTCTCTGCCCAGTGACCCTCGGTTCTTGGCCACCGTGACCAACGCATACCTGGGCACACGTGTGTATCATGACACACTGCATGTGAGTGGCGTGTACAATGGGGCTGGAGGGGACACGCACCGGGCCGTTCTGCCCAGTCCCCTCAATGTCCGGCTGGAGGCCTCTGCAGGGACAGGAGAGCAGCTGACCAAGACCTTTGTCCTGGACACTAACACAGGTATCCGCTGCCGGTTCCCCCCACCCCCGTAAGCCATTGTCCCAGGGGCGTGGGAGTAGAGAGCAGTCCCATCCCAGCCCGCCCAACTCGCAAAGAAAAAGAGGCCTCTGGCCAGGTGGGCCTCCTGAACTGGCAGGACCCTTGGGTTCCCCTATGCAGCTGAAACTTTCCAGGGTGGAAAGGCCAGCAGCTTTGTAAGTGTCTGCAGTGGCCCTAAGTGGAGCGGGCCAGTTGCCCTGTCTTCCCCTCCGCCCCTCCCCAGGCTCCTTTCTGCACACTGTGGAGGGCCCCAGCTTCCGGGCAGCCCAGTGCATCTATGCCCACCGCACGCTGCCTCACGTCCTGGCCTTCAGTGTGTCCATCACCCGCCTGACTGTGGAGAGCTGGCCCATCACGGTGCTGCTGTGGTCGGACTTCTCCCCACACAGCCCAGACCTGGAACTGCATCTAGGTCCTGACTTCCAGGGAGCCCGGTGAGCTGGGGACAAGGGACCTGCCGGGTGGCTTGAGGAGGGACCCCATCCGTGAGACGTGGCCGTGCTCTTGCAGGTACCTGTATGGCCACACACTCACCCCTGAGCAGCCTGAGGGGCTGCAGCAGGAGGTGCATATGCTGTGGACACCTGTGTCCCCAGCTCTGACCCTTGGGGAAGGCGAGGAGGACAGGACCTGGGAGTTCCTGACTGTGGTGGGCGGCAGCCAGGCTGAGGTCCAAGTCTGCCTGGCTGAGGCCCTGCAGCTGCAGGCCAGGGGCGCTCTCTACACTGCCCATACCCAGGCCTGGGCCCAGCTCTGGGCAGCCTGTGGCCTGGATGTGGAGGGGCCCATGCCCCTGCGCCAGGCCCTGCGTGGCGCCCTCTACTACCTGCTCAGCGCCCTGCCCCCGCCTGGGGCCCCAGGAGACCTCTGCCACGGCCTCAGCCCTGGGGGCCTCTCCAACGGGAGCCGGGAGGAATGTTACTGGGGCCATGTCTTCTGGGACCAGGTTTGCACCATTTACCCTCCACAGGGCAAGTAGCACATAGGTGTGGAGGGTCCTGTGGCTGAGGGTAAAGGCAGAGCCGCTGCCTCTGCCCTACCTGGGATGGTGGCTGTGATTGGCAAAGCACAGGGGCCTTGGCTGAAGGGAAGGCTTCCTGGAGGAGGTGGTGGCTCAGCCAAAGGACGTGTAGGAGTTTGATGGAAAAGAGTGATTCAGGCAAGGAGGCCAGAAGTTCAAAGACCCAGAAATCAGAGGGTACTTGGCATCTGACCAGGGTGGGGAGGACCCTCACCGAGGCAAGAAGAACAGCTGTAGGGGGGCTGCAGGAGCCATGGGGACTAACTGGGGAGCAATGTGGACAGAGGTGTGTTCTGGAAAGAGCGTTGTGGCTGCTGAAGGAAGCGTGGGTGAAGGAGGGGGCGGAGCTGGGCCTTAGTGTGTACTGGGTGTGAGAAGGGCCCAGCATCACCTGACCCGGAGAAGCCACCACCTGGGCACCTTATAGGTGAGCCTCAGAGAGGCTGTGTCCTCTACTCCAGGTCAAGCAGCTGGTGGTGCCCACCCTGGCTGCCCACACCCAGATGCTGGCCTGAGCCCCTGGGTAGACCCAGATGCCCACTGGGGAGGTGAAGCACTGGGCTGGGGACCAGACCTGAGGAGCTTCTGGGCTGGAGACGGGGACAAAGAGTGGGCAGGGAGGGTCTGGAACAGCCCCAGGTGGGCAGCATGGAGCATGCTGGCTCTGAGGCCCCACCTGGGCAGGAGCTGGGCAGGTCAGGGACAGAGAAGGGCGTGGGAGCTCAGAATAAGGGACCCCTGGCTGTGCTCATAGGATCTCTGGATGTTCCCAAATATCCTGATGTTCCACCCAGAGGCCGCCAGGAAGCTCCTGGAATACCGCATCCGGACGCTGAGTGGGGCCCTGGACAATGCCCGGAACCTGGGCTACCAGGTGAGGGGGGTCCTGGGCACCCAGCCTAGAGGGCCCCCAAAGAGCGTGATGTCCCCACACCTGTCCAAGACCTGCACCCCTCATCCTTTCGGGCCTCTCTCTGCATGGGCCTGGACCTCCTGGATTCTTGTAACGAGCTCAGCAGCATTTTCCCAGCTGCACCATGCAGGTAGGAGCAACGACCTGGCTGGGTCTCAGCTAGGGTCTCCCCACTGCCCTGCCCCAGGGTCAGCACACAGCGGAAACCAGGCAGAAGCCACGTGGCCCACGGTGGAGACACGTAGTGGGCACTCAGAGCCATCAGGCTCCCATGAGGACGTCTGGGACAGTCGGCGCCCCTGTCTCTGCCCCCTATGGCTGACAGCTGAGAGCATCGGGAAATGGGTGGGCTACCCCTGGTCCCCTGAGAATAGTCAAATCTGCTCCATCCCTCTGACCCTTCAGGGAGCCAAGTTTGCATGGGAGAGTGCCGGCTCTGGCCTGGAAGTGTGCCCCGAGGATATTTATGGGGCCCAGGAAATCCACATCAACGGGGCTGTGGTGTCGGCCTTCCAGCTGTACTACCAGACCACCCAGGTGGGTCATCTCCGAGCCTGCCGGGTGTGAGCACTGCCCCGTGTGGCCAGACTCCCCTCCCCACCACGACTTCTTTCGAGGGCCAGGCCTGTGGAGCAGCTCAGAGCCTGGCCTGCATTTCTGGGCAATCGGAAGGGTGGGCGTTGGCAAGAAACACTGACCAGCGGGGATGGGATCACGGGGTGCCACGTCCCACCCTCTCCTGCTTCCCCAGGACTTACAGCTCTTCAGAGAAGCTGGTGGCTGGGACGTGGTCAGGGCTGTGGCTGAGTTTTGGTGCAGCCGTGTGGAGTGGAGCCCTGGGGAGGAGAGGTACCACCTGAGGGGTGAGGACATGAGGGCCATTGCTGGGGCATGATGGGGGAGGGTGGGGGACGGGGGGACGGAGAGCGGATGGTCACGTTTGGGGCAGATGGATGCGTTCAGGTCCCTGAGGCCGTCTTGCACTTGTGTGTGCAGGAGTCATGCCCCCCGATGAATACCACTCAGGGGTCAACAACTCCGTGTACACCAACATCCTGGTCCAGAACAGGTCAGGCCTGAGACCCCCGCCCCACCTCACAGCACGGGGGCCAGCCAGAGCACTAGCTGCAGCCCCTCCACTCCACCCGTAGCCTGCGCTTTGCTGCTGTCCTGGCCCAGGACCTGGGTTGGCCTGTCCCCAACCAGTGGCTGGTGGTGGCTGATAAGATTAAGGTGCCCTTTGACCCAAAGCGGCAGTTCCACCCAGAGTTCGATGGGTACCAACCTGGTGAGTGGACTCAAAGCCCTTTAGAGGCCCCTCCCCATCTGCAGGACCTTGTGTCCGCCTTGGGTGCCCCCTAAATGCCCCCCTCAGCAGCTCCTGCCCCCCAGGAGAGGAGGTGAAGCAGGCCGATGTCGTGCTCCTGGGATACCCCGTCCCGTTCCCCCTCAGTCCTCACGTTCGCAGAAACAACCTGGAGATTTACGAGGCCGCGACGTCCCCCCAGGGTCCCGCCATGACCTGGGTAAGGAGACTGTGGGGTGGTGGTCCTCACAGCCGCCTGGCCCTGCCCCACCGGCCACAGTCTTCCCTCCCAGCACAGTGGGCCTCACCCCAGTTGTCCTCTGACCTCTGACCCCCGACTCCAGAGCATGTTTGCAGTAGGCTGGATGGAGCTAAAGGACCCCCAGCGGGCGTGGGACCTCCTGGAGAGGAGCTTTGCCAACATAACCGAGCCCTTCAAGGTCAGCCTGTCTGTGGCCTCCACCTACACACTGACCACACCTGCTTCCTACCAGGGCCCTGGTTGGTAGGCATGGAAGCCCAGCCTGGGGGGTCACAGCCCTGACCTTGGTCCCCTTTGGGAGCAGGGACACAGCCTCAGGAGGGCGTGTCCTCAGGGTCCAGGCCCTGACTGCGCTGCCCCCTGCAGGTATGGACGGAGAACGCTGATGGTTCAGGTGCCGTGAACTTCCTGACAGGCATGGGGGGCTTCCTGCAGGCCGCACTCTTTGGCTTCACAGGGTTTAGGTGAGTGTAGTGGCCGGCGGAGGGTGGTCACCTGTCTTCACCCGCCCTCCTCACAGAACTTCCCCTTCCCACCAGGATCACCTGTGGTGGCCTGACCTTCGACCCCATGTGTCCGGCGTGGGTCTCTGGAGTGTGTGTCTCTGGCATCTTCTACCAGGGGAACAAGCTTGACTTCTGCTTTTCTAGGGGCTCTGTGGCAGTTGAGGTCACAGCCCAGGCAGGGCCTTGGGTCTCCCTGCTGGAGGCTGAGCTATGGCCATCACAGGCTCGGCTCCCCCTTCCCCCTGGTAGGCAGCCACCCCAGACCCACCCACGGGTCCAGGGTATGTCACATGTGGGGGCGGTGGATGGGTTCAGGTCCCTGAGGCCGTCTTGCACTTGGGTGTGCAGGAGTCATGCCAGGGAGCCCGGGTATGTGCCCTCACCCACAGGGTGCCCGCTCGCCCTACAGGACACAAGGTCTGCTTTCCCTACTCAGCTGGCCGGATACAGAGGTCTCTCCCATAGGACGCAGGACCAACAAGTTCTGTTCCAAGAGAATTTGAGAGAAGACATGGGAGAATCTTTTGAAGACACCGACACCAGCACCAGAGCCCACAGGACCCCCTCTGGGACCCCCTGGGCCCTGCAGCCCCACCATGTCCTCACCCTGGCACTGTCCTGGACAACAGGGCTCTTGGCCTTAGGGCCCTCAGGTCCTCCCCTTTGGCCACTCGTCCCCACCTGTCGTTGACACCCTCCGGGCCTACCATCCTCTGCAGCCCAGCCCAGCTCAGGCTCCACGTAAAGTCTGATTTTTAACCAGAAGTTCAAGACTGTGTGCCTCAAGCCCTCCCCAGCCTAAACCCCCCAGATGAGTGGCTTTCCCACAGCCTCCCACACCAGCCACCTCCCTGCCGGCCCCTCTGGGCCAATGCCTGTAGCTGCAGCCTAAAGATGCCGTGGGGCAGGCCCAGGCCTCTGTGTGGAGGGCGGGAGCTCCGTCCCCTGTAGGGTCATGCAGGGCTCTCCGCAGCTCTACCCCAAAGGAACATCACGCAGTTGATGTCAGGCCGTTGTGGGGACTTGGCGTCCCCACTCCTTGGCTGCTCTGGCCTCTGGATCACTTGACTTAGGTCGCGCAGCCTTCATCATGTGCCCTTCCTCAGCGAGGAAGGGAAGGCAGTGGGGTGCAGAGCACGCCTGGCTCTTCCCTCTGACTAGCCAGAAGGACCAGGGCCAACTGTGCGTGGGCACAAGACTGTGGCCCTGGGCCCATCTGTCCCGGGCAGGCTGCCGTGGCTGGAGGCTCTGCCCGACCTCTCCTGGGCCCTCAGCCCCTCAGCATGTCCCCCGCAGGTTTCCTAAGAATGAGGTGTGACGCTTCTGCCACCCAAATCTTGGTGAGGCCTGAGGAACTGCACGTCAGTGCCAGCAAAGCCTTGTCTCTGAGAGGCTGGTGTGCCCCTCCTGGAAGTGAGGGTTTCATAATGGATGAGTTTCCCTGCCACTTGGTGGGGAAGTGCAGTGACACTCCAGGAGAGCACAGGGGTGCGTCCCAACGGCACCCTCCCCTCCTTCACTCTGGCAAACTGCTCTCCTCTGTTCTTGTTGAGCTAGTCCAAGTTCAAGAAGCAGACACCCAGCTGCAGAGCTGTGGCGACAAAGAGAAGGGGGAGGGGAGGGCCTGTCTCCGTGTTTCTGTGGGAGCAGCATGTTGTGGGGACACGGCAGGGCAGGTTGCAGACCAGCATGCTGTCGGTGCTGGCTGCCTGAGGACACGCGGCCCTGGGCAGTGGGGCCAGAACTCAGTGGGGCTTGCCCAGTGCCCACAGGCTCTCCATCATCTGCTGGCCGTGTGCCAAAGGCCAAGGCTGGGCTGCTAAAGCAGCACAGGGTGGCCGGGGGTCGTCCCTGGGCCGCAGACTCTTACCTTTGCAGCCCAGAAGCCAGATGTCGGCATAGGGATTGGTGGTCCTGTGCCCGCAGGCCTTATGCAGCCTAAGACCTGCTGCTTGGGCCCCACATGTGCGCAGCCTTCAGCACGGAGTGGAGGTGTTGTGGCAGAGTGACACGTAGTGGCGTGACTGCTCCGGGTCCCACGGCAGCTAGTTACCTACACTCGGTCAGGGTCCCCAGCCTGCCTAGGAGACAGCATGGGGCACCGCGGGCTGCCGATGAACTCCCCCTACACCCATCTTGACTGCCCGCTCTGTCCTCAGAGCTCACCCCTGCTCCTAGCCTTTGTGCCCAGCATGGGTTGGTCCCTTTTCAAACCATACCTGGGACCCAGAGTTGGCCTCCAACTCTCCCCTGGCCCAAGTACTGGCACGCTGGCTTTGCCCTTGGTCTGTCATGGGACCAGGGCCCAGCATGGGCCAGCATTCCATCCCCATCCCAGGCCCCAGCCAGCACACACCCTCACCTCCAGGGCTGTCTTGGAGCTGCACACACTCCGGCTTGGGGCTGGGCACTGTTGGTATGTGGCCAGGACACCCTCTACACTCTGTGGAGACAGCTGGGCCAGGTGTTGGCTGCCACAAGAGGGAGGGTATTCTGGGGTTTCCAAGAACAGCAGCTAGACAGAGACCCCCCACCCCCAGCCCAGGCAAAGGGGGCTCCCTTGGGAGGGAAGGGGCCCTGGGTGGAGTGCTCAAAACTGTGAGCCACCCTGCGGTTAAGGCCCCTGCAATTAGCCTGCCCTGTCATTGTCCTGGCCACAGTGAGGCCCAAGGGGCCTCACCCCTAGCCACACAGGGTGTGTGTGTATTATTTAGCAACCCCCCTCCCCATCCCATCTCTGCTAGGCTCTTCTCTCTCTGGTTGGGGGAGGTACGCAAGGGAGGTGAAATAATACAAGGACACACAGCTAGCAGCAAGGATTCTCAGAAAACGTCTTCACCCCCTGATTTTCTCCCTCTCTGCACAACCCTGTGTGGGGCTGTGATCCTGTGCATGTGTGTGGTTCATTGGCCTGATAACAGCATGACCAGCCTCACTCACCCAGGAGGGGGGAACTGGGATTTCTCAGAATTAAGGGACGCAGGGGTCACAGGGATGTCAGAGTGACCTAAAGAAGGTCAGCCCATGCCCAGCCCACAGAGGAACATACAGGACAAGGGTGAGAGGTCCCTGGGCAAGGGTTCCCACTTAACTTGTGCACACACACCATGCACCAGTGTGTGCACACACGGACTTGGGGATGGGCAGATGTGGACTTGGGAAGACACCATCCACATTCTGGGAGACAGGCCACTAATCCATAGCACCCAGCAGGGCAGCAGAGACCAAAGCCTGGGTTCCCAAACTTTATTCTAAAATACTGAGGCACCTCCACCCCAGAAGCCACAAGCCATCCAGTGCCTGAGCAAAGGGAACAGTCAGGGCACAACCCAGCAGATGGAATGGGACATTGCCCGTCGATGCTGGGGTCAGTCCAAGAGGATCTGGCTGCAGGGGTCCCTCGGGTAGCTCCCTTCCCAACCCCAGCCAGGAACAAGCCCCAGGAGGCATTTTCTAGAACTCCGTGCTTTTAATTGTGAAACAAGGCTGGCTGATGGGAGGGAGGGTCTGAGCTGGGGCTAGGAAGGTAGGGATCAGGGTCTAAATGGGGGCTTTTCAGGATCAGTGTTAGGCTCCCAGGCTGGGGCTGGGGGGTGGGCACCAGGCCCTGCAGCAGAGTGGGGGTCCCAGGGGGCCAGGGTGGAGCCCCTGGGGCAGCACCATGGTGGTGGGTGTCCTGGGGTCAGGGTCCCTGGGTCAGGATGGGGACAGAGTCCAGCTGTCAGTCGTAGTCTGAGTCATCAAACTTGGTGCTGAAGAAGGCGGCAGAGTCCTTGGCCAGCCGAGACAGGTGCAGGGCGCCGGTCACCACCAGTGCCATGAGCAGCAGGGGTGGCACCAATGCCCACATGGTGGCCAAGATGTTGTAGCACTTGGCTTTGGAGCCGAAATGCCGGGCTGCCTCCAGGTCTCCGGCCACCTTCTGGTCTCGAGCCTGGGGACCAGCAGACCAGGTCTGTGAGTGGGTTTGTGGCCTGAGGGTCTTGCCCCCCCTACCAGGCAGCCACTGGGTCCACACCTTGGAGGACCCATATTGGACCCAAGATCTGGATGGAGGGATATGGCCTGAGGGGACATTGCCCTGGGCTCAACCCACCCCTCCATCATACTCCCAGCTGGACTCACAGTTCGGCCCTCTGGGGACCCCTGCCTCCTGCTCCAGCCATGGGCCCAGTGGACATCAGGCAGGCAGCAGCCTCCAAGGACCCCCACCCCAGGGGCTGAAGGGAGCCCCCAGCAAGTGAAAAGCCTCTGTTTGATGAGAGAGACGTCCTTGGCTAACACCCCCCACCCCCGACGACTCTGCTCTTTTGGGTGGGCTAGGACGAAGCCCCCCTTAGCTGTGACAGCACCCCGCCTCTGTGTAGGATCCCTGGTGAGGTTAGGCGCCTGGCCATCGCCATGCTGTCGGGCAGCCCCTCACAAGCAGCGCCCGTGGGGTCCCGCTGCACCCCAACTTGACAGGCAGGCCGGGGAAACACCCCTCCAGGCAGCCCCACGGAGCCTGCCCCGCCCGCACCCGCGCGCTCACCTTGATGGAGTAGGCCAGCGCCAGGAAGCCGAGGCAGCACAGGTTCAGGTAGAGGGTGCTGAACACCGACCAGATCAGGTGGTCCCGAGGTGGGGGGCCCGGCGCCCCCGGCGGGAGAGCCGAGTGGGCTGCGCCCTCGGGCTTGCGCGGCGCCGGCGCCCGGGGGTCCTCGCGGGGGTACGCGGTGTCCATGGGTTCCAGCGCCGTCTCCTCCTCGCTCGATCGGGCGGGGAGGGTGGGCGCCCGGCCGCTTATACCCTGCCGCCCAGCACGGCCCGCTAAATATAACTACAAATTACAGGCTGCGGCCGCGCCCGCCCCGCCCAGGCCCCCTGCGCCGCCCTCGAGCCCTGGGGGACTGCAGGCCGCCCACCAGAGCCCCGCCCCCGCGGCCACAGGGGCTGGAGGTGCGCCCCGTTCCGTCTGGGCCCCCTCCTCAGGACCACAGCCCCAGGGGGCGCCAGAACCCGGCACCTGCTGTCACCAGGGCCTGGCCTTGGGAGGGCGTGCTCAGCTGGGCTTAAGAGAGCAACCAGGGAGAAAAGAGCGAGGAGCAGGGTCAGAGAGGGGCCCCAGGACCAGCGATGTCCCTGAACACAGCTGTCAGTGCTACAGAGAGCTCTCCAGGCCCGCTTTGGGGCCTGGGCCCTCCTGCAGGGGCAGGCAGCTGTTTCTCAGCCCCCTGGCTGGCTACTCCTGCCCACCATGCTTGGGGTGCGTGAGCTTAGGGCCCTGTGCTAGTTTCATCTCTCTCTCAGGGCCCAGCAGCCTTTTGCTATAAATGCATCTACACCAATGACTGCCCTTTATGTCCAAGGGCCAGACTTCCCCCAACCCCAGACTCACATACCCACGTGCTGCTCCCTGGAGGAGGGCTCACGGCGTCACCATCCTAAACTCCAACAAGAGACCTCAGGATCTTCTCCTAAAACCTCCCGTCTTAGGCAGCTGGGACTGTGATAACAAAGTACCATAGACCTGGTAGCTCATAGGCAATAGATATTTATTCCTCACAGTTCCGGAGACTGGCGTCCAAGATCAGGGTGCCAGCACAGTGGGCTTCTGGGAAGACCGTCTTGCTGGTTGCATACAGCCAATTTCCCACTGTGCCTATACATGGCAGAAGGGGCAAGGGAGCTCTGTGGAATCTTATCATGAGGGCTCCACCCTCTTGACCTAACTACCTGCTAAACCCCCACCTAATATCACACTGGGCATTAGGATTTCAACATACGAATTTGGGGGCAGAGGAGCATTCAGTCCATTGCACTCCTCTACCTGGTCTCCCCCAGGGCAGGTGATGGCGACTCCACCCATCCAGCTGCCCAGGCCGACAGTGCGGGCTTACCCTGCCCCCTCGCCCCCCACCAAGTGCATGTGGCCCCACTTGCCAAGGCACGCAGCACACTGCTGTCCCCACCGCCTCTGAGGCTGAGGCCCCTCACCTCCCATATCAGTACAGCCGCCGTGCTTGGGTCCTCAGGGCTGCAGCTGGAGTGGACCTGTCACAGTGGAGGACAGGCCAAATTCCCCTCTGCTCAGAGCCCTGCAATGCTCCCGCCTCACTCCAACTGAGATCCAAGGGCTAACAAAGCCCTGCCAGACTGCTCCAGGTTGTGGCCCCTGGGCAGCAGGCTCTGTGTATGATGCAGAGTAGGAGGCCCAGCCCTGTAGAAGGTTGGGGGAGGGTGCAGGAGGAGGCAGATGAGCTGTAGGCAGCCCGACAAAGAGAGCTGGCCCCGCAGGAGCCCTGGAGCTTGGATGGCCCTTTGGAGACATCCAGAGCAGGGCGAAGGGTCTAGGTCTCTACACCCTTGTGTTGGTCAGACAGTGGAAGCAGGATGCTCCTTGCAAGAGGTGTGACCTTGAGTGACAGCATTTTCCTCCACAGAGGCAGTCCCCAGCAGCTGGGGAGTGAGCCCTCCTCCCTGAAGGTGGGTCTGAACGCACAGCACAATGCCGGCCATAGCCCACAGCAGCTGCTCACCTGAGCTTGTTCCTGCTGGGTTTGGGAGCAGCCCCTTCCAGACCTCAGGAGACTGGTCATCCTGGGGAAACACGGAAGAGTGAGGTGAAAGGGATGAGCTCTGGGTCCCGCTGCTGCAGCTTGGCCCAGGGCCACACTGAAGTCACTCCTCCAGAACCCAGCCCCCCTTCTCCCCACCCTCAGCTACTACATTGCTAGGCCCAGCAATGCGTGATGGACCCCCTCTCTGAGGTTTAGGCCTTGGTTGCCCTTGCTGGGCATATGTCTGTACCACCAGAACTGGGCCAGAGGGCACTTTGTTCCCACCAACATGCAGCAGCAGCTGGCTCCCTTCCCTAGGACTTAGTGTCATGTGGCCCTCCCATGAGGAACCCCACACGGCATCCAGAGCTGTTGGGCCAACAGTACCTTGTCGTGTCCCTGGCTGGAAACGTTCCCTTTGGGAAGGCGCCAGTGGTCTTGGAAATGACGAGAGGCAGTCCTGTCCTTGGGCCCTGGACACAGCTGTCCTACCCCTGACCACCAACACCTCACCAAGGTGCTTGACACCTTGAGCCAGGAAGGGGTGTCCACCCTCTGGACCACATCTGGTCTGCTTGGTCCAGCAGGCAGCTTTAGGGTGGTATGGTATGGGTTGACTGGCAGGTTTGAGCTGTGTCCTGCCACTGGATATGACACTTGATGTGGGAGCCAGGGCCAGGGCTCTGAGCCCTGAGAGGTGCCCCTGAGGTCTGGCAACAGGGCAAGCAAACACACCCAAATACATGCCCCCTCTTTGGGGCAAAGGGTCCAGTGAAAGTAACGGGCTTACAGCTCTGTCCACAGGGACCTTTCCCCTCACAGAGGTCTTCAGGCCACTGGAGTGGGCTGGAGTGCGGCCCCATCTCTCTCCAGCTTTCTCCCTCACATTGAACTGACCCATGGAGAACCAGGCTGGGAATTCTTCCTTCTCCATTATCTGGTCCTACAGGGATCCCCTTTCAGCCTCAGGTGTGAGTAGAAGGGCAGGTGCTAGGAAGCAGTAAGGGATTGCCCAGGGTCAGGGCAGACTGCCTGTTTGATCCACAACATTTCCACCCCCATCCTCAACCGCATTGCTGCTGCGTCCACCCAAAGCTCTGACTCAGTGGGTCCAACACAAATCTTCACATGGTGGGCACTTCTGCCAGCGGCCAACGGCTCACCTGCTGGCCCTTGTCCATCATCAGAGATACGATAGGAAAGACTGCCTTCACCAGATCAGGTACACAGTCCCCAGCCCCAGGCCGGGTTGGTCTGAGTCTAGCACAGCAGCTTCACCTAGGGATCCCCCGGGTTGGTTCCCCTACAGCTGTCCCCTGCCTCCACCAGAGACCAAACTGGTAAATGAAATGGAGGTTTGGGGGACCAGCACCCACTGGGCTTTGAGGGTGGCACTATTTTCTGATAATCTTCCCAGGATGAGATACTGTTTTTGATTTCTCTCCCAGGCTGGGGTGGGTAGTGGGGGGCAATTCCAGACACCTCCATCTGGCCTGCCGCACTGTCACGGCTCTTACCCAGTAGGCCATTGACCCTGTGACCTGCTTTATTCCAGGGGAGGGGGAAGTGTCTGCTGGGAGGGGCCAGGGGCTGGGCCTCCACTGACAGTGTGATTTGGGCCTAGAGCCCCATGATTCCGTGACGCCATGCACCCCATGTAAAAGAGGGACCACTAATACTTTGTTGAGATACTGTGATTTATATTAAGATGTATTTAATCTATGTGTTCCTTTCGGGCACAGAGACCCTAAAACCGTGTAACTTCCTACATGCTGAGAGCTGGCAGGCGTCTTTTGTTATGTTAACGAGGGGGCTTTTGGACCCCGCCTAAGGATGGGGGCCGGTGGCCAGGAGAACCAGCAGGGAACTTTCTGTTCCACCCTACAACCTCCTGGAAGGGAAGAGGGGCTGGTGGTTGAATCAGCTGCCGGCCAATGACTCAGCCACGCGCATGAAAGGAAGCCGCCATAGAGACCCAGACAGAGAGGGGTCAGAGAGCTTCCAGTAGGTGAACACCTGGAGATCTGGGGGCAGTGGAGGCAGAGGGGCCACAGGGACTCCAGGCTTTCCCACACACCCTGCCCTGCATGTCTCTCCGTCTGGCTGTCCTTGAGTTGAATCCGTTTATAATAAGCTGGGTGATCTAGTGAATAAAATGTTCTCTGGATTCTGTGAGCCGCTCTAATCAAACCGAAGGAGAGGGTTGTGGAACCTCAGGTTTATAGCTGGTTGGTCAAAAGTACAGTGACAACCTGGACTTTCCACTGGCATCTGAAGTGCAGTGGGAGGCAGTCTTGTAGGACCCAGCCCTTAATTTGTGGGATCTGACCCTGTCTCTGGGTATAGAGTGTCAGAACTGAGTTGAATTATTCTTGGACACCCTACCAGTGTCCAAGAATTGCTTGGTGTTCTGTGGGAAGCCCCACAAACACATGTTGAAACTGGATTTTTAACCTTAAATATAAAACTGTCGATCATTTTTCCAGCAAAAATGGGTTTATTCTGGAACAGCCGAGAATTGCAAATTGTGACACACAAGCTACAGCAAACCCCAGGCAGGTCCAGAGAGCAGAGGAGACCCTTTCATAGAGGAAGGGGGTCCTGGGGGCTGCAGTGGCTGCTCACTGGCTGAGTTGCGATAGCCTCTCATTGGCTGGACTGTGGCTGGGGGAGCGGAAACCTCCCCTGCTCCTGCTGGGAGTAAAAACCTTCTTTCCTGTGGGGTGCAGCTGAGAAGGAGGGTGGGCACCAGAGCTCCTGCTGCAGGCCACCCCTGCTGTGTGGAGGAGGCTTCCTTTATCGATTTTCACATTTCCCCCTTTCGATGTTTTCTTTGAGAACATCATTGGTCAAGAGTCAGGTTTTCCATATTTAGTGGGTTTGTCCCTTAGTGCCAGGAAGGACCTTTCCTGGTTGTCATGTCCCACATTGGAGGGAAAGTACATAGCAGTAGGAAACCACTTAAGGCCACATTTGAGTAACAGGGAAGGTTAGGAGGGAGAACACAGGCACTTCCCACCTATAGTCCGTATTTATCAAGATTTTAAGCATTGGAGATCAGCTCTTTATTGGGTACATTACTTTTACAAGTCTGACAGGAAACAAAATGCAAAAGTCAATCATACAAAACAGAAGAAGTAGCATGACAATTCCAAGTTGCATGACAGCCCTAAACCAGTCCTCGAGGCCTGAAAGGAGCCCAATGAAAATATTCTTGGCACTTATCTTGATATAGGGGAGATAAGTTCTCCCTACAGAAGCAAACCCAGAGTCATGTATACCTCCTGGGAGCCCCTACTTAATGCAGCCATGAAAGCAGGATGGTGAGCGCTTCAAGGTACACAGGAATGGCCGAGCGCATCAGGACAGACACAGTGTCCGTGTGATCATGGAGCAGATAGCTGGTGAACTTTTTCAAAACAGCGCAACTTCAAACATACTATAATAGCACTGTTATCTCAAAATAGCTGTTTAGAGTGTGTTGTCAATAATACAGCCTGTAAGGTTGCAAATTCAGAGCCATGACTTTAGATAAGAATCCAGAGTCAGTTAATAGTTGAGAGGAAAGAAAGACTTTGTGAGTTCTGAGCTTTCTAACCCTCCCAAAAGCTCACAGGATCGTGATGAAGCTGTTTCCAAAAGACCATAAACTGAAAAAAGAGATTTCCTCCTTTTGCAAGGATTTGGGAACTGAAGAAAAGGACAATTTTCTTCATGAAACAGACTGAAGCAGCAAATAATGAGAAAGGTATACAGGTCTGGCCCGTACATCTTGGGAAAGCTATCTTGTCTGACGTCATCTGCTTCAACTCTGGGAAATCTTTCTTTTCAGGTCATGAGGTAGACGCAGAGCATCAGGGTTCGGTGCTCTTTAGCTGTCACGTGAACCCAAGAGCCTGTTCCTGGATTTTGGCAGCACCAGGGTTGGTGTAAGGGCCCCCAGGACGCAGTGACTATTAGGAAAATTGATGAAGGGAAGCCTCCCTGACATGACATCAGGAGGCCTGCAGGGGGAGCTCCGTGCCACCCTCTTAGGCAATCCCACTTCAATGGGAAGGAAGGCAAGGACACCATGCAACTCTGTATTTTGGCTAATTTACCACCCAGGAGGACAGAAGGCTCCCATCTCCCCCAGCAACAGCCCAGCCAATGAGAGACTGTCACAACTCAGCCAGTGAGCTGCCACAACACGTGGGACTCCCAGATTCCTCAGATGGGATTTGTGCTTAGAACAACTCCCAACTCCCCTTTCCTCTATCTGCACTTTCTTGGGGTTTTGCAGTAGCTTGCTTGTCCCAAAGTGCAATTCCTTGCTGTTCCTGAATAAGCCCATTTTGCTGGCAAAATAACTGACAGTTGTAAGGGTAACCTTACTTGGTGTCAGGAGTGGGACCCAGAGAAATCCCCCAAAAGCTCCAGGGCTCATGAGCACACAGATGAGGTGCCAACCCTGGAGCTGGAGGGACTGTTTACTCCTGGATTTCAAGCTCTGCCACCTTTGCCTTTTGAGCTCTCCAGGCTTTATCTGGGACCTGCTTTAAGGCCTTGTTCTTTCTGACACTACTTGTTTGGCCTTTGGTCCAATTCCTTTTTGGAACTGGACTGTGGAACTGTGCTGCTTAGGAATATTCCTTATTGCTCTAGAGCAAAACCTCTCAGGAACAGGATCCCATTCATCAAAGTACTTTGAGGGGACCCCCAAAGCATTTCTGGGGCCACAGCTAGTTTTGTGTTTAAAAGCCATGAGCTCTCCTCATTCACACTTCTAACTAAATGGACCAGCATAACTGAAACTGATTTAGGGCACAAATGGCTATTAAATATGGGGAACTTTGGATCTCCTTAAACCTAGCCTTTCAAACCTGAATTCAACAGCCTGGCTCTAAAATAGTCAAAACTGAACAGGGAACCTATGTTAGTTGGTGTAAGTCCAGGGAGAGGAAATCCCAGGGCAAAAATACCTTTAAAACCAAAATCAGTCAAAGGGGGAAATAAAGTTTAAAATCCATTTATTGCTTACAAACTGCAGTCCGGGCCATTTCTCTTTCCTGCTCCAGCAGAAGGAAAACCAGCCCTCCCCCTCACCTCTCAGGTACAGATAAGCCCTACGCTGCCCAGGTAATTACCCATTGATATGGAGATGAACTTCTCTCCACCCCTGAGAAATGATGCAAATGCACTAAAGCCATACTTCTCCCCACCCTTGAGCTCCTGTTGATATGCAGATGTACTAAAGCCGGGCGAGATATTCTGGAAAGACTACAATTTTACCCACAATTGGTATCTTGAAGCTTTCATATGTTACCAGGAATCTAAAATTGCCTGTCTGCAAGATACAATTTCTGGACTAACTACACCAACCAACAGTTGGAAGAGGCCCAAATGGCTTGGGAGACCTCTTCTTTCCCTCCCGCACACTCTTTGTCCCCAGACAGGCGGCAGCCCCCTCGGGCTCAGGGTCCGCCTCCGGCGACATTTTCCTCTGCTCCCTCCGCTCCTGATGGACTAGGACCTGTCTTGTAGAGTTAAGTCTCCCGAGGATCCAAATAAACGCCAAGTTTCTCAAGTTCCCTGGACTAAGGCTGAAATCTGAGCCATAGTCAGAGCTCCCTAAAGTGACTGAGGAACCCATAGGTTGGCTGAGTTCAACATAGCTTTTCAAGCTTACCAACCTGGTTTCTCAGATTCGTATTAATTAATTAACCCACATGCTTGTTGCTGACGGCCAGGCCAAGTACTGGCTGAAACCAGCCTGATGGGAACATCCTATCCTGAAAGGGATTAGGAGAAACAGACTCCTAGCTTTTGGCAAGATGCTGGAACACTCGCTGGAAACCTCCAGGGAGCAATTCCTAATGTTGCTTTTCCTAAGCCTACTGATAGGAATAAAATCCAGGTTTCCGTACAAAGCCTGATGCACCTGTTCCTGACTATTACAACTGACTTCAGATTATTTTCAAAGAAAACCTTGGTCTCCTTTAGACACTGAATCCAGCCCGGCAGCATGTCACCCTATTAAACAGGCTAAAACCTGGATCTTAAACTGTAAGTTAAAAGGACTAGGGCAGAATGGAGATCTGAATGGACTGGAGTCTGTCCAC
>JAQQAC010006904.1:7930871-7946832 GCA_029783875.1 Phataginus tricuspis | reverse complement strand
TTAGAAAAATACAGCCTCCCAAGACTGACCAAGCAAGAAACAGAAAAACTAAACAGACCAATCACCAGCAACGAAATTGAATCAGTAATCAAAAACTACCCAAGAACAAAACCCCCGGACCTGATGGATTCACCTCTGAATTCTACCAGACATATAGAGAAGAAATAACACCCATTCTCCTTAAAGTTTTCCAAAAAATAGAAGAGGAGGGAATACTTCCAAACTCATTCTATGAAGCCAGCATCACTCTAATACCAAAACCGGGCAAAGACCTCACCAAAAAAGAAAATTACAGACCAACATCCCTGATGAACGTAGATGCAAAAATACTCAACAAAATATTAGCAAACCGAATTCAAAAATACATCAAGAGGATCATACACCATGGTCAAGTGGGATTCATCTCACGGATGCAAGGACGGTACAGCATTCAAAAATCCATCAACATCATCCACCACATCAACAAAAAGAACAAAAACCACATGATCATCTCCATAGATGCTGAAAAAGCATTTGACAAAATTCAGCATCCATTCATGATTAAAACTCTCAACGAAATGGGTACAGACGGTAAGTACCTCAACATCATAAAGGCCATATATGACAAACCCACAGCTAACATCACACTTAACAGCGAGAAGCTGAAAGCTTTTCATCTAAGATCAGGAACAAGACAGGGATGCCCGCTCTCTCCACTGTTATACAGCATAGTGCTGGAGGTCCTAGCCACGGCAATCAGACATACAAGGCATCCAGATTGGTAAAGAAGAAGTCAAATTGTCACTATTTGCAGATGAAATGATACTGTACATAAAAAACCCTAAAGACTCCACTCCAAAACTACTAGAACTAATACCTGAATTCAGCAGTTGCAGGATACAAAATTAACATGCAGAAATCTGTTGCTTTCCTATACACTAACGATGAACTAACAGAAAGAGAAATCAGAAAAACAATTCCATTCACAATTGCCTCAAAAAGAATAAAATACCTAGGACTAAACCTAACCAAGGAAGTGAAAGACCTGTACTCTGAAAACTGCAAGACACTCCTAAGAGAAATTAAATAGGACACTAACAAATGGAAATGCATCCCATGCTCCTGGCTAGGAAGAATAAATATTGTCAAAATGGCTATACTACCTAAAGCAATCTACAGATTCAACACAATCCCTATCAAATTACCAACAGCTTTCTTCAATGAACTCGAACAAATAATTCTAAAATTCATATGGAACCACAAAAGACCCCGAATAGCCAAAGCAATCCTGAGAAGGAGGAATAAAACAGGGGGAATTATGCTCCCTGAGTTCAAGCTCTACTACAAAGCCACAGTAATCAAGACAATTTGGTATTGGCACAAAAACAGACCCACAGACGAGTGGAACAGAATAGAAAATCCAAACATTAACCCAAACATATACAGTCAATTAATATTTGATAAAGGAGCCTTGGATGTACAATGGGGAGATGACAGCCTCTTCAGCGCTGGTTTGGGGAAACTGGACAGCTACATGTAAGAGAATGAAACTGGACTACTGTCTAACCCCATACACAAAGGTAAACTCAAGGTGGATCAAAGACCTGAATGTAAGTCATGAAACCATAAAACTCTTAGAAAAAAACATAGGCAAAAATCTCTTGGACATAAACATAAGCGACTTCTTCATGAACATATCTCCCCGGGCAAGAGAAACAAAAGCAAAAATGAACAAGTGGGACTATATCAAGTTGAAAAGCTTCTGTACAGCAAAGGACACCATCAGTAGAACAAAAAGACATCCTACAATATGGGAAAATATATTCATAAACGATGTATCCAATAAGGGGTGGACATCCAAAATATATAAAGAACTCACGCACCTTAACAAACAAAAAGCAAATAATCCAATTAAGAAATGGGCAGAAAACATGAATAGACACTTCTCTAAAGAAGAAATTCAGATGGCCAACAGGCACATGAAAAGATGCTCCACATCGCTAACCATCAGAGTAATGCAGATTGAAACCACAATGAGATATCACCTCACACCAGTGAGGATGGCCAGCATCCAAAACACAAACAACAACAAATGTTGGCGAGGATGTGGAGAAAAGGGAACCCTCCTACACTGCTGGTGGGACTGCAAATTAGTTCAACCATTGTGGAAAGCAGTATGGAGGTTCCTCAAAAAACTCAAAATAGAAATACCATTTGACCCAGGAATTTCACTCCTAGGAATTTACCCTAAGAATGCAGCAGCCCAGTTTGAAAAAGACAGATGCGCCCCTATGTTTATTGCAGCACTATTTACAATAGCCAAGAAATGGAAGCAACCTAAGTGTGCATCAGTAGATGAATGGATAAAGAAGATGTGGTACATATACACAATGGAATATTATTCAGCCATATGAAGAAAACAAATCCTACCATTTGCAACAGCATGGATGGAGCTAGAGGGTATTATGCTCAGTGAAATAAGCCAAGCCGAAAAAGACATGTATCAAATGATTTCACTCATCTGTGGAGTATAAGAACAAAGAAAAAAACTGAAGGAACAAAACAGCAGCAGACTCACAGAACCCAAGAACGGACTAATAGTTACCAAAGGGAAAGGGTCTGGGGAAGATGGTTGGGAAGGGAGGGATAAGAGGGAAAATGGGGCATTACGATTAGCAGACATAATGTTGTGGCGCCATGGGGAGGGCTGTGCAACTCAGAGAAGACAAGTAGTGATTCTCATCTCACTACGCTGATGGACAGTGACTAATGGGGTTGGTGGGGGGGACCTGATGAAGGGGGTAGTTTAATAACCATAATATTGCACATGTAATTGTAGATTAATGATACCAAAATAAATTATATAAAAAATACATATTTTTACCATATAAGAAATAAAATATTTTTCAAGATGAAAAAAAAAAATAATAATCCAGCCAATTCTTTTAAGCTTCATTGCATTGTTTCCTTACTCTGAGCCCATCAGCAATTAATGTTTTACTCATTTAATGTTTAGTTTTATATATTTACATCCAAATTTTAAATTTCTTGAAGCTTGTGATCTATTCTTCCTCCACTGTGTACTCTTCCTTGAGAATCTGGAATAGACCTGATACATAATAAATATTTGTGGGATTTGTAAAACAAAAAATGTTCCCATAGTGTGCAGTTATGTCAGCTCTTCCAGAATACACAGCAGAGAATTGCAGAAGCTCATATCAAGGCTGAAATGGAATGAGAAATTCCCCAAATTTTAGTAATCTGAATATCAAAGATAAGAATTCCATCAAATGTCACATGTGAAACCTTGCTAGCAAGAAGTGAAGTGAAATACTGGCAATATTGAAAGAAGAATAAAAAAAAGACCTATCTGAAATTCAGTATCTAGAGAAATTGTTCCTCAAAAGTGAAGGAGATAACCATAATATCACACATGTAATTGTAGATTAAGGATACCAAAAAAAAAAAAAAGTGAAGGAGAACTATAGTAAATAGTTCTAAAATTCATATGGAACCACAAAGACCCTGAATAGCCAAAGCAACCCTGAGAAGGAAGAATAAAGTGGGGGAAATTATGCTCCCTGACTTCAAGCTCTACTACAAAGCCACAGTAATCAAGACAATTTGGTACTGGCACAAGAACAGACCCACAGACCAATGGAACAGACTAGAAAGCCCAGATATATACCCAAGCATACGTGGTCAATTAATATACGATAAAGGAGCCATGGATATACAATGGGGAAATGAGAGTCTCTTCAACAGCTGGTGTTGGCAAAACTGGACAGCTACATGTAAGAGAATGAAATTGGATTATTGTCTAACCCCATACACAAAAGTAAACTTAAAATGGATCAAAGATCTGAATGTAAGTCATGAAATGATAAAACTCTTAGAAGAAAAGATAGGCAAAAATCTCTTGAATATAAACATGAACAACTTTTTCCTGGATGCATCTCCTCGGGCAGGTGAAACAAAATAAAAAATGAATAAATGAGACTACATCACGCTAAAACGCTTCTGTATAGCAAAGGACACTATCAGCAGGAAAAAAGGCATCCTACAGTATGGGAAAATATATTTGTAAGTGACATATCTGACAAGGTGTTAGCATCCAAAATATATAAAGAACTCATATGCCTCAACACTAAAAGAGCAAATAACTCTATTAAAAAATGGGTGGAGGATATGAAGAGACAATTCTCCAAAGAAGAAATTCAGGTGGCCAACAGGCACATGAAAAGATGCTCCATATCACTAATTATCGGGGAAGTACAAATTAAAACCACAATGAGATATCACCTCACACCAGTTAGGATGGCCAACATAGAAAAGAATAGGAACAACAAACGCTGGCGAGGATGTACAGAAAGGGGAACCCTCCTACACTTCTGGTGGGAATGTAAAATAGTTCAACTATTGTGGAAAGCAGTATGGAGGTTCCTCAAAAAACTCAAAATAGAAATACCATTTGACCCAGGAATTCCACTCCTAGAAATTTACCCTAAGAATGCAGGATCCCTGTCTCAAAAAGACATATGCACCCCTATGTTTATTGCAGCACTATTTACAATAGCCAAGAAATGGAAGCAACCTAAGTGTCCATCAGTAGATGAATGGATACAGAAGATGTGGTACATATACACATGGAATATTATTCAGCCATAAGAAGAAAACAAATCCTACCATTTGCAACAACATGGATGGAGCTAGAGGGTATTATGCTCAGTGAAATAAGCCAGGCGGAGAAAAACAAGTATCAAATGATTTCACTTATCTGTGGAGCATAAGAACAAACAAAAACTGAAGGAACAAAACAGCAGCACACTCACAGAACCCAAGAATGGACTAACAGTTGCCAAAGGGAAAGGGACTTGGGGGGTGGGTGGGAAGGGAGGGAGAAGGGGAATAAGGGGCATTACGATTAGCACACATAATGTAGGGGGGGCAGAGGGAAGGCAGTATAGCACAGAGAAGACACGTAGTGATTCTATAGCATCTTACTACGCTGATGGACAGTGACTGTAATGAGGTATGTGCTGGGGACTTGATAATGGGGGGAATCTAGTAACCACAATGTTGCTCATGTAATTGTATATTAATAATACCAAAAAAAAAAGTGAAGGAGAAATAGATTTTCTCAAACAAAAACAGGGGATCTGTTTGTCAGCAGATCGACTCTTTAAGAAATGTTAAAAGAAGTTTTCCAGGCAAAAATAAAACTATTTACATTAGAAACTTTTATCCACATTAAGGAAATACATGAGAAGGAAACAAAATAAGGTAAAATAAAATATTAGATTTCTTATTCTTAACTCTTCATGGCCAAAAGATGGAAGCAACCCAGGTGTCCAGCAACAGATAAAAGGGTAAACCAATTATGATATATACACACTCCCAGTGGAATATTATTCAGCCATAAAAAGGAACAAAGTCCTGATTCCTGCTACAAACTTGGGTGACCCTCAAAACTGTGATGTTAAGTGAAAGATGACAGACACAAAAGGTCACATGTGATGATTCCTCTCTTATGTTGTATCCAGGGTAAGTCCATAGAGACAGAAAGCATACTAGTAGTGACGAAGAGACAGGAGGAGAGAGAGTGGAGAGCAGTTAACTGAAACGGTAAAAGTGAAAAGTTTTGAAACTAGAGAGACATGGTGGTTGTACAACATCATTAATACACCAAATGCCACTAAAGTGTACACCTTTGAATGGTTAATTGTATGCTACATGAATTCAACGTCAATTTAAAAACAGAAAGAAAAATAAAAGCTCCAACATATTCCTGGGATTCTAGAAGCCAGGCATAAGAGCAGGGCTTAGGAAAAACCTGGGAGGGTCCCAGCACTCCCCTCTGTGCAAACGGGAAATGAAGATTAAAGCAGGCCGCCCACCCGCCTGCCTGAGTGCTGCAGCCCCAACACACTCCCAGAGCTCCTGGTAAAGGCAAGTGACTTGCTGCTTCAGGAGTTTGAGAAGTTAGCTCACCACCGATTTCATCAGGGACGGCTGTGCTTACACAGGACAAAGGGAGCAGACTTAGCAGAATTACTGCAGAGAACAGACAGCACAACAACAACAAAAAGAGGAACAGTCCCCTCTGGGGTGGGATGCATCTGATTTCCCAAGCTGCCACATTGTTATTTTAAAAGTCCAGTTTCCTACTAAAGAATTATGAGAAATGCAAATAAAGAAGAAACTATACCCTGTGCGTAGGGATAAAAAAAGTAGTCAATAGAAATTGTCTCTGAGGAACCCAAGATACTTTAATTACTAGAAAAAGACTCTAAATCAGCTGTCTCTTCCAAGAATTAAAGGAAACCGTATCAAACTAAAGAAAAGTATGAGAATGATGTCTCACCAGATAGAAAACATCAAAAAAAGAACCAAACAAATTCCGGAGAAGAAAAGTACAAAAAAAGTGTTTTGTTTTTTTCATAGAAGAGCTCAGCAGCATATTTGAGAAAGAAAATAATCAGTGAACTTGAAGACAGATCAACTGAAATTATCTGAGGGGGAAAAAAAAGAAGACTGAAGAAAAATTAACTTAGAAGCTGGTGGGGCTCCATAAAGCATATTAACACACGTGGGAGAGTTATGATTAATCCAAGCCACTTTATCATTAGCTAAAATGTTACTGTAAATCCCCAAGGTAACCACTAAGAGTGTAAATTGAGAAAAATAGAGTGAAAGAAATGAAAAGGAAATTAAAATACAAATGATCTATTTTATACAAAGACAGGAGTTACTGAAGAGTAGAGAATATGGAGAAGAAGACATAATATACATAGAAAAATGGCAAATTGAAGACATGTATTTACCTTATCCATAGTTATATTAAATATAAACAGGTAAAATAATCAAAAGACAGAGTGGTGCATTAGAAAAAGGACTTGATCCAACTATGTGCAATGTATCTAAGAGATGACCTTTTGATTCCAGAACAAAGTATGTTGAAAGTAAAAGGATGGGAAGATACATACTCTGAGAACAGTTCCCCAGAGACCTGTCTGGTGATCTCATAGCAGACAACACAGACACCGAGACAGTCGTCACTGGGTACAGTGGGGGCACTTGGTAATGACGAGAGATTCCATCCCCGAACAAGACAGAAAGTCAGAGCGGCACTGTGTGTTTGTCCCCCCGACGCCTTTGTCCCTCAGGGTGGAGCTCAGGGCGCTGCCCTTGCCGTCCCTTAATCAGGTCGCTCCTGAACCAGGGCACACGCCGTCGTCTCAGCCCCCGATGCCATGGCCGACACAGGCCACATCTGCCCATTGTCACAGACGTAGGGGTTGAGAGCCCAACTCTGGGAACATCTTGGTCACAGATACACCAAAATATGAGCCAAGGTCACAATGTCCCCACGTATATGCAAACCAAAATGCACAATCCTACAGAGGTATCCCTCGTCCCCTGGCGAGTCCCAGGCAGCGCTGGTAGTGAACATGCCATGATTTGACTTCTCCGGACACAGAGCTGGGCTGTCGAGTGAGACTCCGTGCCCTCAGCTCCTGAGGCTGCAGGCCTTGCCGGCGGCCGTCTGTGTGTTTCCGAAGTTCCAGTTCCAGGGAGCGAAGGAAGGAGCACATTTCACCCACCAGTTGAATATCAGGGTGAGTTGTGATAAAGACTCTATGTCCAGGTTCTGACATTGGCTGATAGCTCTTGGTCTCCCTCCTGCCTGCCTTCCTGCCCTACATCAAGGCAAGCTGCTGAGAAAGCCTGGGTGCTTCGGGATATGGGAAGTTCAACCACACACGGCAAGTCAAACCCCAGCCCCGCAAAGTATAAGCCACCCTAAAAATCTCAAGCCAGTCTCCTTGCCCTGCTCTTTCACACCATTTTGGGATTTACTGGGGACTTGCCCTGCCTTTCCCACAATGTTTCATCATATGACCCACAATGCTTTGTTATATGAGAAATACACTTTTTCACATCCTCTTGGTGAGTGTATGGTATCACCACATTCACCATCGTAATCAAATGTTTTTCTGGTGGGGTGGGGACCATTTGATTCCGTGGAGTAGTTACGGAACAACTATAAACCAACTAGACTTGATAGGAATATACATTCTTCTTAAGGGCGCATGAACTGTTCTCTAGGTAGAACATAGGTTAGACCATAAAACAATTACTGATAAATGGAAAAGGATTGAAATCATACAAAATATATTATCTGACCACAATGAAATAAAATTGGAATTCATTAGCAGAGGGAAAATAGGGAAATTCACAAACATATTTAAAGCAGACAACATACTTCGGAGGAACCAATAGATCGAATAAGAAATCGCAAGCAAAATTAGAAAACACTTTGTGATGAGTAAAAGTGAAAACAAAATGTACCAACACTTACAGGATGCAAGGAGAGCGGTTCTTAGAGGGAAGTATATAGTTGTAAACTCCTATATAAAAAAGAAGAAATATGTCAGTACATAACTTTTCACCTTAAGAAACTAGAAAAAAAGAGCAAACTAAAACTAGCAGATAGAAGGAAATAATAAAGGTTAGAACAGACACAGAGAAAATTGAGAATACGAAAACCATAGAGAAAATCAACAGAACCAAAAGTTAGCTCTTTGAAAAGATCAACAAAATTTGCAAACCTTAAGTAGATTGACTAGAAAAAGAAAAAAGCTCAAAACATTAAAAAAAATTTTTATTAAGGTATTATTGATATACACTCTTAAGAAGGCTTCACATAAAAAACAATGTGGTTACTACATTCACCCATATTATCAAGTCCCCTCCCATACCCCAATGCAGTCACTGTCCATCAGTGTAGTAAGATGCCACAGATTCACTATTTGCCTTCTCTGTGCCACACTGCTTTCCCCGTGACCCCCACACCATGGGTACTAAACATAATACCCCTCAATCCCCTTCTCCCACCCTCCTCACTCGCCCTCCCACACACCTCCCCTTTGGTAACCGCTAGTCCCTTCTTGCAAGAAGACTCAAGTTTTTAAAATCACAAGTGAAAGTGGAAACATTACAACTGGTTATCAAAAATAAAAGAATTATAGGAATACTATGAAGAGTTGTGTACCAACAAGTTGGATAATCTAGATGAAATGGACAAATTCCTACAAACATGCAAAATCTGTGAAACTAACTCAAGGAGATGTAGTAATACAACTTAACAATAAAAAGACCAACTCAAAATGGGCAAAGGGTGTGAACAGACATTTCTCTAGGGAAAAATGTACAAATGGTGATAAGCACACGATGAGATGTTGAACTTCATAAGTGAAAATGGTAACACATGAAAATTACAGCGAGGTACCACTTTTCATTAGCATGAGCGCTAAGTCTCTTTGTCTTTGACTTTTGACACTGACTATGTGTCTCGGTGTGTCTCTCTTTGAGGTTAGACTTCTTTGAATTAATTGAGCTTCTTGGGCATGTGGGTTAATGTGGATTTTTCATCAAATTTGGTCAGCTTTCAGTCATTCTTTTTTGAAATATTATGCTCTCTCTCTCTCCGTCTCATCTCTCTCTGTTACAGAAAACCAGAAAACATGGACTGGATCGCTGACGGAAGAACCCAGTGGCACTTGGAAGTCTTGGAGGGTGGAGGTTTATTTCACACTGGTGTGCTCAGAGGAGAGCGATCTCCAAAGGTCTGAGCCCCGAGTACAGCAGGGCCATGCCTTTTATACATTTACTACAAAGCTAGGGGGAGTCGGCACAGCAGAACCATTGCAGTGGGAACTATTAGGTCACTATTGGTGTATTCAGGATACTAGTTATATTTTTTTTTTCAGGGGAGAGATTATTCTTTCTTTATTTTTTTTAAGTTTTCTATTTATTTATTTTTAATAATTTGGTATCATTAATCTACAATTACATGTGCAATATTATGGTAATTAAACTACCCTCTTCATCAGGTCTCCCCCACCAACCCCATTACAGTCACTGTCCATCGGCGTAGTGAGATGCTATAGAGTCACTACTTGTCTTCTCTGAGTTGTACAGCCCTCCCCATGCCCCCCCAACATTACGTCTGCTAATCGTAATGCCCCTTTTCCCCTCTTATCCATCCCTTCCCACCCATCTTCCCCAGTCCTTTCCCTTTGGTAACTATTAGTCTGTTCTTGGGTTCTGTGAGTCTGCTGCTGTTTTGTTCCTTCAGTTTTTTCTTTGTTCTTATACTCCACATATTAGTGAAATCATTTGATACTTGTCTTTTTCAGCTTGGCTTATTTCACTGAGCATAATACCCTCTAGCTCCATCCATGTTGTTGCAAATGGTAGGATTTGTTTTCTTCTTATGGCTGAATAATATTCCATTGTGTATACGTACCACATCTTCTTTATCCATTCATCTACTGATGGACACTTAGGTTGCTTCCATTTCTTGGCTATTGTAAATAGTGCTGTGATAAACATAGGGGTGCATATGTCTTTTTGAAACTGGGCTGCTGCATTCCTAGGGTAAATTCCTAGGAGTGGAATTCCTGGGTCAAATGGTACTTCTATTTTGAGTTTTTTGAGGAACCTCCATACTGCTTTCCACAATGGTTGAACTAATTTACATTCCCACCAACAGTGTAGGAGGGTTCCCCTTTCTCCACATCCTCGCCAGCATTTGTTGTTGTTTGTGTTTTGGCTGTTGGCCATCCTAACTGGTGTGAGGTGATATCTCATTGTGGATTTAATCTGCATTTCTCTGATGTTTAGCGATGTGGAGCATCTTTTCATGTGCCTATTGGCCATCTGAATTTCTTCTTTAGAGAAGTGTCTATTCATGTCCTCTGCCCATTTCTTAATTGGATTATTTGCTTTTTGTTTGTTAAGGTGTGTGAGTTCTTTATATATTTTGGATGTCAACCCCTTATCAGATACGTCATTTATGAATATATCCTCCCATACTGTAGGATGTCTTTTTGTTCTACTGATGGTGTCCTTTGCTGTACAGAAGCTTTTAAGCTTGATATAGTCCCACTTGTTCATTTTTGCTTTTGTTTCCCTTGCCCGGGGAGATATGTTCATGAAGAAGTCGCTCATGTTTATGTCCAAGAGATTTTTGCCTATGTTTTTTTCTAAGAGTTTTATGGTTTCAAGACTTACATTCGGGTCTTTGATCCACCTTGAGTTTACCTTTGTGCATGGGGCTAGACAGTAGTCCAGTTTTATTCTCTTACATGTAGCTGTCCAGTTTTTCCAACACCAGCTGCTGAAGAGGCTGTCATCTCCTCATTGTATATCCAAGGCTCCTTTATCAAATATTAATTGACTGTATATGTTTGGGTTAATGTTTAGGATTTCTATTCTGCTCCACTGGTCTGTGGGTCTGTTTTTGTGCCAATACCAAATTGTCTTGATTACTGTGGCTTTGTAGTAGAGCTTGAAGTCAGGGAGCATAATTCCCCCTGTTTGATTCCTCCTTCTCAGGATTACTTTGGCTATTCTAGGTCTTTTCTGGTTCCATATGAATTTTAGAATTATTTGTTCCAGTTCATTGAAGAAAGCTGTTGGTAGTTTGATTGGGATTGCGTTGAATCTGTAGATTGCTTTAGGTAGTATAGCCATTTTGACAATATTTATTCTTCCTAGCCAGGAGCATGGGATGCATTTCCATTTGTTAGTGTCCTCTTTAATTTCTCTTAGGAGTGTCTTGTAGTTTTCAGAGTACAGGTCTTTCACTTCCTTGGTTAGGTTTATTCCTAGGTATTTTATTCTTTTTGATGCAATTGTGAATGGAATTGTTTTTCTGATTTCTCTTTCTGTTAGTTCATTGTTAGTGTATATGAAAGCAACAGATTTCTGCATGTTAATTTTGTATCCTGCAACTGCTGAATTCAGGTATTAGTTCTAGTAGTTTTGGAGTGGAGTCTTTAGGGTTTTTTATGTACAGTATCATGTCATCTGCAAATAGTGACAATTTGACTTCTTCTTTACCAATCTGGATGCCTTGTATGTCTGATTGCCGTGGCTAGGACCTCCGGGACTATGTTGAATAACAGTGGAGAGAGTGGGCATCCCTGTCTTGTTCCCAATCTTAGATGAAAAGCTTTCAGCGTCTCGCTGTTAAGTATGATGTTAGCTGTGGGTTTGTCATATATGGCCTTATGATGTTGAGGTACTTGCCATCTATACCCATTTTGTTGAATGTTTTAATCATGAATGGATGCTGAATTTTGTCAAATGCTTTTTCAGCATCTATGGAGATGATTATGTGGTTTTTGTTCTTCTTTTTGTTGATGTGGTGGATGATGCTGATGGACTTCCGAATGTTGTATCATCCTTGCATCCCTGGGATGAATCCCACTTGATCATGGTGTATGATCCTCTTGATGTATTTTTGAATTCGGTTTGCTAATATTTTGTTGAGTATTTTTGCATCTACGTTCATCAGGGATATTGGTCTGTAATTTTCTTTTTTAGTGAGGTCTTTGCCCGGTTTTGGTATTAGAGTGATGCTGGCTTCATAGAATGAGTTTGGAAGTATTCCCTCCTCTTCTATTTTTTGGAAAACTTTAAGGAGAATGGGTGTTATTTCTTCTCTGTATGTCTGGTAGAATTCAGAGGTGAATCCATCAGGTCCGGTGGGTAGTTTTTTGATTACCGATTCGATTTCGTTGCTGGTGATTGGTCTGTTTAGTTTTTCTGTTTCTTGCTTGGTCAGTCTTGGAAGGTTGTATTTTTCTAAGAAGTTGTCCATTTCTTCTAGGTTTTCCAGCTTGTTAGCATATAGATTCTCATAATATTCTCTCATAATTCTTTGTATTTCTGTGGGGTCCGTCATTATTTTTCCTTTCTCATTTCTGATTCTGTTTATGTGTGTAGATTCTCTTTTTCTGTTAATGAGTCTGGCTAGGGGTTTATCTATTTTGTTTATTTTTTCAAAGAACCAGCTCTTGGTTTTATTGATTTTTTCTATTGTTTTATTCTTCTCAATTTTATTTATTTCTTCTCTGATCTTTATTATGTCCCTCCTTCTGGTGACTTTGGGCCTCATTTGTTCTTCTTTTTCCAATTTCAGTAATTGTGTCTTTAGACTATTCATTTGGGAATGTTCTTCCTTCTTTAAATAGGCCTGGATTGCAATATACTTTCCTCTTAGAAGTGCCTTTGCTGCATCCCACAGAAGTTGTGGCTTTGTGTTATTGTTGTCATTAGTCTCCATATATTCTTTGATTTCTGTTTTGATTTGGTCGTTAACCCACTGGTTAATTAGGAGAATGTTGTTAAGTCTCCATGTATTTGTGAGCCTTTTTGATTTCTTTCTAAAATTTATTTCTAGTTACTAGTTATATTTTAATCCGTTTCTGTAAAGGTTACCCAGACACTGTATTATAAACTAATCAGCTTCATGACTATGATGAACAAGCTGTTCCACACCACTGAGTCCTGGTCGGGGGTTGGGGGGAATACATTGTTACATTGTTTCAGTCGCAAGCACCCAAGCACCTTATGATTCCTCTACATTCCTGAAGCCTTAACAGAAACCCTGTTTCCTTGGCTTTCTTGGCTTCCCGCCACACCTGCCAAGAGGTAGAGGGATTTGAGAACTTTCTGTGTATTTCCTCATCATCTCCTCTCTGGGATTCCCATTATGCCTCTGTTGTACCCTCGATGGTGTCCCAGAAGTCCGGGGTAATCCCAACTCTCTCTTCATGTTTACTCTTCTACCAGGTGAAATACGATCTTAACCCCGCTAGCTAAGTTCTCATTGCAGTTATTGTACTTTCCAACTTCAGCATTTCTATTTGATCCTTTTTAAAATTTGATTTCTTTATAGTTTCTACCTAGTAAAACACTATTCTCATATTTTCCTTTAATTTGTTAGGCATGAGTGCCTTGGGGTTTGTGAACATATTTTAAATGGATGATTTAAAATCTTCATCTAGCATGTCCAATGTGTAGGTTTCCTCAAGGACACCTTCTCTGTAACATTTTTTTTGCCCTCTGTGTATACTCATGATTCTTTGAATGTCCACTAATTTTAGTCTGAAAACTGGACATTTTACATAACATAAGGTGGTGGTGCTGGAAATCAGATCCTCGCCCAACGAGGCTTGTTGCTGGCGTCACAGATGCTGGACTGGTTTTGTGAGGCCTGTATTCTTTGTTATGCATAGACACATAGATCCTTTTCAGTTACTTTAGTGGTGAGCTAATGTGTGCACAGAGAATAAATGCCTGGGACCAGTAAACTTCCCAGCCGTTGCTGAAGGGCTTTCTATGCTAGGCAGGGGGTGGGGGGAGCAGACATGCCTTCCGCACCCCAGCAGCTTACAAGCCTATCTCAGTTTTCACTTCCTGCTCATGCAGGGCTTCAAGGTCAGCCTTAGGTGAGAGGTTGGTAAAATGCACATATCTGCTCAGAAATATTTTGTTAATATATTTAGATATATTACATTTTTTATAATCCCTTGTGGAAAATGATGTCCTGAGAGATACAGTAAGCTAACATGTGAAAATATTAACTAAACAAATAGAAATCACTGTTGGGTGACTGGGCATAAGGAATACCCAAGGCTCCAGCAGGAAATGCCTCTCCAGGAGCCTCCTGCACCTGCCCTGCAGTGAAGCCGTGTTCTTGGTGGGTCCTGAGTGTCCACTGCAGCCCAGTCCCCATCTGGCCATCCGGCAGGGAGGTCCATGTCTGGGTGCAAACTGCCTTCCCCTCCCTGTGTGCATCCTGCACACAGCTGTGGCCAGTAGTAATGGAGCCAGTGACAGGGAAAGTGGGCTCCTGGACATGCCCCAGGATCCTGAGCCGTGGCTCAGGAAGGTGGCACCTGGTGACTCCACAATGACTCAGTTCTCCTTCCCTGGCAGCTGGCAGGTCCTGCACCAGCAGGAACCACTGACTGTGATGGAAAACCCTGAGACAGTGCAGCTGAAGGAGGGCTCAGTGAGGGCTTCACCAACCTGGACCAGGTTCCACCAGCTTCACCTGGGACAGGACACCTTAGGACAGACCAAAAAATAATCAATTGTGATAAACATCAGGTGCTTCATGAAGCCAACCATTTTGGAAATATCTGAGATGCTCACAGGGAGCAAGAGCCACCAGACAAAAGAAGCTCCTAGTTGCTAGACAAGGTCCACGACTCCTCAGGAATGCAGCCTACAGCGGGGAGGGTCTTGCCAGGTTCTGAAATTTAACCTGGAAGGTGAGGGCCCCAGTTACAAAGCTGGGAAGGCTCAGGGTGGCCTCAGCCTCAGAATCTCGGAGGCAAGCAGGGCCCTGTCTGCAGGGTGGGCCTCCCTGGACTGAGGGTCCAGGAGACAGGACTTCCAGGTCAAAGAAGCTGTCAGACTACAGAGATAAACTCCTGATGGTACAAGCAGAGGGGTCCCCTTTTTGGCCACGGCATCAAGTGCTGAGATGATGGCGTGTGCCCTGGCCCCATCCTTTGAGGGTCATCCTGATTAAGGGACATGCGGCAGCTCTCTCTTGAGCTCCACCCTGAGGGTCAATGGCATGCATGAAGTGTCAGGTGGCTTGACAAAGGATTCTTAGATATGACACCAAAAGATAAAAGAGATAAATTGGACCTCACAAAAATTTAAAACTTGTGATTTAAAGTACACAATGAAGAAAGTGAAAAGACAAACCACAGAAAGGGAGAAAATATTTGCAAATCATAAATCTGGTAAACAAGTGATATCTTGAAGTTTAAGAACAATTACAGCTCAATAGAAAAAAACAAATAGGAAATAAAAAATTGGCAAAGGACCTGAATACACGTTTCTCTAAGGAAGACAGACAAAGCGCCAATAAGGCTTATGCAAATATGCTCCACATCACCAGGCATGAGAGAAATGCTAAATAAAACCACAGGGCCACACTACCTCACATCGGTTATGCTGGCCAGAATACAAACGCAGATAATAAGCCTTGTCATATGTGCGGGAATCAGAAATCAGCCACTATGGGAAACAGTTCCTCAAATAATGAAACATAGTTACCCTATGACCCAGAAACCCCTACTAGATAGTGAACTAATGAAATATTTCC
>JAQQAC010006904.1:7905452-7920871 GCA_029783875.1 Phataginus tricuspis | reverse complement strand
GCATCTCATAGGTTGGGGGGACGTCGGTGTGCGCGCCACTGAAGAGCGGCTGGGAGCTGCGGTTCATGGCGCAGACACTGAGGAGCTGCGGTCCGGATGTTGAGGGGATGCTCCTGGCCCTCCCTACCCCAGTAGTTTCGATTTCTCCAGTTTCCTTTTTTGGATTTGAGAATTGGGAATTGGCTGGGTACTAGAAGGGCGGGACAAAGGGCTGAGTGTCGAGTTACATTCGGGAAGGTGGGAGGAGGGTCAAGGCGGGTAGGGTAGAGGCTCCTGGCCAGGCACTCGAGACAGCCTCCTCTCAGCGGACCCCACCCCTGTCGGCGTGTGGGCGGCCCAGGGCACTCTTCCCCAGCCTCGGACTGTCCCCATACTGACCCAGCCCCAGCCCCAGCCTGCTGCATGCTCACCCTCCCTTTGCAGCCTTCTAGACTCCACGCTCCAGCCCCCAGAGCAAGCCCTGCCCCCACAGCACACACCCCAGGGGCCACAGCCATCCTTCTGAAATCCCTTGTCCTTTTGTGATTCTTAAGTCCACCTCCACGCTGGTTGGGGTGTTTCCTGGTGCAGTCAGCACCCTGCAGACTATGAAAGGGGATCAGAACGTGTTTCCCAAATGCACCACTTGACATGTGGACTATTGTGAGCTGAGGGAAGTAAAGACCCAATGGGCTCCAGAAACTTTGTCCCCTCGCTTAACTACCCAGAAGAATTTAAACTGGGGTGGGGGTGGGGGATCTTTCCCAAAATGAGAGTTTTTGCTGGAGGTAAATTTTATCTGAGTGACCCATTGGCCTGGCAGGTAAACATCTAACAAACACCTGCTCTTCTTCATGTTTCCCTGTGAATCACCCCCTCCTCTTTGAAGCCCCCGGCCCAGCTCCCATTCCCTGAGCTCAGATGGTTTACACACCTGATTTTACCTTTCTGTCTTGAGCCTTCGTGCAAGTGTAGTCCCTGTATGTACAAAATAGGATTTTATTTCCTCCTCTTAGTCTCTGTCATGTCAATTTAAGTCTTAGGCTGGCCAAAAAACCTTTAGAGGGTAGAGGAAGATATTTCTTCCCCAACATTCTGTTTTCCCAGAGGAGCCTTCCAGCATCTCTCAAGGGTTCCCTGGCATCAGCGACACTGGGTGCTGGCTTTGGGACAGGAAGGGGCAGCCACGGTGAGGTAGAAAGGTTCCGTGGCAGCAGCTTTGTATCGTGGGGCCAGCATATCCATGTAACCCCGTTTATCCTCCCTCCTGTCCCCGCCTTTTCCTATAGGGCCAGGGAGCTTGAGGGGAAGGGAGGAGGGAGAGAATCCTATCCATGGAGGCCTTGGGAGGGGCAGTGCCCCACTACAAGGGCCTTCCTGAAGTCACCTTTTCTCCCCTTCTGGTTCTGTCCAGGCCCAGGGAATACAGGGCAGCAGACAGAGTGTGGCTTCACTTGCAGGAAGGCAGTGCTTGTGGGACAGCTACAGCCAGCAGAGGCCCACACTGCACCTCCCGCCCTTCTCCAAGGCCCTTTTGATGTACTGAGCCAGTCAGGCTCCATCAGTCCCTGTGGCCCTTGCGGTCCGAGTGGCCCCCATGTCTGGGCTCCCTGCCTCTCTCCTGGAGCTGCCAAGGCCCCCAGCACCTTCCTCCCTGTCTTGTTGTGACACACCTGGTGGCCTGCCCTGCAGGTTCACACACCCGGGATGGCTCCCAGGCTGGTTGTGCCCATGGAGTCACCGTGGACAGAGCTTACACTGTCAGTGCAAAGCACACATCAGATTTGGAAGGCATGGGGAGAAAGAACAGTTTGGTAAGATACAAATTATTTTATTGGTAATATTTGTGGTTGATTATATGTTGGGATAATATTTTGGATATATTGGTTCAAATAAAATAAATCTCATTTCTTTTTGCTCTTTGCTTTTTTGGCTACTGGAATATTTAAAACTTGGTTTGTGGCTGGCACCCTAGCACACTCACCCCTAGGTGATCTGTGGGCAAAAGAAAGAGGGCCTGACCCCTCCCACATGCAGCATTGCATGTCTTGCAGGGATGCAGCAGAGAAGGTAGCGGAGCGGGACGGTCTCGGGGGGAGCGGCCTTGCCCTGTCTCCAGGTGTGCGGTGCTGGCCCTGCACAGATCTGCACAGGGCCTCTGAGTGATGGGCTCTGTCGGGTGGCTGCACAATGGGCAGCAGGAGGTCACACCGGGGCCCGCAGGACTGCTGTCAGATCACCTGGAAGGTTGCTTACGTCAGGATTAACTGTTCCTGTCAAGTCTTCAAGGTTTTACAAGACTTTTTGTAATGAATTTCCAAGAACAGATGATCAGAGAATAAAGCAACTTGGTAACAGCTTGAAGACACCATTCTAACTGCCCAGGTAAGTCAGACTGGCACTTGTGTGGACCTGCTCTGATTAATACCCCTTCAAACCAGATTTTTGGAAATATCTACGATGTAGAAGGTATCTCTTTCTCTTGTGCAGTCCAGGCTTTGGAATTCCACAGCATTTTAAGGGAAAAGCAAGTCTCTACAGGGCCTCTTACTACTCAAAAAGCAGTAGGGAATAGTTTGGCTTCAGAAAAAATAAGGAGCATATGGCATTCACCTTCCACAAAACCAGTCTGAGGTAGGTTGCCTGAGGAAGGGCCCCTCTCTTCCTGGAGGCGCCATGTTGAGGCTAAGGTATCATGCAACACGGGGCCCCTTCCTTCCGAGCAGTTCCGGTGGGGTGGCTGCATGAGTTTAAAGTTGCAAGGAGAGCAGCTGGGGAGGCTGCCGGCCACCCCAGAGGACCACAGAAAATTAGGACAGCCATGGGGAAGACCCAGAGCGCAGGGCAGACCACGGAGGCACAGTTCAGGGAGTTTCAAGAAGACTCTGTTTCTTCCACACCCATGTGCCCAATGCGTGGAGAGCTGCCTGGCTGCTTGCCGCCTCCTGCAGACCAGCTCCCTCTCTGTACAAGCCTGCCAGTCCCTGGGAACTTCTCGGTCTGCTATATTCCTCCCTACTGCTCACCAAGAGTCCAGCTTGCTTCCCGGTGTGTGATGGTAGGAAAGCACTTCCCAGCACCCTGAAATGAGGCGTGAACTGGGGCTTGCTGTGGCTATGGAAGTGGGTGGTGGTGAGGGGTCTCTCCCCCAGGCAGAGATGCTGAGACCACAGGTGACTCACCGCTTTCCCATATGAGGGGCGCCTCCACGCCAGGTCCCTGAGTGAGGCCCTAATGGCCTGCAGACCCACGCCAGAGTGGCACATGAGCAGGAAACAAAGGTCTCTTTGAAGTCCCTGAGATTTGGGGCTGTTGGTTACTGCAGTGCTGCCCAGCTCATCCTTACTGGTGCAGTGGGATGTTGCTGCATTGAAAACTTCGAAAACGTGATGCCGGTCTAAGGCCAGGTGGCCCGCAAAAGGAGGCTGTTCTTGGAGGCCAGACAGAGTGAGACACAACACTCAGCAGGATGGCTGCTGCCATGTGTCAGCATGGCTGGGCCCCAGTGCATACGTGTGGTCAGACATGGTGGTGGGTGTAAGGCATCCCTGATGAGATGAATTCTGAACCAGTGCACTGAGGCGGGTGGCCCTCCCCAGAGTGCAGGGCCTCATCCAACTGGAGGCCTGGACTGAACAGAGAGCTGTGTAGTACGGAGAGCTGGCCTGCCTGCCTGTCTTTGGCCGCCGTCTTGTCCTGCTTTAGGCCACGGACTGAGGCAGGAGCACCCGCATTGCCTCTCACGGGCCCAGTGGCCGGCAGCCCGCCAGCCAGTTCCGTGTCCTGAGGCTCTTTCCACAAGTGCAGTCGTCCCACGTGTCTGGAAAACCAGACAAACGCAAGCAGTGGGGTGTGGGGAGCGGGATATGCAACAGCCATAGTAACTTCATCTCGGGCTCTCGAACTCCATCTTAGAGACTGAGTTTTGAAAGTGCACAAATGGTTTCGGTTTCACATTCCGAGAAATGTGTTTAGGTTTTGGTTTCGATTGGTTTCGATTGCTTTCGTGCCAGAGTGTTCTCACTCAGGCCCGCCGCTTACGTCAGAGACAACTGCGCATGCACGCAACTCGGTGCGTAATTGGAATCCAAGGATTGCTTCATTAGCATAAAGGGCAACCAATCAGAAGAAACCCCACCCCATGAGTGCTATATATGCTTTGCTGTTTCCGGAAATAAACGAGACTTGATCAGAAATCTGTCTTGTCTCCATTCTGCGTGTCTCTTGTCTCCTACCCAATTCCCACTCCCCCTCTCCAGGTCCTCGTTGATGTCCTGGGGGCCGGGACAAGTGGCGCCCAACGTGGGGCTCGGAGCACGGGGGAATCCGTGAGGAACACAGATCGGAGGGGCCCAAAGAATAAAAAGAAAAAAGAGTAAAATAACAATAGCGACCACGTCTGGGGAGCCTGCCCAGACGAAAGAGTCCGGTAAGTGATCTGTGATTATGGGACAAGAAATAAGTAGTAGAGAAATTTTTGTTGATAGTTATGCAAAAGATGCATTAAAGGCACGAGGAGTAAAGGTTAAAAGAAAGCAATTGCTTGAATTTCTTCAGTCTTTACAAAAGCTCTGTCCTTGGTTCCCGCAAGAGGGAACGATAGATGAAAGAAAGTGGAAAGGAGTAGGTGATGCCTTAAGTGATCATTACACTGCTTTTGGACCTGAAAAGGTCCCAGTAACTGCATTTTCTTACTGGAACTTGATTAATGAAATGATTTCATTTAGGCATGTTAATCCAAAATAGCAGCCATAGTGGAAAAGGGACAAACTGTTTTACACACACACACAGTCCCTATCAGTACAGAGCCTTCATCGGCTCCTTTTAGTCTGAGACCATCTAAACCTTAACCCAGTTATGTGACCTACTCACCCTTAAAATGTATTCTTGCAAATTGAGATACCTTTAATCAAGTAAGCTAAAAAGAAAGAGGGCAATTGAATATTAGTAACTCAAATATTTGTATTAGTTTATCTATCTGAATATATGTTCTTTTATGAAAAGTGTTGCTACCTGTAATCATTATGTCTCAGTCTGTATGTTTGTCTAAGTGTGTAAATGAAAAATGTTTTTCTACCTCCAGATGGTATTAATACAAATTAATTTAAAAACAAGCGCTTGTGAAAATTGGACATTCTTCAAAAATTCTAATAAAACTTCCAAAAAATTCTAATAAAAATATTATGCATTAATGCTAACTTAAGTTGAACTGAAACGGACATGTCCTTATAGTTATCAGTTGCCTGAGTTTACCTAAGTCATTTAAGTTGATGTTATCTGTTAAATCTTTCAAGAAGATGCTTAAAGAAAGGCTTGACTTTGTCTAATATCTAATAAACGTTTTATAAGTAATCTAGCATAAGTGCTAAGGAGTGTGTAAACAAGTATAACAAATGAATATCTTAATAATAATAATACTATATTAATGTATAACTATGTATATCTGCAAACAGCCTGAGAATTTTTGTGGTAACCGAAATTCTAAGAGTTTTGCTAAGTTATATGAAGACGTTTTGTGCTCAGTAAAAAATTATGCTGTAAGGCACATTTCCAGTAATGATAAAGAGTGTTCACAAATGTATCAATCTGAGGAATGCTGGTGTTACAGTTTACAATAGCCTATTTTTCAGTGTTCATTGAAAGTTAAAGTACCTAATGTTTTAAGTTCTAATTAAAACTGCTTAATATAATAAAGAAGACATCTTTGCTTGCTAAAAAAGATGTGTGTTTTATAAGAGAAAGTATAAGGAATAGAAATTCATTTTGTCGAAGGTACAAGAAAGTAACTGCTCTGAAGTGCAGCTGTTTATCTGAAGAAGGGGAACACTGAATGTAAAAAGAAAATTATAGAAACTATAGAAGAGTTGATATAGTCGTGCTATGTGAAATTAAAGCAAATGAGTCTCAATATCAAGTACACAGCAAAACTAGAAGTGTTTGTTATACGAACAGAAGTTTATTAGTCTGCCTTTAATATTGTAAGGTTGCAAGAAGTTTTCTAATTCTTTTCTGAGTGTTTAAAAAAAATGAACTCTTCATATTAAAAAGACTGTAACCTAAGTGTTGTTAACAACTGAGTAACCTGTATTTGCCTTTAAACCTTTTTACTGTCATTCTAGTTAAAGAATAAGTATTAATAACCTATAATTCTGTTTAGGCAAGTGCCTTAAAAGCTTTCTTTTGATGGCTTTCCAGGATCAAATTCAAAAAAGTGCTTTTTACCCCTAATTAACTCTGATATTTTCCAGAGGGCCCCTGAAAAATGTCAGAGGAATTTTCTCTTCATTAGAGAAAGTATTTGGCTAATTTGGCTTATTTATCTGATATATAATTGCCTGGAAGGCACTGTCTAAAAGAATGATGCCAAAATTTGTTACTGAATATTTTATATTGCAAAGGTGTCCAAGTTTCCTTATGTCAACTGTTTTGTAGTAAGCTCTCATCAGATCTTTTGCCATTGTCATTTGTAAGTCTTGTCATTTATAGTCAATTTTTTATGGCTTCTAAACTTGTGAAGAACTAGATTTCAGCAGAACAAGTATTACTTACATAAGATTAAGTAAACTACAGATTGTTTCGTGGTGCGAGATACATCCTTCCTGCTCTAATAGATTATCCTGAAAATAATCATGAAAGACTTCTCTGAGCTCTGCCGTCTGATTGTGACAACAACTGGAGGCTTTAGATCCTGCCTCTGAGGCAGATACAGCGGCATTCGTCCTGCTGGACTTATCATTAGAATGCAAAAAGAAATATCTAAGCTGGCCTGTGCGTACAGTGAGACAACAAATTTAGCTGCTTCTGTATTATCCAAACTCAATCAAGAGCTAAGAGAAGTGAGAGTTTTGGTGCTTCAGAATCATGCTACGTTTGTTAGAACCTATACATGCCTCATCAACAAACTCCTACAGTTCATTAGGCACCAAATAGAATCTATTAAGATTCGTGAAATCCAAGTGCACTACCAACAGTTAGAGAATGATGAAAGAGAGAGAGACCTATATATGGCTATGCATAGATCCCACTAAAGATAATGCAGATTGGACAAAGGCCGGTAAGAATAGCGAGAAAGGTACCAACCTAAGACAGGACCCAGACCATTGCTGTCTGTGTACCAATGACAGGTAAGGGCCTTCCTGTGCTATATCAACCTAAGACAGGAGCACTCTGCACTGCTCCCCTGATCTGTAAATAAAATTAAAAAGGGGGACCTGTGGGGAGCGGGATATGCAACAGCCATAGTAACTTCATCTTGGGCTCTCGGACTCCATCTTAGAGATTGAGTTTCGAAAGTGCACAAATGGTTTTGGTTTCACATTCCGAGAAATGTGTTTAGGTTTCAGTTTCGATTGCTTTCACGCCAGAGTGTTCTCACTCAGGCCCGCCGCTTACGTCAGAGACAACTGCGCATGAACACAACTCGGTGCATAATTAGAATCCAAGGATTGCTTCATTAGCATAAAGGGCAACCAATCAGAAGAAACCTCACCCTGTGAATGCTATATATGCTTTGCTGTTTCCGCAAATAAACGAGACTTGATAAGGAATCTGTCTTGTCTCCATTCTTCGTGTCTCCTGTCTCCTACCCAATTCCCGTGCTCCCTCTCCAGGTCCTCGTTAATGTCCCACGGGCCGGGACAGTGGGGAGCGCGGTGGGGCAGCCCTGATAAACCTGCAGCCTGTGGGGAACTGCCTTTGAATCTCAGACGCGCCACAAAAATGGCTGCTGAGAGCCCTTTGGGTTTCAGCTGCGCCCACTCCAGTCCACCTGTCAGGGTTTTTCTAGCTTCTCTCCCGCCGGTCCTGCTCTCCACCAGGACCGCAAGCTCTTTGTGTTACAAGCTCTTTCCGTGACCCTCCGAGCCAGCGGAGGGGAGGAAGGGAGGGAGAGGCATGCCCCGACAGGCGGGGCAAGGGAGGTAAGAGCCGACTGTCCGCCTGTTCCCGCAGCCTCTGCCCTTGCCCACTGGCCACTTGCCGCTGGCCGCTCGCCAGAGACAATCAGATGCGACAGGAAGTTCAGTCAAAGCAAGAACTCGTTTATTGGGGCTCAGGGCATGGGATATATAGGGTGAAGTCTCTCCTGATTGGTTACACCTATGCTAATTAGGCGACTTTCAATTTTCCAATCACGCACAGAGTTGTGCGCATGCGCAGTTGTCTCTGACGTAAGAAGCGGACCGGAGTGGGCGCAGCTAAACCCCAGGGGGCTTTCAACCCCTGCGGCGCTGCTGAGTTCTCAGCGGCCATCTTTCGCGTGGCTGAGATTTAATTCAAAGGTAATTCTCAGCAGCCACCCTTGTGGTGAGGCTGAGATTCAAAGGCAGTTCCCCACATCTGCCTCTTATGTCAGAGACAACTGCACATGCGCACAATTCTGTGGGTGATTGGAAAATTGAAAGTTGCCTTGTTAGCGTGGGGTGTGACCAATCAGAAGAGACCACATCCTATATATTCCGTGTTCTGAGCCGCAATAAACGAGTTCCTGCTTCGACTGGGTTCCCTGTAGCGTCTGATTGTCTCTGGGGACGACGGAGGCTGCAGAACGGGCAGTAGGCTCTTACCTCCCTTGCTTCGCCTTGTCGGGGCGTGCCTCTCCCTCCCTTCCTTTCCCTCCGCTGGCTCGGAGGGTCACAGAAAGAGCTTGTAACAGAAAGAGCTTGTAATCCTGATGGTGAGCAGGACCAGCGGGAGAGAGGCTAGAAACCCCAACATCTGGCGCCCAGCATGGGGCACGCCCGAAGAGGCCACGCAGAGGAACGCCCGAAGAGGATACGCAGACCAGATCAACGATCCCTCGGTTGACGAACCGAAAGTATGGCAGAATGAGCAGTGGGTGATTACGTGGTAAGAGTACTCCCAGGAAAATGGGACAAGCAACTTTCTAAGGATGAACCTGCGCTAAAGGCGCTGATATGCTCAAGAGCCGAGGATTAGAACTCTCGGACTCTCAAGAATCTTTTTGATCCTCTACTGAAATCCAACTTACAAAGAGCTCATTCAGCTTTTGTATTAAGAAAAAAAAAATTTGAAAAACTATGACAGCATCTCTGCTAATGAGACAGGGACTGTAGGTGTAGTCAGAGTAGGGGGAGGGCCTCCGGAAAAAGCAAGGCAGAATATTTGCAGTCAGAGCAAGGTAACTACATGCAAGGAAACCCCCTTCCAAAACTCTGTGTTAAACATTAAGCTCCAGGGTCATTCTTCAGTAAGATCAGTGGGTGTTCCCCAGATAAAGAAGAGTACCCCATGTTTTTATTATGCTAATCACTTGTAAGATTCACTTTAGCATGCTAAAAGGCCCAGGTCTATGTGCTGTCTTTCCTCTTTCAGATCTGATGGGGTGAGAAATTCCTTGTGTTAAGTTAATTCTGGGTGTTCAGACACCACTTAGCAGGTCTGCACCCCTAAACCTTTTTTTCATGTTCTCAAAAAATCCTAATCTGCCTATAAAACCCCTAGACAACGCAGCACACCGGACTCTCTTGTCCCCTCCTGGGGTGAGCTGGGAGCTCTGTCCTATCACTTTATTTCTAAATAAAAGCCTGTACCTTGCTCTTCTACCTTGCCTGTTTGCTAAGCTCATTCTTTGGCTTCGTGAACAAGAACCCCAGCATCACTTAGGCATGAGAAAAGAAGCGCTGGAGTTGGATTTTTGTCTCTTAGTAGTAAAATAAAACTGTCAGCTGTTAGCATTTATAAATTTGTCTTTAGATTAGTTCTTTAAGACTGGCTTAATATGGACTACTTTTTTTTGGAACCTGCAAAAACTATAAACCAAGATGTAAAAAAGCAATTTTTCTTCTTGAAAGACTTAATGTTATATGTTCCAGCTTATTGAAAGCAATTAAATATTAATGTTAATTGTATATAATTTAGTAACTTCTGAGACATACTTTTACGTATTTTGGTGTGGAAGGTTATCAAGTACAAGAATTTTATTCTACTAGGTGACAAATAATGGTAGTTTATAAACCTAAATGATAATCTTAAAAGTCAAAGTGACAGAATAAAGTTTACTTTGACCAATTTGGTAGGTTACTGTATGTGTTAAGATCCAGAAGTAACCTTAAGTTTAAAATATTGAAATAGAACTAAAGATAAGGAAAACCTGTATATCTTGGGACAAAAGATATTCACATGTTAATAAGGCTCTGTTGAACGAAAGGTTTGATGAACACTTGATGTTTGATCTTTCTAGCCTGATCTTCTCCTTTTCTGAGAATTCATGGAAGTGTTTGCTTCAAGATATCTTGCCATGTAATTAAATTCCAGGAATTTTTATTTGGTTAAATTTGAGAGATAATTTTATATATAGCATTGAAACAAGTTTTCTGATTCTTGGTAGTTAGTTCATTTTTCAGATTATATGCAAATTTCCCCAGTATTTTTTTCTGCACAGAAATTAGTACAAAATCTTTTATTTCATTTGTTAGTATCTCATTTTTGTACTGTCTAGGTTATTATGCTTTTAGATTGCCTTTCTTGCAGTTTTTATTGACAAATAGCAGTCTCCATGCTTTTGAAGACTCTTAGTGATATTGAGAAACATAATTTATTATAAGCGGTAAATTCAGCTCAGGTTAAAAGAGAAATACATTTAGAGACATCTTGTAATGCATGGAGCTGTCAGTGTAAGTTGTTTTAAGTTTATCAGTTTTTTCAAAATAGTGCAAATATTCCGAGAAATAACAAAATTGCTGTTATTAGAGATTGAACAGTGTTTAAACTAACCCTAGTAATTCCTATCTATATAGAGGAAATTTCATACAAATCAACAAAGCTTGGATTTGTTGTATCCAGATTTGAGTTTCTGATTAGTTATATCTAAGCCTGATAAAACACTTAAGATCTGGAAATCAATAGATGTCATTGATTTTATATACATGGTGTTTTATTTGTAATATATAAACCTTGTTTAATTCTAGGCCAGAATTATATTTGTGCTAAGATTTTATGTTCCTGTTAGGTTAAGCTCTCAAATATAACTAATAGTTTGTTGGTTTAAACAAGTATTTGTTAGCCTAGAAGCAGTGGCCATTACCACAAGCTAAGCTTCAAAGACTTAAAGAAATTACCCAAGAGCAATTAAAACTGGGACACATTAGACCTTCCCTAAGCCCGTGGAATAATCCTGTTTTTGTTATTCAGAAGGCCTCTGGCAAATGTAGGATGTTACAGGATTTAAGAAAGATCAACGAGCGGATGGTTCCTGTGGGCACACCCCTGAGGGGGTTGCCCTGGATTCCGTCCATTCCAAAAGATTTGTCCCTCATTGTGATTGATATTAAAGATTGTTTTTTCTCCATTCCCCTCAACCCCGCTGATTGTGAGAAGTTTGCTTTCTCCATACCTTCCACCAATTTTCAGGGGCCTGATGAGCGATACGAATGGACAGTGTTGCCACAGGGCATGGCTAACAGCCCAGCCTTTTGCCAACGATATGTCTCTCAGGTTTTGCAGCCCCTTCAACAGTGGCCAGGAGTGGTCCTATATGCATACATGGATGATATTATTTTAGGAGCACCCACTACCCAACAGCTGAGCTCTGCCTACCAGAAGCTCCAAACCCTCTTGAAACAAGGGGGGTTACATGTGTCCAGCAAAAAGGTTCAGACCGTGCCTCCCTTTAAAATACTAAGAGCGAGGCTTCACCTGGACTCTGTGTGTCCCCTTAAACCCCAGCTATCTATCAAGGACTCCTACTCCCTAGTAGAACTACAAAAGGTATTAGGGGAGCTTACTTGGCTACGACCCTGGCTCCACATTACAACAGAGGACCTTATCCCTCTCTTTGAGTTGTTAAAAGATAAAACTCCATCTGAGCTTGTTGTATTAATGGAAGAACATAAAAAGGTATTTAGACAGATTCAATTAGCACTTGATAATGCCCAACTAGCCCAGTATCAACCTGACTGTGACCTTTGTCTGTGGATTCTTCCTGGCTTAGAGTTGCTTACCGCTGTTATCACACAGCAAGGTAAACCTCTCCAATGGGTCCATGCATCAATAGGAGGCACTCCGCGAGTGTATGCCCAGTTAGATCAACTGGAAGATCTTATAGTCAAAGGCAGAGACACCACCTTAAGACATTATGGGAAAGACCCAGAAATTTTAACCATTCCTTATCACTTGTCAGACTTTGAATGGATCAAGCGTAATCACAATAGAGTGTCCGAGGCTCTGACAGGTTTTTTGGGTAAGATTGATTGCCATTATGGGCCTAGCAGATGGGTTGCCTCCTTCTCCAAGTTAAGTTGGACCACCCCTAGACTCTTTTTGAGTAAGGCTTTCTGATGACTTGAATGTGTTTACCGATGGAGGAAAACAGGGGTATGCTGTTGTTGTCTTTCCCCCTCCTCACCTCTTGACCAAGTTAAAAGAAACCCAACATTTTGAAAAGGTTACTGGCTCAGCACAATTTAAGGAGTTGTATGCCACAGCATTGGCCCTAAGTAAAATTTCTGAACCTATCTGAATCTTTTTTCTGATCGTCTGTATGTGGTGAACTTGCTTCCCACCTTAGCCTCTTCTTATATCAAGTTAGATAAAAACCCCATAACCCCCTTGATGATTCAGGTGAGATCCTTGCTGATGGCACGATCCAAGCCCATATTCTTGCAGCATCTCCGAGGACACCAAGGTTTGCCCGGATTCCTCTCCAGAGGAAACCTATTAGCTGACCAATTAGCGTCCTCTGCTGCTCAAGCCCTTTCCATGCAAGATTTCCAATGGGCCCAAGACCTTCATGAACTTACCCACCTAAATTGGAGGGAGCTTCATCATAGATTTCCTCATATTCCTATTAAAGACTTGAAAAAAATTATCAGGAGTTGTAAATCCTGTTTGCCTTTTCTACAAATTCCACCCCTCCAGTCCCCTGGAGTTAATCCAAGGGACATTAAACCAAATTGTCTCTGGCAAACTGATGTTACTCATTATGCGGCTTTTGGAAAATTAAAATTTGTCTTTGTTAAATTAAAATGTCTCAATAGATACATGCTCCCACGCCTTCTGGGCTAGTGCCCATGCTGGAGAGAAAGCTAAACATGCACAGAGCCATTTTTTACAATGTTTTGCTATATTAGGCATACCACATCAAATAAAAACAGATAATGGCCCCTGCTTTACTAGCAGGGCATTACAAGGCTTTTTTAATACGTGGCATATCAGCCACTCCACAGGAATCCCATACAACCCACAGGGCCAGGCCATAGTAGAGCGTCACAATAAGACATTAAAAGACCTATTACAAAAACAAAAAGGGGTAATAAGCCCCCATGACCAATTATGGATGGCCCTACTTATAGTAAATATTTTAAATTCTTCAAAAGATCAACCTCTAACGGCCTTTCAAAGGCACTGGACAAACCAAACGCCATATGCCAAAATAGAAGTGCGCTGGAAAGACCAACTGACTGGGCAATGGCGAGGACCAGATCCACTGATAAGTATGGGCAGAGGATTCGGATGTGTATTTCCTATAGGCGAACCGAATCCAATTTGGGTTCCTGCTAGGAACTTGAAATTCTGCCTTCAGACCACTCAGCAAATGGAAGAAAGCCATGATATAGATTCTCCCCAAGAGGGTGACCTCTTGAGGGCTTGTCTTTCTTCTCTCTTTCAGGACTGACCTTTTGAGGATTGCATAGGAAGAAAAGGAGTCATGAAGGATAGACTATTACTCCTGCCATAGTCCAGACTGCTGAAGAAGTGACACTGTTAAGCCTTCAACAAGGACATCTTTGCAGTCCTATGTTTTCTTACCCTCTGCTTCCTTTTCTACCAGAGTACGGGAAGAAATAACTAGTTTGTTTGGTCTACCCAAGCCATTATGAAGGTCATCAGTTATTTTCATGCTCGTTCAGTGGTGAAGATCATATCAACAGCAAATTATGTTAGCTGAAGTGATTGGAGAAGGAGTTACCCATACCCCAGAGCATTCATGGACATTTATGGCCCTACAAGAGGTGCAAGCGACCTCTTGAGAATGTCATTACTGGAAGTGCTAGGATGGTAGTCAATGACAGGTAAGGTCTCCTGAAAGATGGGGACAACCTAAGACAGGCACATCCTCGAGTACAGGATGGCATCTCTCATGCTCATACAAAAACAAAAAGAGGGAAAATGTGGGGAACTGCCTTTGAATATCAGCCACGCCACAAAAATGGCCGCTGAGAGCCCTTTGAGTTTCAGTTGGGCCCACTCCGGTCCGCCTCTTACGTCAGAGAAAACTGCGCATGCGCACAACTCTGTGCGTGATTGGAAAATTGAAAGTCGCATTGTTAGCGTGGGGTGTCACCGATCAGAAGAGACCACACCCTATATATTCCGTGTTCTGAGCTGCAATAAATGAGTTCCTGCTTCGACTGGGCTCCCTGTCGCATCTGATTGTCTCCGGGGATGGTGGAGGCTGCGGAACAGGAGGACAGTAAGCTCTTACCTCCCTTGCTTCGCCTTGTTGGGGCATGCCTCTCCCTCCCTTCCTTTCCCTCCGCTGGCTCGGAGGGTCACAGAAAGAGCTTGTAACAGAAAGATCTTGTAATCCTGACGGTGAGCAGGACCGGCGGGAGAGAGGCTAGAAACCCCGACAGCAGCCCTAGAATAAGATGTTGGGAAGCAAAGGATCATCAGGTGGGCTGTTTGCTGCTGTTGTGCATTTGGCGTCACAGGCTCAGGAGTGAACTGGCAGGCAGGTGAGTAGGAGCACAGGAGACAGTGAGAGTGAGGTTTCTGGACCTGCTGGGTAAGAAGAGATGACAGCTTTTCAACCTCACCCAGCAAGAGATAAATTGGCAAGGACTCTTGAGTCATAAAGCTCAGCATCGCCATGAGAACCTATCAGGGGTGTACCCCCAACGCAGAGACAAATGAGCCCTATACCTGCCTCTCAGTCCAGAGAAGAGGGCTGAGGGTGACGATGCAGAGAAATACTCCCGACTCAGAAGTGTGCAGAAAGGAGCTGTAGGCGTGGCTCTTGGAACGTGAACCTGACCAAAATTAAATGAAATTCTTAAAAATTTATTAAATGAAAGAATACTGCCCCCTAAAAACATCAGCCTGGACCAAAGACACTGTCCCCAACTTTCTAAGGCTGACATGCTTCTAGGTTCCCCCCGAGACAATGTGAGGATATGGTGAGGAAAATGGGATGGGGGGACCCAAAAAGCAGCCACAGTAGTCGACACAGGTGACCATAGAGGTGAGCAGCCCAGGGTGCGTCATCTGGGGGACACACTCCAGGTCTTCCTGTCCAGGGATGTGCCCACCCTGGGGTCAGGGTCTTCACCACAGCCACTTAGTGGGACTTTGGAATTGCTAGGACTCTAATACCAAAACCAGGCAAAGACCTCACCAAAAAAGAAAAATACAGACCAATATCCCTGATGAACGTAGATGCAAAAATACTCAACAAAATATTAGCAAACCGAATTCAAAAA
>JAQQAC010006904.1:7893669-7905052 GCA_029783875.1 Phataginus tricuspis | reverse complement strand
AAGGGAAACAAAAGCAAAAATGAACAAGTGGGACTATATCAAGTTGAAAAGCTTCTGTACAGCAAAGGACACCATCAGTAGAACAAAAAGACATCCTACAATATGGGAAAATATATTCATAAACGATGTATCCGATAAGGGGTTGACATCCAAAATATATAAAGAACTCATGCACCTTAACAAACAAAAAGCAAATAATCCAATTAAGAAATGGGCACAGGACATGAATAGACACTTCTCTAAAGAAGAAATTCAGATGGCCAACAGGCACATGAAAAGATGCTCCACATCACTAATCACCAGAGAAATGCAGGTTAAAACCACAATGAGATATCATCTCACACCAGTGAGGATGGCCAACATCCAAAACACAAACAACAACAAATGTTGGTGAGGATGTGGAGAAAAGGGAACCCTCCTACACTGCTGGTGGGAATGCAAATTAGTTCAACCATTGTGGAAAGCAGTATGGAGGTTCCTCAAAAACCTCAAAATAGAAATACCATTTGACCCAGGAATTTCACTCCTAGGAATTTACCCTAAGAATGCAGCAGCCCAGTTTCAAAAAGACATATGCACCCATATGTTTATCGCAGCACTATTTACAACAGCCAAGAAATGGAAGCAACCTAAGTGTCCATCAGTGGATGAATGGAAAATTGTAGTATTTCCAGACTATCTTGCCTGGCTTTCATGCATCTGCATATCAATAGGCATTCCTCAGTGGAGAGTAGTAGTTCATGTCCATATCAATGGGTAAACACCTGGGCCACCTAGGGCTTATCTGAACTTGAGAGGTTAGGGGAAGGTCTTGCTTGCTTCTCCCCAAGCAGGAAAGAGACGGCCCTGTACTGCAGTTTGTAAGCAGTAAATGGGTTTTAAACTTTATTTCTCCCTTTAACTGATTTCGGTTTTAGAGGTATTTTGCCCCAGGATTTCCTCTCCCTGGAGTTATATCTGGAGGTAGTCGGCAGGATCTCTGAACCCCAAATCTGCCTAAATGGGTGTGACCTATGGGTGGGCTGCCCCTAGAGATGGTGGGGAGATGCCTGGAACCCCCCCTGTGGATAGTGGACGCAGAGGCAGAGGGCACAGATTCACTTGTTATTATCCCCCCAGCTGTGGGGCTTCCAATTTGGGAGCCTGTCTTGCAAATGAGTTTCAACCCAGGCAAGTTCGCTGTAGATTCACTGTGACCAAAGAAATTTACAGCAAAGTGTTCTTGGGGTGAAAAGGTTATATCCAACCTTATTTCCAGGTGGCGGGTCAGTCACTAAAATCCCGTTTACTCAGAGCGAGTCTGTATGCAGCAGGCCGGTCTCTGCCACTGGGCCTCTCTGTCTGCACAGCCGTCCCGCACAGCCGTCCTCTGGGCCTCTCTGTACAGTCATCCTGCACAGCTGTCCTCCAGGCCTCTGTCCTCGGTGCTGCCACCACTCCAGCCTCCGCTCCCCTCTCCTACAGCCTTGCAGCGATGCCACCCTGTCTTGTGCAGAGCACTGGGCGGAGCTCTTTATATTAACACAATAATGTCTTATTGCCTAAAGGTGTGGAAGCGGTAGCATAGCAACAGGCCAGTTACATCATCAGGTGGTTTAAGTTCAGTGAGGATCCTGGCCATAGGAACCCCACTTTACCCACAGAGCCCCTAGCTGGGAATTGGTCTAGGGTGAGCACCTCCTAGAGGGGTGAGGCCTTCCCAGAACTGGGGAAGGGTGGAAACACTGGAAGCTGCAGAATTAGCCCTCCATGGATTGGAAGGAAGACTGCTTGGAGACCCTAGGGAACCATGCAGTGTCTGGCATTGTAGGGTCTCTTTTCATGGAGATAGTGAAAAATGTTATACTGGAGAAAGAGGATTATTGAGAGGGTTAGCGAGGAGAGAGAGGGACTCAGGCGGGAGAGACACACTTCAGCATTGCTTGGAGGAGCTGGGCGATAACCTATGGGATGCTGTTAAGGAAGAGAGACAGTTACTGAAAAGGCAGGTCATGCTCCTAGAAGATTCCTTAGCAGCCGCGAGGGGGGAGGCGGCAGGAAAAGCCGCGTTGCAGGAGGCCACGGTGGAGGGTGAGGGAAGAACGGTGCCTTCAGCCCCAAAGATGGAGGAGGAGGGGTCGGGGGAGAAGAGGAGGAGGCGGGGCCAAGGGCAGATCTGCTGCTGAGGCCACTGCTGGAGTTACCATCCTCTCCTGTTTTAAAGGCCCACCTGGCTGCTGTAATTAAGAAAATAAAAACGAAACAACCGCGGGCTCCTCAGGGGAGGAGCCACCCCCTCCCCAGGCTGTGGAGCACTCCATGCTCCGCCCCTACACCCAGGATGAGCTGGTGGACATGAGCGTCCAGTATAGGCAGAAGCCATCGGAATCTCTGCCTACATGGCTTTTACGTCTCTGGGATATGGGGGTGGAGAACATTGCTGTGTCGGGTACTGAGATGAGTAGAATGGCTTCCCTGAGGACTCACCCTTCCCTCCAGCAGCGGTTGCAAAATGCCCGTCACGCCTCAGGGAACCAGACACTCCTGGAATGGCTGACAGCTGCCATCAGGATAGTTTGGCCTAATCAGGGTGATTTACCATATTTACCCAGTAGTTGGAAAACGTATGCAGAGCTCCAACAGGTACTGCAGGAATTGGGTATGAAAAATATCATCTATAATATGGGCCCCCAGGGCCCTGATGAGGAGTTATTCACCCTAGGAAGGAGAAACCTGGTGCTGCATACAGCTCCCCCATCTCTCTTTGGGTCTCTAGTGAATACTCTTGCCCCCCACCTAGGGCAACCAATACTGAGGCTACTCATACTTGAGCAGATCTGGGGGAGGTTGAAACAACAAGGGCACAGAAGGAAGTACGGGCCATAACTGAAAGGAGAAGTGCAAAAGGCCCCATGAAGGTCTCGAGGACCCAGATGTGGGTTGATTTGTTAAAGGCCAGGGTAGTGAAAGAAAAACTCGATGGGCAGCCCAATAGAATATTGTTAGAACTGTGGCACCAATTAAAGCCAGAGCAGCAATTCCAGCCACTGAGGTCCAGGCCACGGAAGCCAGAGTCAAGGCCTCATGTCCGGCCTGTGTCCCTGCAAGACTTCATGGAAGACAGTACTCAGGATCCGCCTGAGCCCTCACCCCAACAGGAGGACGATTGGGCATCTGGTTCGACTGAGATGGGGTCAAGTTCCCCACCTTGGGGGACATGGTGGGGACCAGAGGCCACACATATAATTAGCAATTCATTGGTCCCCTGTGAATGTACAACATGTCCTGGCACTGGTGGACATAGGAGCTGAATGTTCTCTGATTTATGGCAACCCTAAGCATTTTCCTGGGACCCCTGCAGTGATAGATGGCTATGAGGGTAAGGCAATTAGAGTGAAGAAAGCCCAAATCCCATTGGGGATAGGGCGTTTACCCCCAAAGGAATATACTGTGTACATTTCCCGCCTGTGGTTACACACCACTGCAGGTGAGTTCAGACCAAGGGTACATGTGGTAAAGGCAGTTCTGAGGGGACATGCTAAGCACCCACCTGTAGCTCTGCCTGTACCTCTGCAGGTGACAAATACTAAGCAGTATAAATTGCCTGGGTGGCTCAAGGAAATTGGAGAAACCCTACAGGAGTTGGTGAAGGTGGGCATCATAAATCATAAAGCCCACTCATAGTCCTTTTAATTCCCCGGTGTGGCCAGTGAGAAAGCCAGACAGCTCCTGGTGCATGACCATGGACTATAGGGAACTGAATAAAGTCACATTCCCTTTCCATGCCTCTGTCCCCTCTATAGCAGACATTCTGGACACACTCAGCCATGAGCTTGGAACATATCATTATGTAGTAGACCTTGTTAATGCTTTCTTCTCTATTGACATAGCACGGGAAAGCTGGGAACAGTTTGCCATTATGTGGGAAGGCCGGCAGTGGATAGTCACTGTCCTCCCACAGGGATACCTCCACAGTCCCACCATCTGTCATGGACTTGTAGCCCAGGACTTGGCCACATGGAGGCAACTGCAAACGGTGCAGGTGTATCACTATATTGACGATATGCTCTCATCTGATTCTCTTTCAGATTTAGAAGGGGCAGTTCCTAGACTGTTGCAACATCTACAGGAAAAAGGATGGACTGTGAACAGCACCAAGGTTCAGGGACCTGGTTTGTCTGAGAAATTCTTAGGGGTTGTCTGGTCAGGTAAAACTAAAGTTATTCCTGAAGCAGTCATAGACAAGGTCCAGGCTTTCCCTACCCCTACCACTGTGGCAGTATTACAAGAGTTTTTGGGTCTTTTGGGCTATAGGAGAGTGTTTATCCCACACTTGGCACAAATTCTGAAGCCCTTATACCAGCTGGTACGAGAGGGCATCAGGTGGGACTGGGATGAGAAATGTGCAGCTGCTTTTACTGCTGCCAAGTGGGCAGTCAAGGCTGTGCAGGCCTTGAATGTAAAGGACTCATCAAGGCCCTTTGTGAGCTAGATGTTCATGTAACCAAAGATGGTTATGGATGGGGTCTTTGGCAGTGGCTTGAATGGACATGCCAACCTATTGGATTCTGGTCACAACTATGGAAAGAAGCAGAGGTCCAGTACACCTTGATAGAGAAGCAACTGGCTACTGTGTACCAGGCCTTGCTGGCTACGGAGCCCATTGCTGGAACAGCTCTGACCAAGGTAATAACCACCTATCCCTGCAGGGTGGGTGTGAGACTGGACCCAAAGGCCTTGGAGTGGTGTGGCACAGACGCCTACACTGGCCAAATGGGGTGCATATTTACAGCAGCGCAGCACCCTCTCTACTAGCCCCTTAAGTGGAGAACTCCAATACTTATTGGGGCCAGTGACCTATACCAGTGGAAAGCAGGAAGAACTTGCTTTTGAGCCATTGGTACCCAAGAGTCCTTATCAGGAGGGAAAAGCCCCTATACCTGAAGATGTTCCCGTATACAGATGGCTCCAGTCATGGGCAGCCCCCGAGGTGGAGGTCTGTGGCTTTCTATCCTAAGACTGAGACAATATGGATGTTGGATGGAGAGGGGAAGAGCAACCAATGGGCTGAGTTGAGGGAAGTATGGCTCGTGATTCCCCCATAGTTGTCTGCACTGAGAGCTGGGCCATCTATTGGGGTCTGACCCTGTGGCTACCAACATGGTATCATGCCAGCTGGATGGTTGGTCACTAGCCCCTCTGGGGACAACAGCTGTGACAAGACCTATGGGCCTCTGGTCAGACTGTTACTGTATATCATGTGACTGGCTGTGGAAAGCTGTCTTGACATAAGTACAGCCATTTTTGAGGACTTGCATCCATGATGAAATGGAATTGAACTTACTGCTGAGATAAACAGATTTCCTAGAATAAACATGTTAACCAAGCACACTGAAGTATGCTGAGCACAGAGTGAATGTTCCTTGACCCGAGAGATAAGTAAATAAGAAGAAGATACTTGAGTTTAGGAAGGAGTGTTGCTGTGTAAATGTCAAGGCTGAATATTGCTATTGTAAGCTCTTTATGTAACCCTGGTGTGAGTATGCTATAAAAGTGGAAGCAGAAATAAACTCGGGGCTGCAGTATTTACTGACAGTCCTCCCGATTCTATTTCTTGTGTCTGTCTTTTCTCAATCCTCACTCCCCTATCAGGTACTGTTCAATTACTGACGGCCGGCTCCATCAACTGGCCACTTGCCTTTGGCATCCCCAGGGAATGATGAAGTAGACACACTGGCCCAGGTATGCTGGCTAGAAGGAAAGCCTGCCTCTGATGTGGCCCAATGGCTGCACCAGCGTTTGTTGCACGTGGGGCAAAAGACAATGTGGGCTATAGCCCGTTGGTGGCGCTTGCCCTTGACCTTTGAAGAAGTCAGCAGAGCCCAGAAGGAGTGCCTTGTGTGCCCTAAGAGGGACTTACACCGAGTCCCACAGCAACATGGGACAATAGTAAGGAGGCCAATACCCCTTGTCAGGTGGCAAATAGACTGTATTGGGCCTCTGCCCGTATCAGAAGGATATCAGTATGCCATGACTTGTGTGGACACAGCTACTGGACTATTGGCTGCTTTTCTTGCACATTGTGCAGATCAGCTAACCACCCAGAGGGGTCTGGAGCATCTCTTTGCAGCCTAAGGCTGGCCGCAGGTGAATGAGAGCGATCAAGGCACCCACTTTATTGGACATGCATTACAAGGATGGGAGCAGCAATTAGAAATAAAGTGGAAGTTTCATGTACCACATAACCCTACTGGGGCAGGCATGATAGAGAGGTACAACAGTTTGTTGAAATCTGGCCTGAAGTTGGACACCAATGGTCTTCAGGGCTGGTCAGTTCGCTTATGGACAGTGTTACAGCGTTTGCATGAGAAGCCCCATAAAGGAGCTTTGAGCCCTGTGGATATGCTAACACACCTTGCTGCCTCTCCTATACAGTTATATGTGCAATCCAAAGAAGTGATATTGAAGCCAGGATATGGCCAGTAGAGCAACATGCTGCTGCCAGCCCCTACTGCATTAAATCCTGGAGGCACTGTTGAGTGGATGTGGCCCTGGACATTTTGACACATGGACCAGCGATGGCTGGCCCTTCTGGCACCTTGGGGGAAAGGCCTGGAATCTGGCCTCATGGGTATTCCTGGACTAACAGCAGAGTAGCCCCCAAAGATCATGATAGCGTACCCAAACGTCCAGGAAGTAAGAGCATCTTACAGGGAAGTTTTGTTTTATCTTTATGGCCAGTACATGTGCCTCCCATACCCCTATATATTGAACCATCTGTAACTCTCACAAGGAGGGGGGTGAACATGTGGTATACTAAACCAGGACGAGATCCCATTCCTGCCACTGTCCTATCACAGGACCACTCTCTTGCATGTATCCTATCTGATGGACAAGGTTTGCCTATGCTCGTGTCATTAAAATGTGTATCTTTTCACCCTTAAGTTTATCTTCTTCTACAGTCCCTGTGGCCTGGATGCACCCCCTGGCTGCAGCTGCTGCGTGATGATTGCTCTGAACTCTCTACCTCTTCAGCTACTGCCTGCCTGTGGAATGGGTGAGCTACAGACTTAGCCTTCATAGGACTTTGAACCTAGCTGATTGAACCTATCATGATTTTAATTCTATTGCTATTGTATGTCATTAGTCTGGTCACAATCCTCCAGAGTTTTCTCACCCAGGGACCATTGTGGAAGAGGAAGACCAAGTAGACTGTAAGATGAGATTTCTGGAGGGGTGGCCTGTGGGTAAAACTGTGATATTTCCAGAATATCTCACCTGGCTTTGGTGCATCTGCATATCAACAGGCTTTCCTCAGGGGTGGAGAAAGATTCATCTCCATATCAGTGGATAATTACCTGGGCAACTAAGGGCTTATCTGAACTTGAGAGGTTAGGGGGAGGTCTTGCTTGCTTCTGCTGGAGCAGAAAAGAGACAGTTCAGACTGCAGTTTGTAAGCCATAAATGGGTTTTAAACTTTATTTCTCCCTTTGATGGATTTTGGTTTTAGAGGTACTTTGCCCCGGGATTTTCTCTCCCCAGAGTTATAGCATTTCCCAGGGTTGAAGAGACTCTGAGGGAATTTCTGTAAACCACTACATTATTCCCTGAACAGCCAAGGAAAACAAATTAACATGAATGGAAAACCTTGCCAAATTCTCGCAGAAAGCAGAGCTATACCCTCTACTTTGAACCGCACTCAGAGTCTACAAGTGAGATCCTGGGAAAACTGGCAGAAGCCCGCTACAGGTGAGGGTTCTTGCCAGAATCAGCTCTCCTGAATCTCTGTCTGCAGGATCCAGTAGAGAGAGGAAATAAAGTAACTTTTCTACCCTCCTTGGGGATGCCTCTTGAGTGCAAGGGATTGTTCAATACTGTTAGAAGTACTTACTGTTTGTCCCAGCTGAAAACTAAAAGATTTTTGAAAGCGTTTTTTTAGGTAGCTACTGCGGCCAGAAGTTGACCGAACTAGAAGCAGATATTCAGAGCCTGATAGAAACTTTTTTCAAGGCCTTCTCCCCTAAGCTAAAATAAAACTTATATATACAGAGGGAAAGAAAAATGTAAAGCCTTTGTAGAAGCATTTACTAAAACATTCCAAAAACAAACAGCTCTAAATCCAGAACATAAAAATATTTTTATTTTTGTCTTAGTTGGAAATCCTCTCCCTCATTTAAAAAAGCAAACTGAAGATAAAGTGGTGAGATGGGTGGATCAGTCCCTGGATATCATTTAGGTTGCAACCCAATTCTTGGAGAAATTATAAAACAACTGCCCTGACCTTACAAATCTTTGCAAAACCAGAAGTGCAGCTCTAGAGGCAGTTCAAAATCCACCTATTCTTTTTACTAATCCCCAGCCTCCTATTTATCTCCAATGGCTTGTAAGTATTGTAAACCTTGGGCAATAAATGTCCTTCCTGGAAACCTTATTCCCTGTGCCTTGGAGATGTAAATGTCCTACTTGAGCTTCTCCAGAACTCTGACCAGGCCAACTCTTTGAAATCCCTCCATTGTATGTTTCATTTCAGATATGGAATTTCTTAATGATTGAATCTCCATCTTAAATTCATTCCTGAGTTCTTGAATATTTTTCCATACTGCCATAAGCATGTTTATGATTTTTATTTTGAACTCTTTTTCAGGAAGATTGGTGAGTTCAGTTTCATTTGGTCCTTTTTCTGGGGTTTGTGAGATTTTGGTCTGAACCATGTTCTTTTGACGTTTCATATTTCCGTGTGGTGCCCTCTATTGCCCAGAAGCTCCAGTCTCTGGAGCTGCTCAGCCCCTAGAGTAAGGTTGGGGGTCGTAGAGGAGCAGAGCTGGTGCCTGGTGGGAGGAAAGAGCTGTTTCCTGAATCCCAGCTGCAGGGCCTGTCTCCCATATGAGGGTCAGTGGGCCGAGCACTCTGGTGGAAGCCTCTGTGCTCTGCATCTCTAGCTGTTGTACGCGGGGCCTCCCTCTGACTGGCCTGACACCAGCGCAGTGACTGCTGGTTTGCGAGCAGGTGCTGGCAGGCCAGTAGGAAGGCTCAGCAGGCTGTGTGTCACAGTGGGGGGGCTTCGGAGCTGAGTAGCCAGCCAGGGGTATGGAGCATCTGAAACTCCTCAAAGTTCCCAATCTGCTGGGCAGAGCGCCCCAGGCAACCTTGTCCCCCTATCCCTTCTCCCGCGCAGCAAGCTCCGTGCAAACCCCATGCCTTCAGCAGCCCTCTTGCTGCTAGGAAGCCTGTCATATCACCCGCCTTTCCTTAGTCCCTGAGCGGCCGGGTGTGGATCCCGTCCTCCACAAACGGCCGGAATCTGTCTCTCAAGCACTCTGCCTGTCCCAGCTCCCCATCCTCCAGAGCACCACACACTATAGGTTTCTGCTTGCATATCTCCAGGGCTAGGTGTTCAGCAGTCCCAGGTTTCCACCCCCACCCCTGCCCCGTTTCTCTTTCTTCTGCCCATGAGCTGGGGTGGGGGGAAGGGCTTGGGTCCCGCCAGATCAAGGCTTTCATATGTTTCCCCGTTCTGTGAGGTCTGCTCTGTTCCTGAGGTCTGTATGCAGTCTGGTGCAGCCTTCTTTCCTGTTACTGTTTTAGGGTTAGTTGTATTAACTATATTTTTGCACTATCTGTGGTTTTGGGAGGAGTTCTCTGTCTCACCTCTCACGCCACCATCTTGAATCTCAATTCTAGAAATTAAGGTTTTTACGAGTTAATTCTAATTAATACATGTAATTAGAGCCACTAGAAAAAATAAGGGAAACAACTCTGTTTGCAAGGAAAGTAGGGTGTGTGTTTTTGGTAAAAGAAGAGATAAGGAATGGCCATGTACCTTGTTGAGGAAAATTAATGTTGTCCTTAAGTGAGGCTAGTTTCTTCAGAAAGGGAAAGTAAACAGAACAAACTAAGATGGACACGGAAGCCATGGAAGGCCCATGGAAAAGGACTCTCAGGGAAGGAATTTTATGACATGGCCAAGCTGGATGAGACTGAATAGGGGTTTTAAAAATAAGCTTTAATATGAGTAGTTTATGTCTATAAAACTGAAACTCATGTTTCCTTCATCTGCTGAAAGGACAGTTTGCTTGGACTATTTGCTCCTCCTAAAAGATTATAAAGGCTTTTCCTTAGCTTTTAAAACAATCTGCTTAGCAAACAAGGAATCTATGTTTTGCCAAAATGATTTCCTGTGTTTATAAGGTGTAACTCTGGAGGAAAATATGTTCCCAACCCAGGGCAAATTACCTTTGAAACTGAAATCAGTCAAAGGGAGAAATAAAGGGAAGAAACTTCTTTATTGCTTACAAGCAGTTGTCCACTTCTGCTCGCCCCTGTCTCTCACAACCCTGCTGCAAAAAGGGACCCCACCCAACCACTCCAGTCCAGATATGCCCTCGCTCCCCCCTGTAATCACCTATTGATATGAAGATGCACTGAAGCCAGGCAAGAGGTTCTGGCAATTTTACCCACAATAAGGTCTTTGATTACTGAAGTAAACCTTGTCCTCTCAATATTAAAAGTGCTAAATTTTGCTCAGGACTGCATAACCTTCTATAGTCACCTGGGAAGTCTATAGTTGTCACTTTGGTTAAATAGATAACCAAGTGTTGTTTCACAATGACCTATGATCCTATTTGCCCAAGTCTTAAAAAACCTTTTGATATATTTGACAAATATCCCCAAATGCAAATTCTGGGTGAAGTGTTTTTGACCTTGAACTAACTTTGGGTTCTTCCAGCTCAGAAGATTTAATCTCTCTCCTGTAAGAGAGAGATTAAGCAGATTAGGCTTATTTGGTGTGTTAAATTACATGGGAAGTGTTGTCAAAAAAGGACCAATACAGAACTAATATCTGAATACAGCAAAGTTGCAGGATATAAAATTAACACACAGAAATCTGTTGCTTTCCTATACACTAATGATGAGCTAACAGAAAGAGAAATCAGAAAAACAATTCCATTCACAATTGCACCTAAAAGAATAAAATACCTAGGAATAAACCTAACGAAAGAAGTGAAAGACCTGTACTCTGAAAACTACAAGACACTCCTAGGAGAAATTAAGGAAGACACTAACAAATGGAAATGCATCCCATGCTCTTGGCTAGGAAGAATAAATATTGTCAAAATGGCTATACTACCTAAAGCAATCTACAGATTCAATGCAATCCCTATCAAACTACCAACAGCTTTCTTCAATGAACTGGAACAAATAAATCTAAATTTCATATGGAACCAGAAAAGACCCAGAATAGCCAAAACAATCCTGAGAAGGAGGAATCAAACAGGGGGAATTGCGCTCCCTGACTTCAAACTCTACTACAAAGCCACAGTAATCAAGACAGTTTGGTACTGGCACAAAAACAGACCCACAGACCAGTGGAACAGAATAGAAAATCCAAACATTAACCCAAACA
>JAQQAC010006904.1:7882540-7893269 GCA_029783875.1 Phataginus tricuspis | reverse complement strand
AAAAAAAAAAAAAAAGGACCAATACTAAGCGCTCTTTCTGTTACATCTGTGTAGGCCTATGTTATAACTATTCCAGGAATTATGTGAAATTCCTGGATATCTTGATGTCCTGATATAATGTTCCCAGTCACAATTTTTAAATACATGTCATAAAACTAAGCAAATCTGTTTAAGTACATTATAAAGAACTCTTATCAGATCTTTAATAGTGGGCATTTAAGTTTTTGTCACTAACAGAGACAAATTGTTTTACTCTGATGCTTTTTCAAAAATGCTTCATCTTCAGAGAAATTTATGGAAAGGACCCTGACAAGCCCTGTAGAATAAAGGTCTCCGATAGCCTTAAGCTCATACTGCTGCGTTAAATTTAAGGAAATAGTTTCTCTTAAACTATCTGTGAGTGATGGCAACTTAATAAAATCTTTGTGAACAAAAATTGCTTTTTCTCCCTATCTGATCCCTCCAGAATTCAGAAACTCTTGAGTACTTTTTCTCATATAGTTAGTTATTTGCATAAGTTCAATAACTTTGCTGTGCGTGCGTACCCCTCCTCCATCCTCAGAGCTAGTTGAACACACAACTAATACTTAACTGGCAAAATGTATAGAGACCCTCCAAATACCCTGGCCGAAGGCATAACCACCAGTCCTTCTAAATCTCAGATTCGCCCCTTTGAAACTCGTAGATTCTCACCCTTTGAAATAATCCCAGGATGTCCAATGCACCTGGTCCTGCTTCTTTTGACCCACTGATTAAGGAAAATATATTTCAATATCATAAGGGCATAACTGCTTCTACCAACATGGCAGAGCAGTCTTTTCACAGTGCACTCCCAGGAGATGAGAGCCCATTGGAAAATATTTTTTCCAAAAGATGAAACACCCCACCTTAAAACATGTGAGTCTATCTATGGAAAAGATATTTCCAAAAAGAGTTTCTTCAGCCTTGCTGGAAAGGTCCTTGTGAAGAGCTGCTAACCAGCCTCAGCGCCACCACACTCCAGGGAAAAGACTCGGGTTCACGCGACATCTGAAGAAAGCACCTAACAAAGCCTGGTGGTGTGACCTCTCTTCGCTGCTGCTCCCTGCTTGTGCTTGTTTACTCTTTTTCTTGGAAAGACAGTGCCTCTTACCTGCATTTCCTATTCTATTGCAAAAAGGGAAAACAGTTCTGACTATTGGATCTGTCACCAGCAATTCCAATATGCACACGATGTCGGCGACCATTGGTCTTACCTGTAGCTAATTTCTCTTTAGTCCCAGAGGCCACTGCTGATGACATCTACAAGCCTGTGGTTAGGCTGTGACCTGTGGGTTAGGCTGTGACCAGGTGTGCTCTGTCTCAGCCTTTCTCCCAGCATAACTGTGCTAGCACAGCTGATTACCTCTGTCTTTGCCAACTGTGTTTTGTTCCCCACATTATTTTCCTTATTTGAGCTGAGCTCTCTGCCTGCGCCCAAGGGAAACACAACTGGGTTTGTACCTCTTTGTGAGGTTTCTAGAAAATATCCTTCTAGGAAGGGATACGCTCTCTCAGAATGTCACCCTGGCTCCTCTGACCATGGCTTGAAAGGACCAATCTGGAAATTCCAGCTAGTGAGTCTCTGTAACCAGACCTTAGCTAGAGGCCTCCACACTCCACCCGGTTTCATTTCTGTTTGCAGATGACAGCATTCCCCAGGGGTGCATGAAATGTTTAGATAGCTGGTGATTCAGAAGACAATGCTTATTGGGACATTTAACTGTGCTGTTAACACCCATAACAAACCAGATGCCTGCCACTGGTCCACCCCAGAAGGCCTCCATCATTGCCTCCAGTGGAAACTTCCAGGGGGCACACCTGACCCAGGGTTCACCTCTGTGGGGAGTGTCTTCCTTCCCTGGGTCAGAATGAGAGCCTAGGGACACATGATCAGAAACCTCCCCTGATGTTAGGCAAGCAGGTGACCCCATAGCCAAAGTAAAGCGGCCTCACAACCATCCTTTGACTTGCTGGCTAAAGTAATTTTGGACAATGACTAGCCCATGATTATCTTCTTTCTGAACAAGGAGGTGTTGGTGTGGCCTCCTGTTGGACATGGATAAATGCCTTTAGATAAGTAGATACTTAATTACACAAATCGGGAAAAAAAGCATGGGATCTGGCAGATTTCCCTGACACCCTGTGGTCTTTCAATCTGCTCAGCTGGCTGCCTTCAGGCTGGGGCTCCTGGCTTAGGACTATTATGTGAACTGGGGTCATTACCCTGCTCCTCACCTACTTGTGTATCATCACTTTTAAACTTTGTACCTGTTGCCGGTCAAACCTCTGCAGAGGCGAGGCACCAACAGGGTGATGCTGGCTCGGCGCTTGGAGGTGGCCTCCAATGCTTATGACCTTGGTAAGAGTCCGGGCGGAAGGCCCCTGTTGCTCAAACGTGGCCTTGACGGGTTCCAATCTGTGCACTGTCCCTCTGATGCGGGACATGACAGCCAGGAAAGGTCCTTCCTGCCACCAAGAGACAAAACCGCTAAGTATGGAAAACCTGACGCTTGATCAGCTTTCAGGAAATATCTTGATTGAAAGGGGGGAATGTAAAGTGAATAAAGGAAACCTCACTTGAGACAGAGTCAGGCTTCTTGCTGGGCAGCTCTCGCCCCCAGTCTGCAGCCTGCATGGCCAGAGGGACGAGGGAGGTAAGAATTACCTGTGAATTACCTGACAGGGGAGGACACTTTTCACACAGGGGTTTCACCTCCTGCTTTTAAGAGAAGGAAGGTCCCTTCCTGCCCAGCAACTGCACACTGACCGCGGCTTCCAACTCCTGTTCTCCAGTGAGCTCGTGTGCAAAGCTGCCCTCCCAGTTTCCTCCTAAAACCTAGGAAGAGCTGACCTTCCTCAGTCTCTCAGGACCTGCCTGCGGCTCACCAGGGCTTGGGTGTCCAGACTGCGATTCCTCTACTGCTCCTGAATAAACTCGTTCTCCGGTACCCTCACCGGCGGATGATGTCTGCTGCGTGGCACACGCCCCACATTCAAACTGGGCTCCTCACAGCGCTGCTCGGGCGCAGCGTAGTCGCTTTGATCACATTCATCTGGTGTGTTCCTCACTTCAGAGCTGTTGGCCAACTGGTGGTTTTTCTTTAAGGGCCCCCATCCGCTCTGGCCTGGGGCCACAGCCCCATTTCCTGAGGGACTGGGAGGGACATCTGGGCACTTCAAGCTTGGAGGTGGCCTCCAAGGCTTATGACTATGATTAAGATCCAGACGTTTTTCCTCCAGCAGTTGCCCAGAGGCAGCCGCGGGCAGTGGGGTGCCTTCCAGGCAGCCGGCCTACCCACGCGCATTCTGGGGGGACTAACAGCCATGCCAGCTTCCTCCCCTGAACCCACAGGGGGGCCCCCTCTCTCTGTCCCCTTTCTCCCTCGGACGCCCCAGGCCCTGGGAAGGCCTCTGAGAAGTGGAGAGATCCATTTTCTAAATCGTGGTGATGTGAAAATCATGGTGACCCTAATAACTCTTGGGCCATTTTAGAGGAGAGAGACACCGAGTGTGCTAATGGTAGCCTAGAGAGCGAAAGGCCCCAGGGGCAGAGGACCCCAGCCCCTTCCTGCTCCCGGCCTCTGACAGAGCAATTCAAAGACACTGAGGAAGACTTAAGAACAAGCCACCACCTTTCCTGACAGTTGAAGCAAAGCCTCAGACTGGGTTGTATGCAGGTTTATTTTGGGCAGATTTACAGCAGGAAGCAGCAGAGCACAAAGCCTGGCTCGGGGTCTGTCTGGGCAAGTTCTCCAGGCAGGAATCCACGGCCTTCCCCACTGCCCTGAGTCCGCTTCCTGTGGCCAGAGCCACACCCTGAGGAGCCGGGAAATCACGTGGGCTGTTAATCAGAAACAGCAATCGAGCCAGGCTTTGCATGACTAAATCCTGCTTTTCTCCCTGTCTCGGTTTGTTTCCCTAGAACTTTTTTGGACCCAAATTGAAGAATTGTAGTTCATTTCCTTGAGGCTTAGCTTATTGAGGAAAGTGTTGGGAAGGAAATCGCTTCAGAGATGCAGGGAATGTTAAGTAGAAAGGCCGACATGAAGAAACAACAGGTGCTGGTGAGGATGAGGAGGGAAGGGAACCTCCTGCACTGCTGGTGGGAATGTCAATTGGTGCAGCCGCTGTGGAAAACGGTGTGGAGGTTCCTCAGAAAGCTAAAATAGCAATGCTATTTGACCCAGTAATTCCACTCCTAGGAATTTACCCAAAGAAATTAGGATCCCTGATTTGAAAACAAATGCACCCCTATGTTTATCGCAGCACTATTTGCAATAGCCAAGATATGGAAGCAACTTAAGGGCCCAGCCATAGACGAATGGACAAAGAAGAGGTGGTACATACACACAATGGAATATTATTCCCCCATAAAAAGAAAAGAAATCCTACCATTTGCAACAACATGGAGGGAGCCAGAGGGTATTATGCTCAGTGAAATAAGCCAGGCCAAGAAAGGCAAGTATGAAATGATTTCACTCATCTGTGGAGCATAAGAACAAAGCAAAACTTAAGGAACAAAACAGCAGCAGACTCACAGACTCCAAGAAGGGACTAGCAGTTACCAAAAGGAAGTGGGTGGGGAGGGAGGGAGAAGGGGGTTAATCAGCACAATAATTCAAAATCACAATGTAGAGCAGTCAAGGGGAAGGTAGTCCAGCATGGAGAAGACAGTTAATGACTCTATAACATCTTACTATGTGATGGACAGTTACCGCACTGCGGGGTGGGGCTACAGGATTTGATAATATGGGTGAAAGTTGAACCACTGTGTTGTGTATTTGAAACCATCATAAGATTGCGTATCAATGGTACTTTAATAAATAAAAATAAATAATAAAAGTTTATATAAAAAAAGATAGACATGAGCAGCCAGAAAAGGGGAAGATAAGGTTGGAAGAACCAGTTGCCCCCAAAACTGCACCCAGGAGGGGCCCCCTGTGGAGACAGAGGGATAAGGACATGCACACTGAAGGGGGTGACTGTACAGACGGACCTGGAAATCACATAACCCCACCTTGTCAGTGTGAGACCCTAGAATTAGCATAAGAGAAGCCATTTTAACAAATCTAACTGTGTGAACCTAAGTGAAAGACAGAACAGGGCTGACTGTTCTTTGTGCCTAATCTCTCGGTGAGGCCTAAACTGGGCTGGAAGAAACCTTGAAAAGTCCCCTGAGCACAAGAAGGCAGGAAGGTCTTATCTCAAGGCCGGCCATCTGTGCCCAATGCTCCAGGTGTACGAGATGTACGTGTCTTAAGAACACGGACAAATGGCCACCAGGGCCTGTGGACCCCCACCCTAGATAGTTCCCCTAGCAATGCTTCTGCTCCTTGAAGATAACATACCTCTACCAGTTAAAATTGAATGTTTGCATCCTTCATTTACATGAACGGACCCCAGTGAGAACTAACAACCACCCACCTGACCATAGATAACATACTTTACAAGTTACATCATTATAGTCAGGCCAGCCGAACTTAGCCAATAACAATTGTTTAACTCCCAAAATCCCCAATCAGCTTATGCTAAGTTAGAATCCCCTCTTCCGGAACTTGTAATGTATAAAACCCCTGCCTAACCTGGGCTCGGGGCTCTCACTCCTGAACCGCTGTGTCGGTGATGAGTGGGTGTCCGAGCTTGAGCTTGTAATCAAAGACCCTTGTGTGCTTGCATCGGACTCGGCTCCTTGGTCTCTCGGGGATTCGCGACTTGGGCACAACAGTCCGTCAGAGGCGCCTCCCAGCCAGAATGCAGTGTATAGCCCTTCCGCCTAACAGATCCGGTCCTTTGTCTGCCTTGACTCTGGCCTGCTCTTCCCTCAGAGTGCATTCTAATAAAACTTTCCTCCGCTTCACTATTGTGTCTCTACCTTTCAATTCTTGGTTGCAGCGGGGACCAGGACAGAAGAGAATGAACTCCACATGTAACAGGATTACTTTGTTCATGGATCGTCTCCTGGGACACCGGGTATCCGGAAAGGGTTTGTGTTGAGATCAGGGCACTTGAAAGCCGCTCTTTATGCCAGCCTCAGTGGCTGGACAACGTGGCTGAGGCTAGTTTGGGGGGAATCTGAGCTCAGAATACCACAAAGTTATCCTAATGAACACTTGCCCTTTGGGGTGTGGGGAACTAACCCTCAGGCCTGCTTCTGTCCTGACAGTGATGCTGGGGGTGGGAGTGGGGGGGAGCAGGTCTCACTGGTTAAGAGAAGCAAGGCTGGAGGGGGTGTCTGTTGAGGGGCTTGCAGCAAACCTCTGGGGAAGAAGGGCCCCAAGTTTATCTCTCGAATACATGGAAGGTTCTTCTGGGTCTCAGATTGCACCTGTTAGGCAGTAAACTAGGTGTGAGCGGGGTGGAAAGACAATAAGGCCAGTAAAGCCCACTAGAAGGAACTCTTAAGAGTTAACCAGTTGAAACTAGACAGCCAGAAAGACTCAGAGTTAATGAGTTAATCAGTTGAAGCTCCAAAGGCTAGGGGTAATTTGGAATGTCCAAATATTCCCCAGAAAAAGAAAAGTATCTGAGCACAGCCCATGTCTTCATTGTGTCAATTAGATCATGCCATTTTAAGATTACTTTAGACTGCTAAAAGGCCCAGCCCATTCTTTAACTTAACCTACATGCTGTTTTTCCTCCCCCAGCCCCTAATCAAGTAATCTGCAACCTGGGCAGATGAGCATCATGATTAATTTAGCAAACAAGCCCAGCTATAAACAGCATAGTAAAAACAGGAAAGATTCCACCTTAAAGCTAAGATTGCATTTTAAAACCCAGGAAGTTAAGAAGTAAGATTCTTAACATACTATTTAGCAAACAGACAATAACTCAGCCCATCTTGGGGGCAAAGCCGGCGGTCTTGATTGATGTGCCAGACCAGGGAGCTGCTCTCCTGGGCAGGAATCAGAGCAGCAAATTTCTTGTGTTAATTTAATTTTGTGGAATTACCTGGAGGACTGATAAGAAAAGAGACGTAATGTCTCATCAAAGATGAACATTTTGGAACCACTTAACAAGACTACATCCCTAGCCCCCGGTCACATTCCTGAAAAATCCTTAAACGGGGGAACCCCCAACCTTTCAGGGAGCTCCTCTCTCTGAGGTCGCCCACACTTTCTCTCTTTAAGTAACTTTAAATAAAACTTTTACTCTGCTTCACTACTGTGTCTCTGCCCTTCAGTTCTTTGCTGCAGCGGGGACAAGGACAGAGGGAAATACACAAGGCCCCCCTAACACACCCACCTTGTGAGCTGACAGGTCAGGTTAGGGACACAGGGCCGCTCACTTCTCACACAGTAGCCAGGTGTCACCCACAGAAGGTCTGGAAAGGGCCAGTAACCCCAGGTTCCTTGGCAGCAGGCGGACATCAAGGTCATTTCACTGGAGAATTCACAGACCTGCCCCTGCTCTAGAGGCACCCCTGTCACTGTCTCCACCTTCTAAGGCTGTTCCCGAGGAAAGCGTCCCCAAAAGGATGATATGGAAACGGGGGCTGGAGAGGCAGTGTCTCCCAGCACCCACAGCAGCTGGCTTCTGGTCTCCAGTCAGGGTCCTATGTGCCCCCACACCCAATTCTCACTCCACAGGTCTGGGGGCAAATTTGAGGGAGCTGCCATCCAACAAGGGAGGCTGGGGAGCAGTCTCCCCAAGACTCAGAACGCAGGGGAATGTCCCAGCAACGGTGACAGGCTTCATCAGAGTGATGTCCCCTGTCCCCGGCTCCCCTCCTTCCCTCTCAGCAGAGGGCAGAGCACCCACAAACCCAGTGCCCCCGCCCCCAAACCCAGGCTCTCGGGCCAGGCGGCCAACAGCCGGGCCCAGCGGACCGAGCCTGAGCCCCTCCCACATTCGGCCCCAGCCACCTCCCCGCCCTCCGCCGGCGCCCGCCCGCTCTTCGCGGAAAGGGAGTGGGGAGGTCCGGATGTGGTGACCGCCCCCTCCCCGCCTCGCCAGCCCCTGCTCCCATCTCCGCGCCCCCTCCCCGAGCCCACGCCCCGCCCCCAGTCTCTACGGACCCCAACGTCGAGTCTCCGCCTGTTCCCCCGGCCGGGAGGGGTCCCGGGCCACCCAGCACGTGGGCCTGCCCCCGAACTCTCCTGACACCCACTCCCCAGCACCGCGCGCCCAGCCCCCGGGACGAACCAGGAAACGAGTCTCTCCCGCCCTGCACACCACCCGAGCCACTTGCTCGGACTACGCAGACCCTCCACCGCCCGCAGGCGCAGACCCTCCCACACCCCAGGCAGGGCGCCCACGTCCCCTACCCTTCTGGAGAGGGGACCTGGCGCCCTGCACGGGCCTCCGACGCCACCTGGTGGCCGCCGCGTAAAAATGCGACCGCGACGTGAGGTGGGGGGCGGGCATGGACTCGAGAGAGGAGGGGTCGACATAAAAGGGGCTGTTGCCAGATCAGTCCCCCAAGTTCCAGAGACAGTCAGGGAGGGGCATCAGACCCCACGGCACCCCACGCTCCGACTGAACCCTTATTCTGATCCTGATCCCCCCCCACATCGCATTTCTGATCAGACTGAAACCCAAATCAGGACGCTCTTAAACTAGGGGGCAGTGAGTCTTTGGACCCAAACGTGAGTCTGTTTCAACTTGGCGCTTGGCTCAGTGCAGAGGGCGTGGGAGGAACGGGTGGGGTCAGAGCTAATGTCTGCTGGAGGGGACTGCAGAGTTCCCCACTCCCCCAGGCGTCCAGGGCTGCTGGGACCTCCCCCCCCACCAAATTCTCTAACAGCCAAGGGAGAGCAGAGCAGGGTGCAGAGGGCCCGGAGGCACAGAGGCAGTTAGGGCCCTGGTTTGGCATCCCTCTCTAAGGCCACTCACCCCCAGGAAAGGGAGTAAATCTAAACCTCCCAAGAGTTGGGGACCCCCTGGGAGGAAGGACCAGGGGCTGCCCTCATGAAGCTTAAAGTGCAAGTGCAACTCAGAAAAGACAAACATACAAACAAGGAAAACGAGAGAATTTCAGAATTTGGTTAAGGGCTGGAAAGCACATGAAGGGGTGTGATTGTATAAGATGTGATGAGGGGCAGAGAGAGCCAAGGAATCCCCCAGGAAGAGAGGTCCGCAGGAGCCAAGGATGCAAGGCTGGAGGGCAGAGCCTGGACGAGCATCTGGCCAGGAGACAGCAGGAAGGGGCTTGTGTTCCTGGAGAAGAGGGTCTCAGGGGGAAGTGGCCAGAGGCCAAGTCTGGATGCAGGGTTGCTCGTGACTCAGGAGGTGGCTCAGGGCAAGCCATGGCCAGCATTATGCTGGTCCCGTGCTGGGGGAGTGTCTAACCTCTGACCTCCCATGTAGGGGCTTAGCTGTCCATGACTGTTCAGGCAGAAATGCAGCCTCAGAAGAGGTCTGGAGCACACCGCTCTGCAGGTGTGGGGGGAGGGGAAGCCAGCACCCCTCCAGATCACAGCAAAGGACCTCACACAGCAGCACCAGGCCCCTGCCCCCAAGTCCAGTGACAAGATGGGCCCCATGCACAGTGGATCATATTAGCTGCAACCAAAGGGCCTTGGGGCAAGCACACTCTCCAGCCACTCCCCCAGAGCAAGCATTTGGTGGTGGCAACCCCAGTCCCCTTGACTTGCCGAGTGGCGCCATGACAGCTACAGAAACCAGTCTGCTTCAGACAGCTAGCTGTGCAGTCTGGCCCTTCTGCAAAGATGTGCAGGACTCACGGCTGCCAACTGCCTCTCAGCAGTGCTACCTTCGGCTGCACCAGCTGTTGCAGAGGGGGCCACCCTGTACAGGTCAGACACGCTGACAGGGGCTGGGGCCACACCTCATTTTGTCCCAAGTGTGCTCGATTAGTCCATGTGCAGGATGAGGTGACCCACAGTGCTGACCTCTGCTGTGCTCCCACATCCCTGACTCAGACTCTGAGTCCCAGAGGGAGCAAAGGTCACATCTCAGGTGACCCTTAGTTTCTTTTCTAAGGGCCTGACAGTGGCACTAATTCAAAACCAGGTAGTGACATAAGAAAGGAAAGCTACAGGTCCATATCTGTCATGAACAAATCCTCAACAGAATACTGGAAAATCCAATCCAACAATGAATTTACACACCACCACGAAGTGGGATTCATTTCAGGTGTGCAAGTGTGGTTCAACATTTAAAAAATCAACCAGTGTGATCCATCACATATACGTGTAAGGAAATAAAAATAATAAGCTCTTATGGTTGCAGAAAAAGCCTTTGGCAAAATCCAACACCCACTCATATTAAAACTCTCAACAATCTGGGAATGGAGGAGGTCAGGATCACCTACCAAAAGCTGAACAGTAAACATCACTCGTAATTGTGAAACCCCTCCTCTCGTGCCTGGGTGGCATATGACAGCATGTGGCAAAGTTGGTATGCGGTGCTTCACCAGGTACTTTGCTCTCTTTGCTGGAGCCCAGAGGCCATCCCCTGGAGTGGCCACATCCAGGTGCTCTGGCTGGACCCAGCCATCCCCACTAAGGCACCCGGGGCCTGCGACAACATGGAGCAGAGAAAGCCTGTCCTGTTGGTCCCTGTCCAAATTCCTGACCCACAGAATCCATGAACATAATCAGCAGTTGTTTTACACCCCACAACTGGGAGATCTATTACACAGAGGTAGAAAAAGTGGAGCAGATGACAGGAGGGATAAAGGGGAAAGCTGGGCTGGCAGCTGGGCAGAGGAGGACTGGGGGAGAGAGACAGGTGGGTAAGTGGGTGG
>JAQQAC010006904.1:7858749-7882530 GCA_029783875.1 Phataginus tricuspis | reverse complement strand
GGGTGAAGCCATGTGCTTTGAGACCCTCCTCAACCTCACCTCCATGGAACCTGTTGATCCCCACACCCTGGCCCCCTGATCATCCTCCCCTGCCCACCTGTGGCTCTCTTCCAGGCTTCCTTTCTCTTTCCTCCACTTTGAGCCCCCTTCCTTCCAGTTATGGTTTTCAAAAGTCTTGCTCCAACTCCAAAACCAGGCCTTCTCCCCACATTCCCCAAGCCCCTAGTGTCCCCATTATCCATGTCCCAACTGTCTTCCCAGCCCATAGTCTGTGCCTTCTACCACCTCCATCCCTACACACCCTGGTCCCTGGCCCTCTGTCCCGCAGTCCTCTGCACCTCTCTCTCTCTCTCTCTCTCTCTCTCTCTCTCTCTCGATGTCCCCTCTTCCAAGACCGGACCTCTCCCCATTCGTCCTCGGAGCAACCCGAGGTCCCTGCTCTGTATCCCTATCCCTAAGCCTCTCAGCACCACCCCATCCTTGTGTCCTTCCACCCGTCCTCCTCAACTCCCCATATCCCCCATCTGGTCCTCAAAACTCCCCATACCCACTAGATCCCTGTCCCCGGTCCTCTGTTCCCCTACACCTCCCTGTGTCCCGTGGACCGCCTAACCTCCATCCCAGCACTTCCCCATCCCCCGCATCTCCAGTCCCCAAGCCCCAGTCCTCTCTGTCCCCATACCTCCCGTCCCCGCGCCCTCGCGCTGTGGCACCCATTCCCGTGCCCCGGGTCCTCCCATTCCCCTCCAGCCGCGTCCGCGCATCCCTCGGTGCTTCAGTCCCCGCGGCCCCGCGCTGCGCGGGCCGGCGAGCCCAGGTGGATGCGCGCGCGTTGCGTGGAGACGAGTGGCGGGCACACCCGAACACGCAGGCCCCGCCCCGAGCCTCGGATTGGCTGCCAGGGAGCTAGCCGGGCTCCGATTGGCTGGTGCCTCGGCCCCGGCCCGTTCACGGTGGGTAGCGCCGCAGCGTGGCTCGGCTAGTCCGGCCGCGGCCCCGGGAGCACGGAGCCCGAGCGGCCGGGCGGGGCCGGCGCTGGGCGCCGCCGGGAGCCGCTCGCCGCCCACCCCGGGCCGGGGCCGGGGGCAGCCGGGGTTCGCGGCCTCGCCCGGTGGCTGTGAGCGGTGGACAAAGGCCATGCGGGGCTGGGGGCCGCGGCGCGGGGCGCGCGGGAGCAGGGGGCCGTAGCGGCGCCGCTGGGCGCGGCCCGGGCGGGCGGGGCGGCCGCGATGCCGTGGTTCCCGGTGAAGAAGATCCGCAAGCAGATCAAGCTGCTGCTCCTGCTGGTACTCCTCACCTGCGCCGCGTGGCTCACGTACGTGCACCTGAGTCTGGTGCGCCAGGGCCGCGCGCTGCGCCAGCGCCTGGGCTACGGGCGAGGTACGGGAGGCGCGCGCCGGGGCCGGGGGCGGTGAGGGCCCCGAGCAGCGCCGGGCCCTGGCGTGGGCTCAGACTCATCCGGGGACCCCGGCCGCCCTTCCCTGCTCGCAACTGGGGCAGGGGGCGCGGTTCGGCCGGGCCCGGACGCCCGGTGACGTCAGCAGTGACGCGCGCGACCCTCTCGTGGAGAGTTCCTGAACCTAGGCGGACCCGGGAATGTGGTCGTGCTCCGGCAGTGACGGGGTAACCGTGGATTCCTGGAGAGACCTGCGCCCCCAGGCCATGTGTGCTGGGATTCCCAAGAGGCCACGCTCGGGCTGCGCCTCCACCATCTCCTACCCAGAGGAGCCTCAGTCTCCCCATCTGCTGGAGAGGAGGGGAGGGAGAGGGTTGGGGAGAGCTTATCCGCGCTCCGTGGACGGGGTGCCTTAGGTAGCCCAGCAATCAAGGACTGAGATGCTTGTGTTAGGGGAACAAGGCATGGTGATGGGGATCCAGCCTGGGGAGCCCTGGACTGCCTGGAGTGAGCCTTCCCAGACTCCTCCAGTGAGAACAGTGAACACACACAGCAAATAAGGTCTGGGTGAGTGCTGTTGGAAAGAACCAGGGAGCGCTCCTACCCCTTTAGCTGGGGGGATCCTGGAGGGCCTCTTGGAGGTAGTGACCTTTGACACATTTGAGGGAAAAACAGAAGGACTGATGGAAACCTGGTGAGAGGAGAAGGGTAGAAAGCCTGAAGTGGGGGTATGAGAGGGAAACATCTCAGGGCAGGAAAGATCCCAGCCAGGCTGCTCCTGATTCTTCTCAAGCGTGGTGCAGGGTGTCCTTGGGATGGGGAGGAGGGAGGGTCTACTTCCCAAAGGCTCAGAACAATGACAACCACATATCCTGGGCCACTCCGCCAGGGCGCCAGACCTCCCTGTTCAGTCCCACTCCTACCTCCCACTTGCCAAAGCCCCTCTCCTTCCTGTACCTGGACACATGGCTCCACAGACCACCAGGGCCGGGTCTGGAGCTTGTCCCAGCCCTGCCAGAGTCCGCACACCTCACAGCCACCACACCCTGGAGAGGCTTCAGCACTGCTCAATCTCTGAAAGAGGCCCCCAGTCATTGGCAAACAAGGCAGGACCTAGAGTGTGACCCGGTGACACAGAACAAGACCAGGCCTCTCAGCTGTCTCTGTGGCTTTCTGAGCAACCACAGTCGTCCCCAACCTGACTTCCTGAGCAGCCAGGGAGTCTAGCTCAGCAACTAGGAGGGGGCAGAGGTGTGGGAACCCCACTTGTGGGGCTCCCTCTGCTCTCAGGCCAGTGGGGAGGCTGGGAGACTAGTCATCCTCCCTTGCCTACTCCTGGGTGAGCAGGAGCTGTTCAGGGTCCTGGAAGACCAAACCCACTTTGTGGCACCTTCCAGGAGCTGCCCTCCCCCAGGGGTCTTGGTTCTGGGCTGCAGCCCTACCTCCTGTTCAGCCACCTGAGGCCTTCTGGACTGTTGGGGAGTACAATCATTACTTCTGCCAGGGGGGTGGCATTGGAGTGGGGCAAGAGGGCCACCTTCCCAGTGTCCAGCAGCCTGTGCAGGCAGAGATCCCTGAGGGAACGTGAGCCAGAAGACAGGAGGCCTGTCGGCATCTAGCTGTTCTGGGGCTCAGCCCCTGCAGGACTGTGGTGGCAGCCTGGGCTGGGACTGCACTGCAGGCTCCTAACACCCATGGATTTTGGTTGGTGGTCTGGAAATATCGGGCAGGCTGTGGGGATTTGGCTGGGAGCCTCACAGGGGCTCACCTCCCAGCTGTACAGAGGACTGTGGGGGAAGAGCACAGATGAGGAGCATGTAGGCGGTACTGCAGGGGTCCCACAGACAGGAGAACATGAGTAGCCCCCCACCCCAAGAAGAGACCCAGGCCAATTGTGTCCATACAGGAATCTAGCTCCTGGAGCCTGGATTGAGGGATGGGCATGGATGTTGAAGCCCAGGCTTGGCCCTGGAGCAGAGGGGGGACTCCTGGATGGGGTGCCCCTCGGTGGGAGCACCAGTAGGGCCAGAAGTGGGGTACAGTGAAGCCCCCTCTTCATTGTACTGGCTCAGATCTTAGGATGTGGAACTCCCCAAGGACAGAGTGGGACATTTCAGGTGCACAGCTTTGGGAGGTCTGAGAAGTTGAGGGAGTCTGGAGTATGGAGATGGTCTGCCCTGGGCTAGGGAGTTTGGGGGGCACCAAGCTCTGGAGATGTCCACAAACAGTCCTGGGGAGGGTTCCCAGGGACAGTCTCCCTCCAGGGCTGCCTGGCTCCAGGTCCTCCAGCAGCCAGACCACCTGTCCCTCCTCTACCCAGGCTGGTGCCAGGCCTCTTTTGGTCCTGAGCCCCAGCCTCAAGGGCATCAGATAGCTGGTGTGCCATAGGCCGGGGCTGGCTTAGTCACAGACAGTAGCACCAGTTTTCCGAGCAGCAAGCTCCAGCACCAACCCTTAGCTCTCAGTTCTGGTAAGGGAGGCAGACACAAAAAACTGAGGGCATGGCAGTTCTGGGGGCCTTCCTGGAGGTGGAGCCACTGATGAGGATGGCCAGATAGGTGCATGTAAGCACACGTGTGTACTAACATGTGTTCCCTCATACAAGCCAGGGGTCTGGGGAAAGCCAAGTGGAGGGCTTGGGTGGGGGCTGCCCCCGAAGTGGGCTATGGGACAAGGGCCCAGCAGAGAGCCCTTGCCAAGCTGTAGGGAGGGGCATCCCTAGCGTGAGGGAGCAGAGGCTCCTGTGGGAGGCACCACTGGCCTTCCCTCCCTGCTCCAGCCTCTGTGTGCACAATTTCCATGTGGGATGGGGGTCCCTGCCCCCAGCTGACCCAGCAGCAGGGCTTGCGGCCTTGGAGACAACTGAGCCCCAGCCAAGCCCCACGTGCCACCCACAGACGGTGAGAAGCTGAGTGGTGTGACTGATGGCCGGGGTGTCCGGGCTGCCCTGTCCACGCGGAGGGCGGAGGACTCCAGTGAGAGCCGTGAGGAGGAGCAGGCGGTGAGCAGGCAGGGGAAGGAACGTGTGTGCAGCACAGGACACCCCACGGCCCAGGGTCTGCTGGGGCAAGTGTGCTGAAGGTCTTTCAGGTGTGTGGCTGGGCTGTGATGGGGTCGCGTGTCATGCTACAAGCCTCTGTGTGTTGTGTCCCGGTGTGTGTCATGGATCGAGTGCGTGTGGCAAGTGTATGCGTGGTTGTATGACCCTTCCCTGCCCTACGTTTCTCAGCTTTGACCCTGATCCCCTTTCTTCCCTGTAGCCTGAAGGTTGGGACTCAAACATGCTGTTTCCGGTGGGGGCCGGGAGGCCACTCCCACTGAACCTCACCCATCAGGCACCCCCATGGCAGGAGGAGGTGAGCACTGCTGGGCAGTGATGGGCTTGGGGGGGTGGCTGGGGTAAGGGTGTGCAGAAGCTAAGGCCTCCTCCCTTCCCCAGTACAAGGGGCAGGTGAACCTGCACGTGTTTGAGGACTGGTGTGGGGGCGCCGTGGGCCAGCTGAGGAGGAACCTGCACTTCCCGCTGTTCCCTCATGTGAGTGCTGGCGGGGGGCAGGGCCAGCCCTGCAGGGCAGGCCAGGCGCACGGTGGGCTTTGACGTGAGAGGTCGCCCCACTCTAGACTCGCACCACTGTGAAGAAGTTGGCTGTGTCCCCGAAGTGGAAGAACTATGGACTTCGGATTTTTGGCTTCATCCACCCAGCAAGAGATGGTGTGCATGTGAGGATGTGCCAGGGAGGGGGTGTGGGAGACAGCCCCACACCCCCTGAACCCCTGTCCTGTGGCCTAGGAGACGTCCAGTTCTCTGTGGCATCAGATGACAACTCTGAGTTCTGGCTGAGCCCAAATGAGAGCCCAGCGGGTGCCCAGCTGGTGGCCTTTGTGGGCAAGGTACCCACCCCCCAGCAGCCCTGACCCTGGCTCTGGTCCCCCCACCCCCATCTATCTACATGGGGCCTCCTGAGGCCTCTGTCGCCTGTCCCTTCCAGCTCTTAGGGATGGGGACTGGAAGGGGCTGGTACCCTCAAGGAGAGGGTGAACCCCCACCACCCTTCCATGTTGCCCCCCAGACTGGCTTGGAGTGGACGGCACCTGGAGAATTCACCAAGTTCAGCTCCCAGGTGTCCAAGCCCAGGCGGTAAGTGGGAATGTGCACGGGTATTATCCGTATGTGCACAAGTGTGCCTGTGTGTGCACAAGTGTGTGCATGACTGTTATCCATGTGTGTACACAACTGTGTATCTGAGGGACACACACCATCCATACACAGAACCACTGAACCTGTGCTGTCCTGGCCAAAGTGTCTCCTTGGGGCCAGCCCTGACCCCCTCTGGCCTCCCCATCTGTTTGGGGTCCCTGGTGTGTGGAGGGCACTTCCCCTGACTCCTTGTGTCCCCAGGCTCACGGCCTCCCGGAAGTACTACTTTGAGCTGCTGCACAAACAGGATGACCGAGGCTCTGACCACGTGGAAGTGGGTGTGAGTGTGGCTGGCTCGCCTAGGGGCTTCTGGAGATCCCACCCCTCCTGCTGTGCCTCTTCCAACCACTCCCTGCAGGACAGTGGTGGGGACCCTGCCCCCAAGGAGCTTCCAGTCTAGTTGACAAAGCAGGTGCTCAGGGACGGGGCCGCAGTCCATGCTGCTGGCTCAGGGAGGCTTCATGGAGGAGGTGGCCCTTGAGTGGTCTTGGGAGGTGAGAGACATTCACAGGGAGAGCCAGGGCAGAGGGAATTTGGGGTGGGGGTGCATTGGTTGAATTCCAGATCTCAAGAACAGCAGAGGAATGGAACCACCCATTAGTTTTTGGAACTCCGAGGGGTATCTGGTGGCCAAGTCAGGTGGACCCGGCAGTGTTGTCCTGGGCAGCTCTGGCTTTGTCCTGGAATCACTGAGACAACTGGATCTGCGTTTCAGGAAAAACCCTCCAGCCACTGTGTGGGAAGATTGGGGTAGGAGGGGGTTGCACCACAGGACCGAGGGCCTGAACCTGGCCAGGTGTCAGTGGGGACCAGGGCGGGCTGGGGCTCTCAGCCCTAGCTCCGTGGGATACTGCACACGTCTGGTGTGTGTGGTAGGCATCACCCAACTCAGCTTGGAGAGTCCTGGCTGGAGACATAGGTTTGGGGGAACTTTACAGAAGCTGAGGGTCTGATAGGGCCCAAATGAGCCAGGGAGAGAAACAGACCTGGGACAGCCCCCAGGAACCCCAACCTGAGTGGGGTGGGGGAGAGACAGAGTCTGCAAAAGAGACTAGGAAGGGGCAGCCACAGGAGCAGGGGGAATTGGGGGGACGTCCAATGGGACAAGGTCTGGCCCTAGAAGGGCAGCTGTGACCTCCAGGGGAGCAGTGGCTGAGGAACCAGGGACCCATAACCAGCAGGCAAGGAATCTCTCAGGATGTACAGGCCTGAAGGTAGCATGGGAGGGTCCTCACCTGCCACCAGGGACCCTAATCTTCTAGGCCTCCCCCGGCTTGCCTGCTGCCCCTTCCCCAGGCCCCTCCACCACCCCCCACCCTCCGAGCGTCCTGACCCTTGAAGGGGTTGCCCCCATTAGTCCTCCTCCTAGTCAGGGAAGACCCACTCCTCGCTGTCTCAGCTGGGTTCCCACTGTGACCCCCCAGTCTTGGCCTTGACCACCATCTCCCTCTCCCAGTGGCGCGCCTTCCTGCCGGGCCTCAAGTTCGAGGTCATAGACTCGGCTCACATCTCCCTGTACACAGGTGCGAGCCCTGGTACCTCTGGGGAGTGGGGGAGGCTCCTGATGGTGGTCTTTTGGGGATGGTCCCTGGATGTGGGTGGGGAGTTGAGGAGGGGTCTCTGGGGACTCCACACAGCCCTCTGCCCCCAGATGAGTCGGCCCTGAAGATGGACTATGTGGCCCACGTCCCCCAGTCCCCAGCCAGCCATGTGGTGGGGCGCTTGCCCCAGGAAGAGCCCAGAGCCGACATGCTTCGACCCGACCCCCGAGACACCTTCTTCCTCAGTGAGCAGGGGCAGGTGGGGATGGGGATGAGGATGGGCCGGCATTCCAGGCGGCCACAGTGTGATCACCTCTCTCGTAGCTCCCCGCGTGGAGCCTTCGCGTCTGGAGGACGTGCTGGAGCCCTGTGCCTACGCCCCCACCTACGTGGTGAAGGACTTCCCCATCGCGAGATACCAGGGGCTGCAGTTTGTGAGTGCCCCGCCCAGACTTTCCTGAGCCCCGCCTCCCCCGGGATGCCGGAGCCCCTCCGCGCCTCCGCCCCTGACCCCGCCCGCCCCCAGGTGTACCTGTCCTTCGTCTACCCCAATGACCACACGCGCCTCACTCACATGGAGACCGACAACAAGTGCTTCTACCGCGAGTCCCCACTGTACCTGGAAAGGTGGGTGTGCAGGGCCACCGCACAGGAGGGGGCGGGGCCTCTGCAAAGCGGGAGCTCTGATGCCCCACCCCCGTCCCAGGTTTGGGTTCTACAAATATATGAAGATGGACCGGCAGGAGGGTGACGAAGATGACGAGGAGGAGGTGCAGCGTCGAGCCTTTCTCTTCCTCAATGCGGATGGTGAGTGCCCCCCACACCCCAGCCTGCGCCCTCCTTGTGTACTGTAAGTGCCCCTAGCCTCCAGCGTGCCCCAGCGCGCACCCCGCTAGGCGTGGCAGGCTCAGCCGTACTCCCCGCAGACTTCCTGGACGACGAGGATGACGCGGAGCTGCTCGACAGTCTGGAGCCCACTGAGGCGTCCCCGCCCCGAGGTGGCCTCCCTTTCCCTACCACCGATGCTGGACCTGCGCGCACTCCTCCGACTCCTCCCAGCCCCCGGGGTCAGGCGACCCCCAGGCGCTCCCGGGCACTGAGCTGGGCCGCCCGGGCCGCGCACCCGCTGCCCCTCCTCTTGGGCCGTGCGCCGCCGCCCCGTGCCGCAGCTGAGCAGCAGTCCCCAAAGGTGTACGTGACGCGGGTACGTCCTGGACTACGGGCGCCCCTGCGAGCCCTGGCACCGCTCCGGCCACGCAGCCCACCTTGGGCACCCTTCCCTGGCATCTTCCTGCACCCCAGACCTCTGCGCAGGGTGCAGCTACGGGCACCCCCACGCCTGCCGCAGTATCGAAGCCGCAGGACCGGCAGTCCCCAGGCCACAGAGCTGAGTTCCACAGCCCGGGCACACACCGCCCCCGGGAGCCGGGAGGGCCAAGCACGGGCACTGGGACTCGTGGCACCCACAATGGACTCAAACTCGTCGTCTGAAGTGCGGCCTGTGACCTCCTTCCTGAGCTTGTCCCAGGTGTCCAGGCCACAGCTACCTGGGGAAGGTGAGGAGGAGGAGGAGGAAGGGGATGACGAGGCCGCCAAGAACAGCGAGGAGGCTGCCGGCCCCGCCCTCAGCCGCTGGCGTGAGGATGCCATTGACTGGCAGCGCACATTCAGCGTGGGCGCCATAGACTTCGAGCTGCTGCGCTCGGACTGGAACGACCTGCGCTGCAATGTGTCCGGGAATCTGCAGCTGCCAGAGGCCGAGGCCGTGGATGTAGTGGCCCAGTACATGGAGCAGCTCCACGCGCGCCATGGCGGGTATGGGCAGGGGCAAACAGTGGTAAAGCAGTGCTGGCCTCCATGGGACCCTCAGACCTTCCCCAGGGCCTGAAAGACATATATCTGGGAGCAGCATGCACGCCCCCTTCCTGGAGAACTGTCTCCTCACCTTTCTGGGGCTCCTTACTGCCCAGGGCCCCTGTATTAAGAGGCTTACCAGCCCCCACAACCCACCCAGGGCCTAGCCCTTCTGTCCAGCACCTGCCCCACCCTGTCACCTGGACCCAGGGATCAGCAGCCCAGGTCTGACCTCCAGATAGAGACACACCCGAAGTTCGAGCTTAGAGCTCCTACACCCTTCCTCCTCACCTGGCACAGTGCTGCTGGTCTTCCAGGAGGGCTCTCCTCCAGACTCCAGGGGAGGGCACAGGGTCCCTGCAGCATTGCTCCTGTGGTCTCCCCGAGGCTCCAGGAATCCAGTCCTGTCTCCACTCCATGCAGATAGTGGGGTGGAGAATGGAAGCCCCAGTTTGGCCTCAAGGGAGGCACTGGGATGTTCTCAAGAGTCGTGCTGTGCCTTGAAGGAGGTGCAGAATCTGCAGACAGCAATGACAGGCAAAGACCAGGGGGCTGGTGAGCAGAGGATGGAGAAGGGACCATCACAGGCCTTGAAAGCCATGCTCAGGACTCACTTTTCTTGACTGTGATACAAGGTTTTGACTAGGACAGTGGTAGAACTGTTTGGGTTGAAGACAAGCATGTCACTGCCCTGGAGGGAGGTGCATGGCACTGGGCTTGGGTGGGTCAGGCGGGAAGCCCACTGCCCTGGACCCTCTGGTGGGGGAGGTTGGATTTGATTCTAAGTGGCCAAGAGGGTGAGCCTGCTCTTGGCTCTGTTTCTTTGGTCTATGAGCACAAGAGGATCTGTCCAACAGAGTGGTCATGGCTGTGTCCCCACTCTTCCCAAGCAGTGCAAGGGTGTGGGTAGCCCCAAGGAGCAAGACTGTAGACAGACCCAGAGCGTTTATGGCAGGAAGTCCCTGATGCTCCAGGAGAGCACGCAGAGGTTGAAGGGAGGAGTCAAGCCCCCTGGAAGGTCGCATGGCTCCCAGGTTGAGGGGCACTGTCGGCAACGGGAGGGCCTGTGGTGGCAGGAAGAGGCATCCTTAGTCAAGGGCAGGATCCTATTTTCCCAGGATGAGGCAAAGCCTCTGCTTGAGGGCAGGGTGGGGGGGAGAGGAAGGTACTCAGCAGGGCCAGAGCAGGGTGGCCAGAGAGGCTCAGGGCAGGCCCTGCAGCTTTTCCACTCAGGCTCAAGATAGTCCCTGGGCTTGCCAGGGGAAGCAGAAAGATGGCTTCCCAGAGGAACCACCAGGGCCTTAGGAGCCAGGGAGGACTGGGGAGAGTATGCCAGAGGGGAAACCCCAGGACAGACCCCGGGAAAGAAGTAGGCTCACCCAGCAGGGGGCATCTTAAAGGCCACAGGGCAGAGCCTGCTTAAGGTCCTAGAATGCCACTGTAGGACATCTGGCCAGTAGGCATGGGTGGTCCACTGAGTATGTCAGACAATCACTGTGGACATGCCTGGCAGCAAGAAGACCCAAAAGAGGAAAGGATGGGCCTGGTGGGGGACACCGCCTTGTGTGGCTGTCCTGGGCAGGAGGTCTCACTAAATGTGGACCTGCCTTCTGGGCACTTCCTGGCAGGGCCTGAGGTGTGTTGGGACACACACAGGAGCCTGGGAGGAGAGGGAAGCACAGTGGCTTCCTCCCTACCCCACTAACCCCCAGTCAGCTGAGTGGCCAACTAGTTTCTGGGTTTGGGGGCAGGAGATGCAGGCTCGAAGCCCAAGGGGGCTGACTTGCCTCACCTCCCAGGCGCTACTCGCTTCTGCGCATCGTGAATGTGGAGAAGCGCAGGGACTCAGCCCGCGGGAGCCGCTTTCTCCTAGAGCTGGAGCTGCAGGAGCGTGGAGGCAGTCGCCTGCGCCTGTCCGAGTACGTCTTCTTGCGACTGCCAGGACCCCAAGCCGGGGAGGGGGACGGAGAGAGCCCCGAACCCGCTCCCACCATCCCCGAGCGCCCCGATGGACATCCAGAGCTCTGCCGGCCACTGCACCTGGCCTGGCGCCAAGATGTGATGGTGCACTTCATCGTGCCAGGTGCGCGGGAGCTCCAGGGGCCTGGGACGGGGTGGAGGGCTCTAGGGGACCTCATGGGAAAGGGTGGGAGCGCCACTGGCCCCAGACTGGGTACCGCAAACTCAGGTCGGGTGGGCTCAATGGCCCCATCCTCCTTCAGTGAAGAACCAGGCGCGCTGGGTGGCCCAGTTCCTGGCAGACATGGCCGAGCTGCATGCCCGCACAGGAGACTCGCGCTTCAGCGTCATCCTGGTGGACTTTGAAAGTGAGGACATGGACGTAGAGCGGGCCCTGCGGGCGGCACGGTTGCCCCGGTAAGGGCACCCCCACCCCGCCCCCACCAGCAAACGCATCTTCCCTCGCAGGAGGTGGGTTTTCCTGTCCCTGTGCCCAGCAATGGGTGCCTGTGACTTTCCACCCTCTATTACCCTCACAGGTACCAATACCTGAGGCGAATAGGAAACTTTGAGCGCTCCGCTGGCTTGCAAGCTGGAGTGGATGCAGTGGAGGTGCGTGGATGGGATGGGCGCGCAGGGAGGGCAAGACTGTTCTGGGGCAAGGGAGGAACTCCCCTTCGTGAAGAGAGGATGGGACTGAGACCTCCCTCCGGCCTCCAGGACCCCAGCAGCATCGTTTTCCTCTGTGACCTGCACATCCACTTCCCTGCCAATATCCTGGACGGCATCCGCAAGCACTGTGTGGAGGGCAGGCTGGCTTTTGCGCCTGTGGTCATGCGCCTGGGCTGCGGGAGCTCACCAGGGGACCCACACGGTAACGCCCTGGACACCCCCCCAGTAATGCCAGGAGGCCCACCAGTGCCAGGGTAAAATCTAGGCCCTCTACAGGCCTCTCTCAACCCCCAAGGTAGACCTGGGCCCCATCAATGCCCCCTGTGATGTGCAGTACCCCCAGGGTTGGCCAAACTCTAGCCACAGTCTCCAGTGCCCATTCAGGCTGACTCAGTCCAGAAGGGTAATCCCTGAGAGGCCCCTGGTGATGGGGCTCTGTCAGACCCCCTCCTGAGGTTGAGGAGGAAGGCTGGCAGGACCTGGTATTTGAAGGGCACCCCTTCCCCACCCCAGGTTACTGGGAGGTGAATGGCTTCGGCCTCTTTGGGATCTACAAGTCTGACTTTGACCGCATTGGAGGCATGAACACTGAGGAGTTCCGGGACCAGTGGGGGGGCGAGGACTGGGAGCTCCTGGACAGGTGACGCCTCCCCACCCTGCAGAACCCGGGACCCTTCCAGATCCTCCTCTGAGTGGGGAGGGGGCCTCAAGGTTGTCACGTGCTGAGAGGGTGCTGTCATCTGTCTCCCAGGATCTGAGCCCACCCCACTCCCCGAAACCCCTTCCCACCCCCAGGGTCCTGCAGACTCAGGCACAGCCCTTTAACCAATTCTGCCCCACAACCTGTCAGTCCAGTGGTGGCCCTGAGTCCCCATCCTCCCACTGGGGTACTACAGCAGTGGAGGCCCTTCCCTGACACCCTGAGCCCCTGGACCAGGGTCCTGACCACTTCCATCCCACCCCCCCAGTTCCCAGGACCCACAGGCTCAGGACAGCCCCGTTGCACCCACTAAGGTCCTACAGGCCAGGTTCCTGACACCCCCTCTGCCCCCAGGGTCCTGCAGGCAGGGCTGGAGGTGGAGCGGCTCCGACTGCGTCACTTCTACCATTTCTACCACTCCAAGCGGGGCATGTGGGGCACGCGCAGTCAGAAGGGCCCCCGCAAGGAGCGACCCTGAGGGCCAGGCAACCCCAGCCCAGGCACAGTCCTGTGGCGGTGGCTGGAGGCCAGGGTGCCCGGGGGCTCGTCATGGGGCACAGCCACCTCCTGTGCCTGCCCCCCTCTGGCGCTTGCACCCCTGCCCAGAGAGGCAGTCTTTACTGCCGGTCGGGGCCCGGCTTGGTCCCACACTCTGTGCAATGATTTCTGTGAAATTTTGCAGTAGCGATGACATTGTTTTCAGGATTTCCAAGAGTCTGTCTGTCCCGTTTTTTATTCAGAGTGAAATGAAGTATTTTTTTAGTTCTGACTCACCCTCTGCCTGGTTCTGTTGGGAGGGCAGAAACCAGCCTCGGCGGCCAGAGCATCCCACACTGCGGGTGGCTCCAGCGCTGTCCCTGCCCTTGATGGCCCTTCCTGCCCCGCAGCTGCAGCCACCATGCTGAGCCCACCTTCCCACCCCAAGACCACGTGCCCCCTCGTGCCTTGTGCCTTTGAGCTTGTGTCGAGGCCTGGAGGAAAGGCTGCAGACCTCTGCCTCGCCATCCTGTGCCTGTGGCCCGTGGCACCCATAACAGTCAGCGCAGGGCCTCCCACCTGCAAGCAGGCCCCTTCGTTTAGAAACTGAACTCGGTGTCCATCCCACCTCCTTCTCCTCAAGGGAGAAGGAGCACCTGGCTTCTCGGCCGGGAGCGTCCTAAACAAGGTCGGGAGGCCAGGGGTGTCAGGACTCAGTTGCCAGAGACAAAACCCAGCTCAACTGGAATAAGCCATGTGGGGAGGGGAGGGTGTGCTTGTTTGACCTCAGCTCATGTAACTGCAGGTCAGGGTTAGGAGCACGCTGGGAGAGCTTTGGCCAGAGGCTGGACCAGCTCTTCCCTGGGGGTTCCATGGGAGGAAGGCTGGTGCCTGCCCGTATGACTTCTCTGTAGCTGCTGTAACAAATTTCCACAGGCATAATGGAATTTGTTATCTTACACTTTCTGGAGGACAGAGGTCCTAAAATTAAGGCTTCCACAGGAGGGAGGCTTTAGGACTGAGTCTGCTTCCTTCCTTTTCCAGCTTCTAGAGGCTGCCTGGCTTTCCAGGCTCATACATCCTCCTCGGTCCTCCAAGTCAGCCACTCCCTATTTGCATACCCATCTCACCATCTCCCTTCACCCCCACTGCCAACCTCTGCTTCCATCATCACATTTCATGTGTGGCTCTGACTCTCCTACCTCCCTCTTACAAGGACCCCTGTGATTACACTGGGCACCTCCAGACAACCCAGGATAATCTCCCACCTCAGTCAACATCCTTTACATGATCACATTGGAAAAGTCCCTTTCACATGTAATATGACAGTTGCAGTTCCAGGGATTAGGGCATGGACATCTTTGGGGCCATAATTATGTGTATTTCCTCACTGACATTCACTAGGGAAGCAGTACCTATGTTCAGCACCCCAAACTATCCTCATGAAACTTACCCAAATTGTATCCTTCTGTCATACCTCACTATGAACACAGGGCAGCAGAAAGGATTTCAGTAACAGGACCCAGATGGGTAACCTGCCCAAGAGGATTCTAGAAATGGCCCTGCCAGAAGGGATACACAAGGACATTCAGCTCATGGCTGTTGACCAGATGTTCATAGACACTAATTCACCTGTGATGTGTGCATTTCACCATAATTCCTGCTGATCCACAGGGGACAAGGGCCCACAGGGCAGAGGATACAGCTAACCTGCCACATAGTACTCAAAAGCCACCAGATGCCCCCAGCTCATACTGCCTCTAAGTATCTAGCTCATACTTCTCCCTTAGTAACTAGTTCAGATGGAACTGTCTCCATTCACAGGTGTTTCATAATAGGAAAAGAACTAGCACTGGACTTAAGAATATGTACACACGAAAAAGAGGCAGGTGAAGCGTACACATCAGAAGAATAATTACCTCAGAAAGCAGAAGAAATTTTCAGACAAAATCCCACATAACCTGAACTACATTATGCCATAACAATATAATCTATCTTTGCAACTATTTATTGAACACCCACTATGTGCCAGGCACTGAGGAAAAGGCAGACAAAACAGACAAGGCCCTGCCTTTGCAGAACTTACGTTGTAGTGGAGGCTTAGGAGCAGACAATAGGCACGATAAGGAAAATGCTTGGCATGTTAATTTAGCTCATGGCAGCTATTGTAGAGAAAGATAAAGCCAGGAAAGAGAAAGTGAATTTGAGAGAGGCTACACTTATAAACAGTGTTCAGAAAAAGCAAATCTGAGAAAGTGACATCCAGGGAAGACCTGAAGGTTTTGGTAAGGGCTACCAAGGATGCAGATGGGGAAGGGGAAGGGAGGAGGCGAGAGGTGACATTTGAGGAAGTTAAAAAAAAGGATGCCTTTTTGTCCTGCTGATGGTGTCCCTCACCATGCCTTTTCAACTTCACACTAGAAGTCCTAGCTAAATACAATTAAGACAAGAAAAGGAAATAAAAAGCATACACATTGGCTCTCCGACTTCAAGCTCTACTACAAAGCCACAGTAATCAACACAATTTGGTACCTGCACAAGAACAGACCCATAGACCAATTGAACAGACTAAAGAGCCCAGATATAAACCCAAGCATATATCAATTAATATACGATAAAGGAGCCATGGATATACAGTGTGGAAATGACAGCCTCTTCAACAGCTGGTGTTGGCAAAACTGGACAGCTACATGTAAGAGAATTAAACTGGATTATAGTCTAAGCCCATACACAAAAGTAAACTCAAAATGGATCAAAGATTTGAATGTAAGTCATAAAACCATAAAACTCTTAGAAGAAAACATAGGCAAAAATCTCTTGAATTTAAACATGAGCAACTTTTTCCTGAACATATCTCCTTGGGCAAGGGAAACAAAATAAAAATGAACAAATGGGACTATATCATGCTAAAAAGCTTCTGTACAGCAAAGGACACCATCAGCAGAACAAAAAGGCATCCTACAGTATGGGAGAACATATTTGTAAATGATATATCCGACAAGGGGTTAACATCCAAAATATATAAAGAACTCACACACCTCAACACCCAAAAAAGAAAATAACCCTATTAAGAAGTGGGTGGAGGATATGAACAGACACTTCTCCAAAGAAGAAATTCTGATGGCCAACAGGCATATGAAAAGATGTTACCAATCATGATAGAAATGCAAATTAAAACCACAGTGAGATACCATCTCACACCAGTGAGGATGGTCAACATCCAAAAGACAAACAACATCAAATGCTGGCGAGGATGTGGAGAAAGGGGAACCCTCCTATACTGCTGGTGGGAATGTAAATTAGTTCAACCATTGTGGAAAGCAGTATGGAGGTTCCTCAAAAAACTCAAAATAGAAATACCATTTGACCCAGGAATTCCACTCCTAGGAATTTATCCTAAGAATGCAGGAGGCCAGTCTCAAAAAGACATAGGCATCCCTATGTTTATCGCAGCACTATTTACAATAGCCAAGAAATGGAAGCAACCTAAGTGTCCATCAGTAGATGAATGGATAAAGAAGATGTGGTACATATACACAATGGAATATTATTCAGCCATAAGAAGAAAACAAATCCTACCATTTGCAACAACATGGATGGAGCTAGAGGGTATTATGCTCAGTGAAATAAGCCAGGCAGAGAGACAAGTATCAAATGATTTCACTCATCTGTGGAGCATAAGAACAAAGCAAAAACTGAAGGAACAAAACAGCAGCAGACTCACAGAACCCAAGAATGAACTAACAGCTGCCAAAGGGAAAGGGACTGGGGAAGATGGGTGGGAAGGGAGGGATAAGGGGAATAAGGGGTATTACGATTAGCAGACATAATGTAGGCGGGGGTGGGGCATGGGGAAGGCCGTATGGCACAGAGAAGACAAGTAGTGATTCTATAGCATCTTACTACACTGAAGGACAGTGACTGTAATGGGGTATGTGGTGGGGACTTGATAATGGGGGAATCTAGTAACCACAATGTTGTTCATGTGATTGTATATTAATGATACCAAAAAAAAAATATCTTCAAAAAAAAAAAACATACAGATTGGAGACAAAACTGTTTGCAGATGACATTATCATCTATGTAGAAAACCCAAAAGAATCAGAAAAAAAACACCACCTCCTGGAACCAGTAAGCTATTATATAGCAAGATTACATGATACAAAATTAATATACAAAAGTCAATAGCTTTACAATATTCAATGGGCAATTGGAATTTGAAATTTAAACAATACCATTTACATTAGCATAAAAAAATACTAAGATATGAATCTAACAATATATGTACAAGGTCTATATGAGGAACTCTACAGAACTCTGATGAACAAAATAAACTAAATGGAGAGATAATCCATGTACATGGATAGGAAGATTCAATATTGTCATGGTGTCAGTTCTTCCCAACTTGGTCTGTGGATTCAACGCAATCAATCCCAGTCAAGATCGCAGGTTCTTTAGTGGATATCAACAAGTTGATTCTAAAGTTTATATGGAGAGCCAGAAGACCCAGAATAGCCAATGTAATATTGAAGAACAAACTTGGAGGATACTACCCAACTGCAAGGCTGCCTATAAAGCTACAGTCATCAAGACTGATACTAGTTAAAAAATGGAGAAATATATCAATGGAACAGAATGGAGGGCCTGGGAATAGACCCACATAAATATTGCCACCTAATCTGTGACAGGAGCAAAGGCAATATAATGGAGCAAAAATAGTCTTTTCAACAAATGGTGCTAGCACAATGGGATGTCCATGTGCAGAAAAATGGCTCTAGACAGAGACCTTACACCCTTTCACAAAAATTAACTCAAAAGGGATCACAGACCTAATTGTAAAACACAAAACTGTAAAACTAGAAGATAACAGGAGAAAATCTAAATAACCTTGGATATGGCAATAACATTTTGATACAATGCCAAAGGCATAGCCCATAAAGAATTGATAAACAGGACTTCTTAAAAATAAAATGTCAGCTCCATGTAAGACAATGTCAAGAGAATGAGAAGACAAGCCTTAGACTGGGAGAAAAATATTTGCAAAAGACACACCTGATAAAGGACTGTTATCCAAAGTATAGAAAAAAAATTCTTAAAACTCAACAATAAGAAAACAACCAAATTAAAAAATGGGCCAAAGGGAGTTCTGGGAAGATGGTGGCGTGAACGGAGCGGCAGAATTTTCCTCCCAACTTTATGTTTATCCACGAAACCACAGCAAATGCAACTGCTCCTAAAAGAGAGACCAGAACACACAGGAAAGCGCACACCATGCAGACACACCAGAGAGGACTCGGCAGCTGGCGAGGCGGGTAAGAAACGGAACCGCGAACAGCGAACCGACAGAACCCAAGCACTCCCCCACCCCAGCGCACCGGCGGGAGGAGAGGATTCAGAGCCGGGAGGGAGTGGAAGTGCAGGCCCAGGAGATAACCAGCCCCGGATCGGCCCCAGGAACGCGGGCGCACAAAGCGCGGTGTGGCGGAGATTGGAGAGATGGAGGGCGCAGGGTCTAAACGGGAACGCGCCTGTTTGCTCGCGGCTGGCTCAGGGAAGGAGAAAAGAGAAGAAGAAGAAAAAAAGGAGAAAAGCGCGCGCTTCGTTTTGCAGCGGTCTTAAAGAGATGGGAGTCCAGCAGAGAACCTCATCACCCCGGCATACTCAGCCCAGCAGGCTGGGAGTCCTGGGGAGCGTCGGACCCCATAGCGGGCGACTGGGAAAGGGTAGCCATAATTAGGACTCCCACAATGCTCAACAGCCTCCCATTCATTTTCACCCTGGCCACAGCTTTAAAGGGCCATGCAGAACGGCGTGGCCACGGCTCTGGAATAGTGGAGTAACAGCGCCACCTACAGCATTCACACAGAAACCACTCCTGTCATAAAGAGCCCAGCTGACATACGTGACAACTACCAACAACCAATTCTATCGTCATGAGAAGACAGAAGAATATGATACAGACAAAGCTTCAGACAAACACCACCCCTGAGAGAGAATCTGAAGGAATGGACATGCACAGTCTTCCTGAAAAAGAATTCAGAATAAAAGTCATAGCCATGCTGACGGATCTACAGAAAAATGTGCAAGAGCTGAGGGAGAAAATGAGGAAAGACAAAGCAGAAATGAGACAAGCCATCGACGGGCTTAACAGCAGACTGGATGAGGTTCAAGACACTATCAATGAAATACAAAACGGAACAAGAATACAAAGAAGCTGAGGCAGAGAGAGATAAAAGGATCTCTAAAAATGAAAGAATATTAAGAGAGCTGTGTGACCAATCCAAACGGAGCAATATTTGCATTATAGGAGTACCAAAGGAAGAAGAGAGAGAAAAAGGGATAGAAAGTGTCTTTGAAGAAATAATTGCTGAAAACTTTCCCACGCTGGGGAAGGAAATAGTCTCGCAGTCCACGGAAGCCCACCGATCTCCCAACACAAGGGACCCAAGGAATACAACACCAAGACACATAATGATTAAGATGGCAAAGATCAAAGATAAAGACACAGTATTAAAGGCAGCTAGAGAGAGAAAAAAAGATCACCTACAAAGGAAAACCCATCAGACTGTCATCAGACTTCTCAACAGAAACCTTACAGGCCAGAAGAGAATGGCATGATATATTTAACGTAATGAAACAGAAGGGCCTCGAACCAAGAATACTGTATCCAGCACGATTATCATTTAAATATGACGGAGGGATTAAACAATTTCAAGACAAAAGAAAGTTGAGAGAGTTTGCCTCCCATAAACCACCACTACAGGATATCTTAAACGGACTGCTCTAGAGGGAAACACCCCTAAGGCTAAAAAGATGTCACCAGAGAAAATAAAATCATAGCAAAGAAAGCAGACCATCCAAATACTAACTGAAGGCAAAGAATAAAACACCTAATATATAAAGAAAGGAGGAGGAAGAATAGGAAGGGAGAGATAAAGAAACATCAGACAGTGTTCACATAACTTAACAAGAAAGTTAAGTTAGATTCTTAGATAGTAAAGAAGCAACCCTTGAACCTTTGGTAACCACGAATCTAAAGCCAGCAATGGCAATAAGTACATATCTATCAATAATCACCCTAAATGTAAACGGACTGAATGCACCAATCAAAAGACACAGAGTAACCGAATAGATAAAAAAGCAAGACCCATCTATATGCTGCTTACAAGAGACTCACCTCAAACCCAAAGATATACACAGACTAAAAGGGAAGGGATGGAAAAAGATATTTCAAGCAAACAACAAAGAGAAAAAAGCAGGTGTTGCAGTACTTGTATCAGATAAAATAGACTTCAAAACAAAGTAGCAAGAGATAAAGAAGGACATTACATAATGATAAAGGGGTCAGTCCAACAAGAAGATATAACCATTATAAATATATATGCACCCAACACAGGAGCGTCAGCATATGTGAAACAAACACTAACAGAAGTGAAGGAGGAAATAGACAGCAATGCAATTATTTTAGGAGACGTTAACACACCACTCACTCCAGAGGATAGATCAACCAGGCAGAAGATAAGTAAAGACACAGAGGCACTGAACAACACACTAGAACAGATGGACCTAACAGATATCTACAGAACTCTGCACCCAAAAGCAGCAGGATACACATTCTTCTCAAGTGCACATGGAACATTTTCCAGAATAGACCACATACTAGGCCACAGAAAGAACCTCAGTAAATTCAAAAATATTGAAATCCTACCAACCAACTTCTCAGATCACAAAGATATAAAACTAGAAATAAATTTTATAAAGAACTCAGAAAGGCTCACAAATACATGGAGACTTAACAACATTCTCCTAATGAATCAATGGGTTAATGACCAAATCAAAACAGAAATCAAAGAATATATGGAGACTAATGACAACAACAACACAAAGCCACAACTTACGTGGGACGCAGCAAAGGCAGTTCTAAGAGGAAAGTATATTGCAATCCAGGCCTATTTAAAGAAGGAAGAGCATTCCCAAATGAACAGTCTAAAGACACAATTATTGAAATTGGAAAAAGAAGAACAAATGAGGCCCAAAGTCACCAGAAGGAGGGAAATGATAAAGATCAGAGAAGAAATAAATAAAATGGAGAAGAATAAAACAATAGAAAAAATCAATGAAACCAAGAGCTGGTTCTTTGAAAAAATAAACAAAATAGATAAACCCCTAGCCAGACTCATTAAGAGAAAAAGAGAATCTACACACAGAAACAGAATCAGAAATGAGAAAGGAAAAATAACGACGGACCCCACAGAAATACAAAGAATTATAAGAGAATATTACAAGCGTCTATATGCTAACAAGCTCCAAAACTTAGAAGAAATGGACAACTTCTTAGAAAAATACAGCCTTCCAAGACTCACCAAGCAAGAAACAGAAAAACTAAACAGACCAATCACCAGCAACGAAATTGAATCGGTAATCAAAAAACTACCCAAAAATAAAACCCCGGGACCTGATGGATTCACCTCTGAATTCTACCAGACATATAGAGAAGAAATAACACCCATTCTCCTTAAAGTTTTCCAAAAAATAGAAGAGGAGGGAATACTTCCAAACTCTTTCTATGAAGCCAGCATCACTCTAATACCAAAACCGGGCAAAGACCTCACTAAAAAAGAAAATTACAGACCAATATCCCTGATGAACATAGATGCAAAAATACTCAACAAAATATTAGCAAACCGAATTCAAAAATACATCAAGAGGATCATATACCATGATCAAGTGGGATTCATCCCAGGGATGCAAGGATGGTACAACATTCGAAAATCCATCAACATCATCCACCACATCAACAAAAAGAAGAACAAAAACCACATGATCATCTCCATAGATGCTGAAAAAGCATTTGACAAAATTCAGCATCCATTCATGATTAAAACTTTCAACAGAATGGGTATAGACAGCAAGTACCTCAACATCATAAAGGCTATATATGACAAACCCACAACTAACATCATACTTAATAGCGAGAAGCTGAAAGCTTTTCATCTAAGATCGGGAGCAAGACAGGGGTGCCCACTCTCTCTACTGTTATTCAACATAGTACTGGAGGTCCTAGCCACGGCAATCAGACAAAGCAAAGACATACAAGGCATCCAGACTGGTAAAGAAGAAGTCAAATTGTCACTATTTGTAGATGACATGATACTGTACCTAAAAAACCCTAAAGACTCCACTCCAAAACTACTAGAACTAATATCTGAATTCAGCAAAGTTGCAGGATATAAAATTAACACACAGAAATCTGTTGCTTTCCTATACACTAATGATGAACTAACAGAAAGAGAAATCAGAAAAACAATTCCATTCACAATTGAATCTAAAAGAATAAAATACCTAGGAATAAACCTAACGAAGGAAGTGAAAGACCTGTACTCTGAAAACTACAAGACACTCCTAGGAGAAATTAAGGAAGACACTAACAAATGGAAATGCATCCCATGCTCTTGGCTAGGAAGAATAAATATTGTCAAAATGGCTATACTACCTAAAGCAATCTACAGATTCAATGCAATCCCTATCAAACTACCAACAGCTTTCTTCAATGAACTGGAACAAATAATTCTAAAATTCATATGGAACCAGAAAAGACCCCGAATAGCCAAAACAATCCTGAGAAGGAGGAATCAAACAGGGGGAATTACGCTCCCTGACTTCAAGCTCTACTACAAAGCCACAGTAATCAAGACAATTTGGTACTGGCACAAAAACAGACCCGCAGACCAGTGGAACAGAATAGAAAATCCAAACATTAACCCAAACACCTACAGTTAATTAATATTTGATAAAGGAGCCTTGGATATACAATGGGGAGATGACAGCCTCTTCAGCAGCTGGTGTTGGAAAAACTGGACAGCTACATGTAAGAGAATGAAACTGGACTACTGTCTAACCCCATACACAAAGGTAAACTCAAGGTGGATCAAAGACCCGAATGTAAGTCATGAAACCATAAAACTCTTAGAAAAAAACATAGGCAAAAATCTCTTGGACATAAACATGAGTGACTTCTTCATGATCATATCTCCCCGGGCAAGGGAAACAAAAGCAAAAATGAACAAATGGGACTATATCAAGTTGAAAAGCTTCTGTATAGCAAAGGATACCATCAGTAGAACAAAAAGACATCCTACAGTATGGGAGAATATATTCATAAATGATGTATCTGATAAGGGGTTGACATCCAAAATATACAAAGAACTCACGCACCTTAACAAACAAAAAGCAAATAATCCAATTAAGAAATGGGCAGAGGACATGAATAGACACTTCTCTAAAGAAGAAATTCAGATGGCCAACAGGCACATGAAAAGATGCTCCACATCGCTAATCATCAGAGAAATGCAGATTAAAACCACAATGAGATATCACCTCACACCAGTGAGGATGGCCAACATCCAAAACAAACAACAACAAATGTTGGCGAGGATGTGGAGAAAAGGGAACCCTCCTACACTGCTGGTGGGAATGCAAATTAGTTCAACCATTGTGGAAAGCAGTATGGAGGTTCCTCAAAAAACTCAAAATAGAAATACCATTTGACCCAGGAATCCCACTCCTAGGAATTTACCCTAAGAACGCAGCAGCCCAGTTTCAAAAAGACAGATGCACCCCTATGTTTATTGCAGCACTATTTACAATAGCCAAGAAATGGAAGCAACCTAAGTGTCCATCAGAAGATGAATGGATTAAGAAGATGTGGTACATATACACAATGGAATATTACGCAGCCATAAGAAAAAACAAATCCTACCATTTGCAACAACATGGATGGAGCTGGAGGGTATTATGCTCAGTGAAATAAGCCAAGCCGAAAAAGACAAGTATCAAATGATCTCACTCATATGTGGAGTATAAGAACAAAGAAAAAAACTGAAGGAATAAAACAGCAGCGGACTCACAGAACCCAAGGACGTACTAATAGTTACCAAAGGGAAAGGGACTGGGGAAGAAGGGCGGGAAGGGAGGGATAAGAGGG
>JAQQAC010006904.1:7788732-7844390 GCA_029783875.1 Phataginus tricuspis | reverse complement strand
TGTGTACACCTGCCCACCTCTGCACACACCTGCATATACCTGCACACTTCTGCACACACCTGTGTACACCTGCACACGTCTGCACACACCTGCATACACCTGCACACATATACATCATCTGCACACCTTCACACATGTGCATACACCTGTACACACCTGCATCATCTGCATAGACCAGCACCATGTACAGATATCTACATATGTTTGCATGTACCTGCTTACATATGTGTGCATCTCCCTGGATCTGCAACACATCACCTGTACAGGTTTTCATATACTTGAATACATTTACCTACCCCTGTATCATCTGCACACACCCGCACACACCTGCAGGGGCACACATGTGCACTAACACCCACGTGCTTATGCCCACAGGCCCGCAGTCTTCAGGCTGTGCCCAAGCTGGTGAAGCTCTTCAACCATGCCAACCAGGAGGTTCAGCGCCATGCCACGGGCGCCATGCGCAACCTCATCTATGACAATGCTGACAACAAACTGGCCCTGGTGGAGGAGAACGGCATCTTTGAGCTGCTGCGGACGCTGCGCGAGCAGGACGATGAACTTCGCAAAAACGTCACAGGTGGCCCATCCCCACCACCCTGTTCCAACTTTCCTTGGTCCCCATGGCTGTTCTCATGTCTCTCATGAGGCGGTGGCCAGGCCCCGGCTCCCAGGCCCACGTCCCCAGGGATCCTCTGCTCTGCTGCAGCCCGTGACCCTGCAGGTCACACCCAGGCTGTCCCTGGTGGGGCTCCTGGGTGAGGCGTACATGCTAGGTAGGACCTGGGAGCTGTCGCTGACCTTGGCCTCCACCCCACCTGCCAGGGACCCTGTGGAACCTGTCCTCCAGCGACCACCTGAAGGACCGCCTGGCCCGAGACACGTTGGAGCAGCTCACAGACCTGGTGCTGAGCCCCCTCTCCGGGGCAGGAGGGCCACCCCTCATCCAGCAGAATGCCTCTGAGGCGGAGATCTTCTACAACGCCACGGGCTTCCTCAGGTACACTGGGCAATGGCCGTGGGCTGGGACAGGCTGAGGCGGTGGCCATGGGGAAGCTGGAGAAGGGGCGTTAAATCCGAGGTCTGGATAACAAGGTGGAACCAGCCAGGGGGCAGGTGACATGGCCAAACCAAGCAACGCTAGAGGCTGGAGGGGAGCAGGCCACCAGGTGTGGCCACCCAGTTGGAAGTCAGCACTCCGGTGGCTGCAAGCTCAGGTTTCATTAAACCAGAGACTCGGTCTGACATTCGTAACCCACCCTGGGCACTTCAAGGAGTAAAGGGTGGGTGGGCATGCAGAGGGACTGGGTCCAGGAGCAGGACTTGCTAGGCGTGCGGCCCAGTCACAGGGAGGAGAGGACCAGCCCTCAGGATCTCAGCCCTTGCATTTGGGTCCCTGTGGGGGTCTCTGATCTATCTCCACCCACAGGAACCTCAGCTCAGCCTCCCAGGCCACCCGCCAGAAGATGCGTGAGTGCCACGGGCTGGTGGACGCCCTGGTCACCTACATCAACCATGCCCTGGACGTGGGCAAGTGCGAAGACAAGGTGAGGGAAGGGGGTAAGATTGTTACCAAAGAGGCCTGGGGCTTTCCGGCATGCTCTGACCACAGTCCACCCTCCAGAGTGTGGAGAATGCTGTGTGTGTACTGAGAAACCTGTCCTACCGCCTGTACGATGAGATGCCACCATCAGCCCTGCAGCGGCTGGAGGGCCGGGGCCGAAGAGATGGGGATGGGGCACCGCCTGGCGAGGTGGTCGGCTGCTTTACTCCACAGAGCCGGAGGCTCCGAGAGGTGGGTGACGGCCTGGGTGGGTGGGAGCAGGGGTCCCAGCCTAACCCAGGCCAACCTCAGCACTCTCCCGCCAGCTGCCTCTCGCCACTGATGCGCTCACCTTCGCCGAGGTGTCTAAGGACCCCAAGGGCCTAGAGTGGCTGTGGAGCCCCCAGATCGTGGGGCTGTATCACCGGCTGCTGCAGCGCTGTGAGCTCAACCGGCACACAACTGAGGCAGCTGCCGGGGCGCTGCAGAACATCACCGCAGGCGACCGCAGGGTGAGGGCGGCCCTGGGCACCACAGAGCAAATGCCCCGCCTGACAGGACCCACACCTGAACATGTGCTGGGAACAGAGGGTGAACAGGGATGGAAGCCCGATCTCCAGAACTCATGCACACACGCAGTGGAGCCAGAACAGGAGAGAGGCAGAGAAGGCAGGGCATGCAACTGAGATGGTGGCTATGAGCAGGGCAGGAGGAACAAGAAGGCAGGCGTGAAATCAGCTTCCTGGACAGGACAGACCTCCGGGAGCCCTGAGGACAGGTTTAAAGGGAGGTGCCTGGGAGGTCTGTGGTGTGAAGGCAGAAGCAGGGACGCCCAGCAGGTAAGAGACAGAGGCCAACCCTGCCTCAGGACCCCATAAGGACTGAGAGAGGAGGCCCAGACTGGAATGCGGTGGGCATCAAGGCTCTCCCCGGCCCCTCTCCCACCTTCAGTGGGCGGGCGTGCTGAGCCGCCTGGCTCTGGAGCAGGAGCGCATCCTGAACCCACTGCTGGACCGCATCCGGACTGCTGACCACCACCAGCTGCGTTCACTGACCGGCCTCATCAGAAACCTGTCTAGGAATGCCAGGAACAAGGATGAGATGTGTGAGTCAGGCCTTCCACAACCTGGGTCCCACGTGCACACCGCCCAGCTGAGCTCATACCTGGATCTTGCCTGGGCTGGCTTCAGTGAGCTGGAGCCTGGGGGAGAGCAGCCCGGCCCCCTGGGGCAGCAGGGGACTGAAGGTGCTGGGGGGTGGAGGGTGGAGACTGACCCCGACCTCCCGGCAGCCACCAAGGTAGTGAGCCACCTGATCGAGAAGCTGCCAGGCAGCATAGGCGAGAAGTCTCCCCCAGCCGACGTGCTGGTCAACATCATAGCCGTGCTCAACAACCTGGTAATGGCCAGTCCTATTGCTGCTCGGGACCTGCTCTACTTTGATGGGCTCCGAAAGCTGGTCTTCATCAAGAAGAAGCGAGACAGGTGACCCCCACCCCCGATCCCAGCCCAAGGCCACCTCCCTGCCTTCTGGCCGCGCCTGTTACCCTTGCTGACCCCTCTCCCCAGCCCTGACAGTGAGAAGTCATCCCGGGCAGCCTCCAGCCTCTTGGCCAATCTGTGGCAGTACAACAAGCTGCACCGAGACTTCCGGGCGGTATGTTCCAGCAACCCAGGGCCACAGGTGTGGGACCTGGGCACAGATGTCCGGGGAGGACAATCTGGTGGAGAGGGAGACACAGGAAAGGGGACCGGGAACTTGGGGAGGGCAGGGCTGGGCAGGCAGGCCTGCCCCCTGACTCTGGGCCTCCTCCCCCCTCCCCCCCACTGCAGAAGGGCTATCGAAAGGAGGACTTCCTAGGCCCATAGGTGAGGCCTTCCTGGAGGAGGAGGATCTGGACGTGGCCTAGACTCCGAAAGACGGGCACAGTTCTGTGCTGCCCACCGGCCAGCCTGGAGGAAAAGGCAGATGGCCCAGGGGCCCCTCACGGAAACTTGTGCTACTTCGAAGGGCCAGGGCCACCAGGGAGGGGGATGGGGCTTGTGGCTGGGGACTTGGCTTCTGCAGGGCAATGGGTGGGGCAGGGCTTCAGGCTGCTCTGGTGCTTGGGGGTGACGGGGTGACCAGGTCACATGGGCAGAGGTGGGGCTGGCCACAACCAGCAGTGCCTGGGGACAGCCAGCACTGGCAATAAAGTGAACACAGCAGCCTCAGCGCCGAGTGCTTCCTTGGCTGGGTGACCTGGGAGTCAGACCCAGGGACTCAGCGGCGTCCCCAAGTCACACCTGCCCCCAAAGACACTCACTCCCTGGGCTCATAGGCTCTCCAGCTCAGGCGACCAAATACAGGGAGGGAGTACCCAATGGGGGAGAGCTGGCAGAGAGTGGAGGAGATGGGGCAGTCAGGAGAGGCAGCTTCGGTGTCCAATGAGGCGGACACTCGTCCTGGGAACCCACATGCAGAGCAGTGACCCTCCTGGGGCATCTGTGACCTCACCCGTGCTCATGTGGCAAACGCACCCAGCACCTCTCTCTGCCCTGCCCCCCAGGCCTGAGGGTGCCCTGACCAGGGACTCTCATGCATCTGTCTGAAGCTTGGGGTCCTGTAGGCTCTAGGACCCCTCCCCCATCTTGCCAAGCAGGCCACTTGGTTGTGAAGGCCCCACTGATGGTTTTACAACAAAAGGCTTCTGCAAAGCTCAGAGCCAGAATCCCTAAGGGACCCCGGATGTGTCTGGGTCAGAGTGGGACTCAGGACAGTCACGCCCCACACGGGGAACCTGAGGAGCTGGGTGGGATGGGGGAGGATGGAGAGAGCAGGATTGAGTGGATGGCCAGATCTGCTGACCAGGTGGTCGTGGGGATGAAAAAGGTTGGGGTGAGGGGGCCCACCCAGGATGCATTCCCACTCGTGCCCCAGGAGAGGAGAGACCAAGGCCCAGACAGGATCCAAAATGACTTTATTTTCTGGCACAGGGAGGGGCGCTACAGCCACTCACCTTCCCCAGGGTCTCGCGGCCTCCCCTGCAACCCTGCCCCACATCCCCGGTGACCCTGCTGCTTGGGCAGGTGATGCGAGCTACACATCATCCTCGGACACCAGGCAGTAGAAGTCCGTGCGGGCACCATAGTTGCGGGACCCAAGGTCCGAGACGTCCACCTCGCTGCCCCGGCCCCCTCCAAGTGAGACGTCACTTGCATGCGGTGGTCCTGATGACTCCCCAAAGATGGGCCCTCGGACACCTGGGGAAGGGTCCACCATGCCTAAGGCTGGGCTGCCCCCAGCCTGACCCAACCAGACCCTCAGCCTGAGGGTCACCCCCTGCTCACCCTTCTGTAGGGTGGCACATGAGATCCTGGGGGTTCTCAGCCAGGCCTTAGGCCCAAGCGCCTCCAGGAAAGAGGGTAGGGAGTGCTGGGGGGTGGAGCCCATCCAGGGGCTGCAGAAGGGAGTCCCTGCCTGGACCCCTTTGTGGACTCCTCCACCCTGTGCAGTCCCCCTCCACCCCAGGTGGAGCTTCTCAAGGTCAGGCGTGGGGCCAGGTGTACATACCCAGGTCCCCCTCGGGGTCAGGATCCAGCTCCGGGTCTAGGGCCCGACCCTCTGGGGCATGGCCCCGCACAATCAGCATGGGGTCCTTGTCATCCTGCAGCCGTGTCTGGGGGTCGCCCTCCATAGCCCTGTACTGCATCTTCCGTGGCAACGCCAGCTGGAGCTCCTTCCAAAAGTCGGAGGAAGGCGTCTGGGGGGCGGGGTGTGGCAGTCAGCCTGTGTGCACCCAGGTGGGATGCAAACACTGAAGCCCTCGGCCACCTGGGCCCCAGGAAGCACACCCACCGCACGTGGTCCCAAGGCTCCGGGGACCCCTAAGGAGGCCCTCGTCTGACAGCAGACCACGGAGCCCACCCACGGGTCCTGTTCCCAAGCCCCCAGTGCTGCAGAGCTCCGTGGAAGCCCCTCTGGGGCCCACCCCCCTCCGCACCACAGAGCCGGGCTTCCAGAGCAGCAGTGTCACCAGGTGGCGGTGCTGACGCAGCAGGCGGAGCGCTGGGTGCGGGGGGTCGCGCCTCTGGCCCTCGAAGGTGATGAAAATGGGTCTGCGTGTGAGCTCCAGCAGCCGGCACAGGCCCTCCCTGCGGGGCGGCACCGTAAGCGGGGGAGCGGCTGGGTCCCCCCAACCCGGCGCGGGACCCACCGGAAGCTGTGGCTGCACCAGGCCCGGCCCAGGAAAGCGTCGGACAGCACCACGATGAGGCGCCGGCAGCGACTCAGGTTCACCAGCAAGTCTGCTGAAGGCTCTGCGGAGAGCGGGTGTGGGCGGCTGGCTCTGTGGGGGGTGGGAGGTACCGGGGGGGGGGGGCGAGGGCGGGGCAGGCGGGGAGGGGCCGCTCCAGGGGCGGGGACAGCGGAGGCTAGGGCTCCAGCCCAAGGCTGCGGAGGGCGGGAGGCGCGGGGCAGGGCGGGGCCCGAGGCGGGCAGGGGCGGGGCGCGCGGTACCCGCGCGCGGCAGGAGGTCGCGGTCGTCCAGGAGGAGCTTGTAGCCCCGACGCCGCTCCAGCTGTGGCTTCAGAATGAAGTTCACGAACTTCCGGTCCTCGGGGCTGTCGCTGTAGGAGACGAAGGCGTCGTAGAGCTTCCCGTCTGCGGACGGCGGCGGGTCAGGGCGGCTGTTCTCTGGCCAGGGCCCCTGACCCTCTGCCCACGCTCGCTTGGGGCCCACAGCCCCTCCCCCGGGCCGTGCCTCGACCTCTCCCCAGCACACGACTGCACCAGCTCTTAAACTAGCTGCCTGCCCCGCTTCCGCCGCCCCTATACCCTCCAAGGCCTGGAGACATCTCCTTTCCTAACTGCTCGCCAGAGCCCCTCCAGAACGCCCCCGATTACTGGGGACGCGCAGCCCCAGAACTGAGCTACAGAGGCCCCGTACTTGACACTCCCCACCCCCTCCTGGGCTACGCACCGTTCATCTCCACCTCCCCGTACACGTCTTGGTACCAGAGCAGCACATTGAGTCGACACTTAACGTAGAGGAGCGCCACGAGAAGCAGGGCCAGCAGGACTAGGAATGACGCCAGCACTGCGGCCACGTGGCCCGCTGGGCCTGGGGACAGAGCTGCAGCCTGAACCACCACACCCTTCAGCACCCTCCAAGCCTCAAGGTCCCGAGGCCCCCCTCCTTCCCCCTACCTCAGTGTACCCCCTCACCAGCTCTCCAAAGAGTGAAGGAGAAAGAGCTGACGTTCTGGACAGAGCAAGTGAAAGCCCCGAAGTCCTCAGCACTGGTCAGGTTGACCTCCATGATGCTGGACACAAACACCTCTGACAAATTGGCCTTGACCCTGGGGAGACCAGGCCCCCTCCTCTCACCTGAAGCCCAAGAGCATCAGTGGACACCCCAGAGCTCCTGCTGTGTGGGGCTCACCCAGAGAGGCTGCAGATGTGGGCTTCCTGGCAAGTCCTTGGGCCATAAACTGAAAGAAGTGGCTAGAGCCTGGAGAGGGCACGGATCTGCTTTGGCCAGTCACCCGAATCCTGGGTCTGGGCCCTGGGGGTCCTCTGATCCTAGCCTCGGCCCAATAGTCAAGGCCTAATTCAGGCTGTCCGACTCTGCTGGCACCCATGGCCTCGGGTGGTCTAGAAGATGAGTGTCTACAAGGGCCATCTGTCTCTGTGTTCACCGACCCTCAGGCTGTCTCCAGAGTGGCACTCTGCCCATGTCCAGGTGGTTACAGACCAGGGTGTAGGTCAGAGAGGCCACCAGCCATGGGTATACCCAGGGTGGTCCCCGACCCTGGACACCCCAGGCTCTTACCAGGAGTCCTCATGGTGGTTGTAGTGGCTTCCATTGGCCAGCATCTGCCCATCTTTCAGCCACTGCACAGAGGGCAGGGGACAGTGGGGCCCAGAGACCACCCAGGCTGTGCAGTTCAGAGCAACCACACTGCCAAGGGCGGGCCCCAGGACCTGGTTTCCAGATGGGGAGAGGAAGGTGGGGGCCCTGTCACAGACACCTGCAGAGAGAGGGCCAGGTAGATCCTTGCAATGCCCAGGATTCCGGGCTCCCACTGCCCACAGATAGTCTGTGGGCCAGGAAAAACAAGATGGCCAGTGGCACGTGCTGCTTGATGGCCACACCATGTCCATCAAAGAATCCCACGGGGGATAGAACCTGGCACTCAGCTCAACCTCCCCCAGCATTAGCTTATCCTCAGAGAGATACTGGCATGGGGGGCAGTGGCTAGAGTCATGACTGAGCTGACTCCCCTCAGCCGGGCCCATGTGGCTGCTTGTCCACCCGGGACATGAGCCCAGCCCCCACACTTCCTGCACCTGGTGCTCACTGCTGTGCTATCCACCTCAGGTGCCAATACTGGGGTTGCTGCAGTAAGAACACCGGTGGTTTGGGGACTCAGGTGCTGGGTGTGCTAGCACCTCCCACCTGGGACAGGAGCGGTTCCAGGACACTCTGCTCCTGGCCATGGGCAAGCCTCCCATCATCCTGACACCTGAACTTCCTCAACTTTAAATCAGGGTGCTGAACCCCAGCAAGAGGACCACCACCCTCTTGGTAGTGCGGCCTCCAGCAGCTCACCTTTCCCTGCAGCTCCCCACCAGCACTCCTTCCCAGTATCCCTGGGCTTTACAGACCCCCATGAGCCTGGCCTAGAGGTCTTGGGCAGGAGAGGGCTCAGGGGCCATCCTAACAGTGGGGTCAGGACCTCAGGTCCTGGGGGAGGGGTGAGTGAAAGCCTTTGAGCCCAGGCTACATCCAGCATGGAGTCAACCCAAGGGCAGATAAAAGTGGGGCCATGCTGTCCCTCTCTGACCCATCTACCTGCCATGGTCTGGCTGGGGTCTTCTCTGGGCAGGCTGGGCACTGGTCCACCCCTGGCTCCACGGGGCTCCTTGGCCGAGCAGACTGGACCCCCAAGGGCTGGGCAGGACTCACTCTCTGTCCTTGTGGCTGGTCAGTCAGGGCACCAGGACTGGGCAGAGGCTGCTGCCATCCCCAAGGAGCAAGTTAAACAAGAACAGGATGAGTTAACATGTAACTTTGGCCACAGACGACACTGTGGCCAGCACACACCCTGCACCAGCTGCTTCATGGATGCTGGTGGAGGAGCAGGACGCCAGCACAGCAGCTCTAAGCACCTCACACAGCTGGAATGGCACTGCCCTGCACAGCCCAGGGGGCTGAGAGGGGCCTTTGGACTGACCTTCACCTGCCCCAGGGCCACTGTGACAGTCCAGGGTGAGCCCGTGGGCAGGTAAACCCTGGCACCCCTCATGAGGCCTGGAGTTGGCCTCACTCCTCTTGTTCCCTGGGAAAAGGCTGCCTCATGTAAGGGGTTGCAGCAGTACAGATTGCACTCGGCAGGCTGGGCCTGGAGGGCATGAGCAACATGGTGAGTACCAGGTGGCCTGACCCAGCCATGCTCCCAGTCATGGTTTGGTTCTGGACCCATGTGTCTGAGGCCGAGCCAGGCTGAGGCTGGAGGCAGGAGGGCCCCATGGGGGCCGAGCTGGACCGAGTCCTCTCCAGTGGGCCTCACAGGGTACCCCTCTTTCTAGGTCCAATTCCTTCATTCTCCACTCATCTGTCATTTCCCAGCCAAGACACTTTTGTTCACCTATCCAGTTCCCCATGGGAGCCCACATCCCACCCATAGATGACTCTCCTACACAAGGTCTGGGACCCCTCCCAGCATAGATAGGCAGCAGCCACACGTCTTCTGGCACAAAAAGCTCCACAGGGCCGTGTGCTGAAAGGAGGGGGCCCTGAAGCCCATATTAGAGCCTTTGTTGAGGGCCTCTTGACAGAGGAGCCTGGGGTTCCTCCTCCCGGCGCCCAGGTCCATCCAGTTGACCTAGCAGGTATTTATTGAACAGCTACTCTGCTGCCCCCAGGGGTTGCACTCTCTGCCCCAGGGCCCCTGAGGCTTTGCAGGGACAAGTCTCAGCCTCCCCACCCTTCTGCTGCAAGGACCCAGCCTGGCCTAGCCTCTGCACAGCCAGAAGCCCCAGGTTCAGCTGGGTGTAATTTCCTCAGGAATTGGTGAAGCATCAGGCAGGGGGCTGGTGAGGAGGGTCCTTCCAGAAGCCCTTTGGAGTGGAAGGCAGTCCTGGGAAGTTCCCTGAACTAGTCCACTGGGGGGCTGTGGGAGATGAGGCAGTTCACACCCATCCCCAGCAAGTCCAAAGGATGTGCCCCAGCCCAGTGGCCCCTGCATCTTCCCCAAATCAGAAAACCAAGTTTCCCTGGAAGTTAAGGCCAAACTGCACAGTCAGGGGCAGGGGTCCCCTCTCTGCATTCTCTGTGTTGCACAGGGCCTCTCCCCATGCACACCTTCATTAAGCTCCGGTCTTGGTCTGTGTGCCCACAGGCACACTCCCCACTCTTGTGGATGCACACCCAGCACATAGCACACACTTGTGACAGCTCTGGCACAGTGTGTGGCCACGAGCATCTGCACACACCCCATACCGTGTACCCTGATCTGCACACTCACCTTGGCTGCCAATAGCACACTCACAGCCCCCACCACCCGCCCCTGCACACAAGTGAGTACATACATGCCTCAGGCCCTGCGGGCCTCCCTCAGCCAGGCCTGACTCCGAGGACAGGCCTCAGGTCAGGAAAGGCGTCCAAGGACATGGACACAGGCTCACCCAGGGCAGCAGGGCCGCTGCGGGAAGGCATGAAGTCACCTGGCTCCGGCTCTTCCCTCCTGGGGTGGGTGTCAGTCATTGAGGTCATTGACGTGTGCTTGGGAGGACCCCTCACCCCATCCACAGTGGCAGAAGTGCTGCCCCAGACACATCGCCAAGCAGTAAAGACCTGGCCTTTGTTTGTGTGTGCTTAATCAGAAACTCCCCGTAGCTTCCTGGCCTTGCAGTCACATCCTCTCCTAAACCCAAACCCCACCCAGGCACCCACCCTCCTCCCGCTGCTGGTAGCTGGTGGTTCTCACCGCGCCTGCCTGCCCAGCTTCTTCCTGTAACTGTGAGTCAAGCGGCTCCTTCCTCTGGGACCCGCCTCAGCCCAGCCAGGCACAAAACTTCCCGCGCAGGCCAGGCCTGGAGAATAGTGGAGGTTGCAGGGGGCCCAGGGTGATGTGTGGGGGTCCTGCACACACAGGCAGAGCGCCGGCTGTACTGTGTGGTCTGCTGCCTGGATACCTCCAATGAGGCCACACTTGTGGCAGGGCGGGGAGGGGTGGGGGTTCTCCATGTTGCTCCTCCGACCCAAGTGAGCAACCCTGATATGTCTCTGACCTCTGATCTGCTGGGGTGGGGGTGGGGGGGGTCCTGTGGAAATTTCTGACAATAATAGGGCCACCTCCCAGGAATAGCCCCCAAACGAGGCCCTCTACAAGGGGGCTGTGGTATCATGTGAACCATAGCTGCAGGCTGGGATGGGAGGGCAGTGCCCCCTTTTCCAGATAAGGAAGCAAACAGGAGGCTGCCTGACTCAGTCCAGCCATCATCTCCTTTTGTCACCACCGACACCCTCCACCCAGACTGGCCTGGGACACAAGGCACAGCAAAGGTGGCTGGTATTGCTGCCCATAGAAGTTGGGCAAGGGTCCCCTTCATCCCCTGTCCCTGGCTTCAGGGGGGCAGGGGCCCTCAAGTGGAGCATCCTCAACACAGCGCCGGCTTTCCTATATCCTTAATCTGACCCCGTTCACCCTGTTCAAACCCCGCTGTGGCCCTCGGGAGCCTTGAGTGATGGTGCGGCATGGGCTCAGGGTCCCGCAGAACTGGAGGAAGGCGCGATTGCACCCTTCCCCTGAGCCACCTGGAATCTCACTAGGACTGGTACTAGCTCCCCAGCCGCAGGCCAAGGAGGGGGCAGTGAGAGCGCCTGATGCACAAGGTAAAGCCCCTAGCATCTAAAGTGGCCAGCGCGGGAGCCCCAGGCGGGGAAATTCCACCAGGCTTGGACCTCTCAAAGCCGCTGCAGGGCTGTCTGGCTCCTGTGCCCATCTGGGCCTCCACCGCACAGCCCCGCGTGGACGCCCCTCCCTCGGCCCCAGGCACACTCCCCAAAGTGAGCATGAAGACGCACAAGGCCTCAGGCACTCCCGCGAACAGTCCTTTCGAGGCCAAGCCCGCCCCGGCGCCGCCCCGCGCTCTACGCCCGGAGCCTTCCGGTTCCTACAAGCCCCAGCGCTCCTGCCCTCGGGCGGTCTAGAGCTCTGGTTCCCTGGGAGCGCAGTGGGGCTGCTGTCCCCGAGCCTCGGTGTCCCCTACCACTGACCAGCGCTGCTTCCCGTTACCCCGCCATCTGTTCTGCTGCCCGCGCCCCATTTTCTGAGGGTTCACCCGCACCTCCCCGCTTCGCCTTCCTGGGGATGGGCCGGACTTAGTCCCCGCCAGGTGCGGTGAGCAGGCCGGTCAGAGGCGCGCTCGCGGGGCCGCGGGTGGCGAGGCGGGGTGCGCAGGTGGCGCGGCGCGCACGATGAGCGGGACGCGGGCGCTGGCACAGGCGCGGCTGCGGGGCAGGCCTGGCACGGCTGGGCGGGGACGCGCGGATGGCGGCATCTCCGCCTGGCGACCCGCGCGCGGCCCCAGCCCGTCTGTCGGTGCGTCCCCGGCGCCCTGGGAGGAGTCAGGCCTGGGACCCGGGCTCGGGGCGCAGTGGGGCTCCCGCGTGTCTCTGAGCCCCTCCTCCTCTCCTGGGCGAAGGTCACAAGGAAGCCACGCCCACGTCGGGCAGAGCGGGAAGAGTGGCCCTTGCCCCCCAAGCCCCACGAGGCCGGGATCCGAGCAAGCTCGGGCCTCCGGGCAACGCGAGCGGCAGGCCCGGCTCCGAGCCACTTCCTGTTGGACCGCGACCGCCACGGTCGAGGCTCCTCGGGGCAAGGAGCTCCCCGGTTCCCCAAGCTCCAGGCCTGGTCCCGGCTCCTGGGAGCCGGCGACCTCCACTCACCCCCGTGGGTTTGAGCCGCGGCTGCCTTTCACCTGCTGCCAAGACCTGGGGCCCGCTCGACCGCGGGGGCGGGGCGGCTCACCTGAGCCAGGTGCGCTGCGGCGACAGTCCCGCGGCGGCCGCGGCAGGTGCAGCCCCACCCAGCGGCCAGGGCCGAGGGCGGACCCAAGTGTTCCGCTTTGCGCCCAAGGCTGTCCAATGCTCAGTCCCGGAGCTGCGGCGGCCGGAGCATGGGGGCAGAGGCCAAACTGGCCCAACCAGCCGGGAGAGGCTCACTGCCGGGTCTGCATCGTCTGCCCCCCTCCCCAGCTCTTTCTTTCTCTCGCTACAGTTAGCCTTCCTTGACTCCTGCCCCTAAACCTCAGCGCAGGTGCAGGGAGTTAGGACTTTAATAAGGCGCCCCTCACTTGGAAGCCCGTGGAAAGCCAGAAGAAGGCCAGGAGGCAGCCACATTCCAGGGCTGTTTCTATCTAGTCCTGAGGGTAGACACAGCCACAGGTCCAGAAATTAACACAGAAAGGTTTTGTTTTATTTTAGAAAGTTCTGCTGGCTGAGGAAAGCCAGAGAGGTGGGGCCGGGCAGGATGTGGGTAGGGCCCAGGCCTGCTTTGTGACTGCAGGAGAAGCCCCCTCCCCAGTGCTGTGGGTGGCACGGATCACTCAGTTCAGGTTGGGGCTGTGCCAAGCCTGAGCTCTAACAGACATGGGTGCTGCTCAGGACATCCCAAACCAGAGGCCTGCTGGGGCCCATATGCACGGGGCCTTCTTACAGCCCACCCCCACTGCCACACACACGTGCAGCCATGGGCTGGGGTGGGAGGCGGTGGTGGTGGCTCTGAGTCTTGACTCCTGGGCTCCAGCCCCTCTTGACCAGCTCTGGGTCCTCTACACGTCTGTGCTCTTGGGCCCGGAGCTGGAGGCAGGAGTGGGATTGGTGGGGATCAGGGGCCGGGCCCACCCCAGGCCTGGTGCCACCCCCACCCCACCCAGCTTCGCCTCCCTACCACAGCTTCTCCCTGAGTGTCTGGTATTTCTCCTCCAGAACCTTGTTCTTCACTGACTGAGGGACATCGGGCACAAACCAGGCGGCGATGAGCTTGATGCACAAGGCTACATGCTGCATGGGCAGAGGCGGGGTGCAGGGGCTGAGTGTGGAGGCCGACACAGGTTGATGGGGGCTTGGGGGCTGGGGAGGAGGGCTGGAGGGAGCTGTCCCCGCCCCGAGATCCCTCCCCCAGTTCTGGCCCACCTCAAAGAGGATAAGGAAGGCCAGGCGGACGGCCAGGAGAACCCAGAACTGCCCCGAGAGGTTGTAGTCCTGAGCGCTGCGGTAGTCCCGGTACCTGGAGCAGGGAAGTACCTGAGGTCAGGGGACAGGAGTTCAGAGGGCTCTCAGAGGGCACAGGGGTCCAAACCTGCACTCAGTCACGTTCTCCGAGCCCTCTATGTGAACAGGGTCCTGGAAGTCCTTGGTGTAGAACACAGACAGACTGTGGTTGACGTAGCCCGTGAGGCAGCTGAGGGAGGGGAGAGTGCGGGCTGCAGGTGCGGCCCCTCAGACTCCTGGAACTAACCCACATCTGGTGGGGGCCGCCAGGGTGGGGACACAGCACAGACCCCTTCCCTCACTTCCCTGCAGAGCTGGATAAGGACACTATTCTGCCCTCTTGGGCAGAGCAGGCCCTGAAGGGTCTGCCCTGAATTTGGCATTCTGGTAGTACCTGCTCAGAATACAGCTGGTTCTGGGACCTTAATCCCCCATTGGGGGTCTCAGCACTCCTGGGTGCCAGCCCTAGGGTCTGCAGGTAAGCACTGGAGGGCAGGGCCACCCCAGCCCAGACTCATGACAGGCACCAGCAGTGTGACAGAGCTGGGCTGTGGATGGGCCAGTTTTCTCAGGGGTCTCTGGACAGCCTGAGGGACACCCAGGAGCTGACTGGTATCACCCCCTTACTCGACTGCAGGGTGGGCCCCCTGTCGGCATGGGCCGTAGTGGTACTTGTACACCACTCGGGGGATGAACTCAGATGTGAAGGCGATGACCATCCCATTGGCAATGACCGCCAGCACGCCGATGGTCTCCAGCACTTGCAGCCAGGTCCCTGGGCCACAGCAGAGGGGAGGCAGTCTGGTCCCTTAAGCTCTGATCCACGGGTACCGCCCACCCCACCTCCACCCGCCCATCATCCAAGGCTGGGGTCAGGCCACAGGGCCCAGCTGACTGATGAGAAAGGCTGGGGACAGGGCTGGCAGATGGCAGCCTCTGCTCTCCTGTGCCCCCTCCTTGGTGAGGTAAACAGGGAGGGGCCAGGTCTCCTCCGGCCCCCACCTTCCTGAACCGCTAAGCTGACCCCAAGCCTGCTCCACCTTGTGGGCCCACAGCCCAGGGCAGAGTACCTTAACTGGGGCCCAGATTAGAGCATCCCTCACACTTTGCCTCCTCTGCCCTCATCCACCACCCGGCCCTCTGTCCTTCCGACTCCTGTCCATCTCAGTGAGTCCAGTCTGGGTGACTGAGGCCACCTGCTGGACTCCTCCCTCCCATGGCTCCTTGCTCTCAGAGTCCACCTCTCCTACCTGGGCCTCCCTGGCCAGAGAGGAGGGGCCTGCAAAGTGCACGCCAGCCTTGCCTCTTCCCGGGGCCTGAGCCCTTAGGGCCACCTGCCCTGCAAGGCAGGACCAAGGGAGGGCTGGGGGCAGGCTGTAGCGGGAGGGAGCTTGGCTGCTCGGAGTGCCTGGGGAATCCCAGGGCCCCCTGCCCCCAGGCACCCCACCCCGTCGGGCCCTGACCGATGTCCTTTGCCTTGCGGGGCACCAAGCGCTGCCTCAGCGTGACCATCTTGATGGCGTCCAGGCGGATCTCCACGAGGTTGCTGAAGAGTGCGAGCAGCGGGGCCAGAGGGAAGGCAGCCGCGAAGATCGTGGTGAAGCCGTACTGAATCACTGGGGGGCGGATGGTCACTTCCTCCTGCCCCACGGCCCCCAGACCCCCGCCTGCCCCCCACCCCCGTGACACACTGTGCCCTGTGCCCCAGGCCCTTCCACGTACTCATCTCCATGAACTCATCGAACAGACTGAAGGTGTTGACCGGGTTCAGGCAGTAGTTGCGCTCCCAGTCCCTCAGCTCAGGGTCCCGGGACCTGCAGCCCCGCTTGACCCTCATCAAGCGACACTTATGGGCCAGCCACCTGGGGTGACAGGGAGGGGGGCTGGGGGCTGAGGGCCCCTCAGAACTGCTGACTCTGGGGAGTGGGGAGCATGGGAGGGAACTGGGGGCTTAGATGGGGCTGCAGGAAACTCCTGGGAAGGGGGTAGTCCTCACGGGCCCAGGTACTCCATGCAGTTGCTGAGCGTTTGTTTCAGACCCATGATAATGGCCATCTGCAGGAACAGGTCCATCATGCAGCCACTGAGATGGCACTGTGGGGGTCAGAGATGCACATCAGGCATGGGGAGGGGGAGGGCAGCTCAGGGACACTGCATGCAGGACAGACTGACCTCCTCCAGCTTCCACTGCCCCGCCAGAAGCACCAAATTCCCAGGGTGACCGTTGATCCTAGAAGGAAAGGGAGGCTGGGGTGGGCAGGACAGAAGGGGAGTGGAGGGCAAGGGGCAGTGGAAGGAAGGAGAGAGACTCGCCCTCAGGTGAGCAGAGGCTCTGTGCTGGGTGCACACCTACACCTAGACACAGCCCCTCCGCACACCTGCATGCACGCCCGGTCTCAGACACACATTCCAGACAAGGCCCTTTAGGAGTAGCCTCAGTTTCTCTCAATGGGAACTGTGCACATGGCATTACATTGTGTTTAAAATCACCTGCTTTCCATTGTCTGACAGGAAATACAAATTATATTAAACCAGGCTTGGGCTCAGACTCGTGAAATCCTAGAAGCACACCTAGTACAGTCATGACCACTACTACTGGTCTGGAATAATTTTGCAAAGGGAAAAATGACTGTTTTGGGGAATATATATCTGGAAAACCAAAATAAACTAACCCTTTGGAATGGATATCAAGCTCAGCTGGAGCTCCTGTGTGCCACTAAGTATCTGTCAGAGACTGGTGAAAGTTACAAAATAACAAGTAACAGTCTAAGAAATTTGAGGACCCCTAGGAAGAAAACTACAAGACTACTGAAGAACATTTAAGAAAGAACATGGACAGAGAAAACTTACTCTTCCATAGAAAAACTCAGGATTGTATTTTTGTGGCAGACAGAATGAAGGCCCCCAAAGGTGTCCACATCACAGTCCCTAGAGCCTGTGAATGTGTCTTACAGGGCAGAGGGTGTTAGGGTTGCTAATCAGCTGGCCTTGAAATGGAGAGATTCTCGTGGATATGCCCAGTGTAATCACAGATGTCCCTCAGTGGGGAAGGGGCTAACAGAAAGGTGACCGACTAGGACTCAGCCAGACACTGCTGGCATTGAAGACGGAAGACAGGGCCAGGAACCAGGGAATTAGGGTGCCTATAGCAGCTGAAAAGAATGAGAGAACAGATTTTGCAGCCGCCAGATGGAACACAGCCTGCAGACACCCCTGAGACCCCTTTGGACTCGTGACCCGCAGATCTGTAAGGTAATGCATTTATGATTTTTACAGCCACTAAGTTGGTTACGATGGCAATAGAAAATTAATACAGAATCCATATTGATTCTCCCTAAAATAATGTGTAAGTTTACTGCAGTCTTAAGCTAAATCCCACAGAATTTTGATGTAGTTTGACAGAGTGATTCTCAAGTTCACCTAGAAGAATACACATGTAAATAACCATAAAAAAGGAAAAGCAAAAAGGGTCACGAATGGTGGCCCCAAGTGAAGTGTAATATGGGAACCAACACAGAGAGGTGAAAGACCAGAACATAAAGCGGGTGACGAAGTTTGCAGTACGAAAGGACAGTGGTGGTGACATCAGCAAACAGCTTGGGACAACTGGTGGTTATTTAGAAAACAGTAAAACAGGGTTCCCTCCTCTGCACCTTACTGCAAAACAAATGCCTTATGACTGTTTAATATGCTGCAACCATAAACATCTAGATGAAACCACAGCTGAACACGCTTTTAATCTTGAGGACAGGGAGGCCTTTTTGAACCTTGCATGAAAAATTAACCACAGAGGAAGATATGACAAACCTCACGAACTAAAAAGACACCTTGCCTCCAGAGTAACATGAGCACCTGGATAAACTTTGCTTTCCCTTTTCCCAGAGATGTCACACACAAGGGGACCACCCACATGAGGAGCGAGAATCTGGAACCAGACTCTGGCTTTTGTCTGCTCCAGCACCTGCCGACGGCGAGACGCCGAGATTGTTTCCTCAGCCGTCTCATCTGTAAACAAGAATAAGACCATCCCTCTGCCACAGGGCTGCATGTGTGCCACAGACGTGAGTCTTCACTGTGAAGACCTGGCCTGTTCGCCAAGGAAACCAGCTTAGTCCTCCATTGTCAAGACAAATGGGTGGCACAAATATCTGCCACGGGGAGGAGGGGCTGAACGAAGGGAAAGACTATGACAAAGAGACAGAAAAACGGACCCTCTAGGAAACAAGAGGTAATTGAGGAACAGATGGGAACTTCAGGGGAAAATAGCAATGGCATCTTCAGGACACCACCCAGAACCAGAGAACTGGGGAGAACTCTGGGAAATTAAGGCTCCATCAGACCTAAAAAAAAAAAAATTGATAGGCAAAAAGGGAAAATGACGGAGATCTCCCCAGATGTTGACATAAAGACAGACATGGAATTATGTGAGAGAAGAGGGTAAAAACGCAGGGGACAAGCCCAAGACCAGGAGTTCCATAAAGAGCAGAGAGAAAAAAAATTTTAACCTAAAAGAAAATTAAAAGGAAATGTAGGGAGTCTATGCAGGACATGGGTTTTTCAACTGGAAAAACCCAACCATTGCCCAGGGTGGGCATGAAGATCCACCCCCTATATTGTCCCCACTGCAAAGAGAAAGTCCTAAAACCTCTGGAGGAGAAAAACCAGGTCAGGTCAGCGGGGAAGCAACAGGATGCAGATCCTCCACCTGCTTCTCAGCCGCTTCGCATGGGTGAGAACAGCAGAGCAGGTGCCTCTCAAGTTCTGGGGTAATGGTTTTGCAGGTAGGTTCTGTACCACCGTGTCAAGCATGTGATACAGTAATAACAGTAGTAGGTACACATGAATCCAGAAAGCTTACATCTCAGGTGTACTTCCTGGGTAAATGAAAGCAGACTAAAAAAGAGGGCAGCTTAGGGTTCGGGAAATAGTGGCACCAGTCCAGGAGAGCAGCCCATGCAACTCCCAGGGAACAGCTGCACAGGATCTCAGAGAGCAGCCCGCCCAGTATGGGCAGGAGACTGGAGGGCTGCTGGGGAAGGTCTGTGGGCAGAAAGGGGCTCCGTGCACTAGACAGTGGTAAGAGGCTAGGTAAAGGCATCTGAGGGAAAAAAGGCAATCAGAAACCACAGGAAAAATATAGAGCTGTACAATAAAGAAATGGCCAAACGTGACGCAAAGTAAAATATGACATATGACGTGGTTTTAACAAACTGGTGGTCAAATAAGGAATTCATTTGACCTTGACGGTGCAATAAATAGCACAGATGCTCAGATGACATGAACAGTTTGTAGGAAAAGAAACACAAGGATTGATATATACCTGGAAACACGCTGGACTCTCACTACTCGTTTTTTTAAAGGCACCTTTCAAAATGGGAAGCTCTTGCCCACCAGCCCAAGATGGGATGCATGGTTGTGCACTCTGGGCAGCATGCACAGTTCTGGGGGCAGCTTTAGCAGTTCTCTCCAAGTATAAACATGCTCCCCTAACTTCCAGGTAGGCCATCCACCACCAGACACCTCCTCGCAGGGAGCTGGGGAGGCCTGCAGCCCGCCGGCAACATCAAGTGGGGCCTGAGCCTGCAGGGTGCACATGCGCTTGGCCCAGCCCTGCCTGGGAGCCCTGGGACACCCCGGGACTTGGGCGCCTCTGGCAGACTGGGGGTGCCTGCTGGATATGTCTGGGCCCCCTACCCACGCCAGGAAGACAGAGGCTCACGTCTAGGGAGTTGAACAACCAAGACTCAGATTGCAGGGTTGGGCCAGTGGACACTAGGAGCCCACACTGACAAGCATCCTTCTGCCTTCAGGAAGGACGCCAGGAATTTCCCTCCAGACACCAACTGAGAACAAGGGCAAGAGAGACATGGCCCAGAGCAAAGCCAGTCTTTGTAAAGTCATATGTCTTTCTCAGTTAGGAGCAGGTGGCCAAGAACTAAGGACACCCAAGCAAAAGCTCTAACATCAAAATCAGAGGCCAAGCAAAGAAAGACGGTAACAGAAACTCGGAAGGAACAGAGGCACCTCCTCAGATAAGAAAAGCCATGGTGTCCAGGTGGCATGAAAAGGAGGCTGCAAAGAACCTGCAAACAGCCGAAAACTCCCAGAAGCTGGGACAAAAATAGGAGAAAAAAAAGCAAAGAAAATTAGATGGCCAATTCAAAGGTCCAACTGCCAAACAAAAGGGATTCCAGAGATGATAGCAGAGGGAACTGGGCAGGATTGTGTTCAACACAAGATGTAGGAAAATTACTCAGGACTGAAGGACCTAAGGCCCACATACAGTGGGCACCTGGCAATTTCTTCCCGTTTGACCAACACTGGCTGCACAAACCAGAACTGCTGAGCTGCTGAGAACGCAGCTCAGGACAAGGCCCCCACACCCATCTCCCTTCCCTTGAGAGGGACTCTGAGTGAACGAGGGCCCCGAGTGTCCCAGTCAGCAAGGCCTGGGAGGAAAATGGCATGCAGGCACAGGGTGCCCAAGGGGAAGAGGGGTCTTGGGGCCAGGGTTCTGAGCTGACCACCTGGAAGTTGGGCACCACGTGGCGGGGGACACAGTAAGGTCAGGCTGCTTGCAGCATCGAGCGGCAATGAGGAGGCAGCTGGATCTGTGAGTCTGGGCTCCAGGAAGGGGTGTGGGCTGCGCTCGGGCCCCGGCCTCGCTGGCCTGTCTACACAGTGCTCGTGGTGCACCTGAAATCTCCAGAACAGATACTGAAGCGTTCTGACATTAAGAGGTCAGGAGAGAGGAGAAAGCAGCCCCAAGAGTGGGTAGGTGGTACTGGGGAGGGGAAAGGCCGAAGCTGGACGTGGCAAGAGGATTCTTGTAGGGGCTGTGCAGGCCCACTGTGTCAGGGTGGGGACCATTCAGGAAACAGACGGGAGCCAGCCAAGCAGGAACAGACAAGCACCAGGAGGACACCCTGCAGAGACATTCCGGAAGGACAGAGCACGTGCAGGGAACCTCCTGAAGCCAGGTGGCTTACTAACATCTCCAGCCAGTGCCTGACTGGGCCCCGATAAAGAGGAACCACGCACACTGGATTCCCCATGGAAGTCCCTGGAAACCCTGGGCCCCACTTGGCAGGGTTGGGGGTTCCCAGACAAAAGGGCCGCACACAGCCCCCAGGGGAGGGGACGGGCGTGGAGGCATCTCCAAGGCCAGACCAGGTGGAGGGCCTATGTGATGTCTTGGAAGGACCTAGGAGGAGCTGGTTTTTTCAGTTCTGCTATGGAGTTTGGAGTTAATTGGCAAAATATACCTACCTTGCAAAATGTAAGCAAACACACAGAAGAAATGAGGCAACTATTTTCTTCAGAAAAGACCAAAAAAATGTGTTTTGATTGAACCAGAAAGGTTCATTTCACTCTAAGGCAGGTGAGGGGGACGTGTGCGTGTGTGTGCACTCGTTGGTGCTCTACTTGTAAATAAATGCTCCTGGCGGCTTTATTTATAAAGCTCAAACCTGGAAACAACCCAAAGGTCCACCAGCTGAGGTGGCTAAATTCAACACAGCCCACAAAAGAATGTTCATAGCATGGTTTTAAGGCGAGGCCTCACCACCCATGCAGACTCGAAGATGCCTGCAGCACGTTTTCAGTGTGAAAAGCAGATAATTATGTACAAGACAAACCTTTGGTGTCCACAGGGGTATGTGTGTGTACTTAATCATGTAAAAAGGTCTGGGAGGACCCACCAAGCAGTCACAGCTGTCACCTGTGGGGTTTCACCTGTTCTGAGCGTGAATTCTTTTTTAAATTAGGAAGAGCCGGTATTTCCCTTTCTGGGGGGGTGTTGAGTGGAGGCAGGCGGCAGGGCCTCACCTGCCCAGGATGAAGGCGATGTAGATGAGGGAGGAGAAGTGGGCGAAGAACTGCAGTGTGAAGAACTTGACGGTGAACTTGCTCTCTCGCTCCGAGAAGGTCCTGGGCTTCTCTAGAATAAGAGGGCCCTCCCTTGCCCAACCCGAGGACAGTTCCACGCTCAGCCTGTCCCCATCCTGGCAACTCAGGGACACCTGCCACCCTCACCTGTCTCCAGAGAGAGGCAGCAGAGACAGCTGGAAGGGCCCCGTCCCTCTCCTCCCAGGGCTCCAAGACCCCAGCCCTGAATCCTTCCAGGGTTCCCCTGGAAGCCAGAGAGGGGCTGGGGACCCTCTTCTCACCAAAGTCACAAAGCTTCAGGGCCACACACTTGTTGACCTGCAGGAGGGAGACCAGCAGATTTACTTTGGGGCTCAGTGGAGAGCCCCCAACCTCCCCCGCCCGCACGTGCCCACCTTGGTCATGATGACGATAGTCACATAGTGGACCAGGGCCCCGGTCACGACCACAGCTGTGGTCACCTGCTCCTCCAGAAAGGGCAAGGCTGAGCTGAGGAGGGCCGCAGCCAGGACGCGGTAGACCACCAGGACATGGGCCATGCCGATCATGAGGCAGATCTGTGGGAGGGGCGGCCACGGCAGGCGGTGCCTCAGGAGGGCCATCCACAGCCCAGGCCTTCAGCCCCATCACGCGTCCCCCAGGAGTACCATGAACAGAGACAGGATGAGGATGACGGTGCTTCTCAGGTAGGAGTGCTGGTGTGGCCGCAGCTGGTAGTTGGGGCAGTTAATGAGCTCAAGTGCCATCTCTTCCTGTGGACATGGGCAACAGGCCTCAGACACAGCAGGCCCAGGTGTGGGGCCAACAGGCCACTGGGAACACAGCCCCACCTGGATCGCCACCCCACCTCACCTGGTCCTCATCCCACCCATACAGGTCCCAGTGCAGGACCACACGAGCTCGCTGCCGCTTCCAGATCTCCAGGAACACCGTGGCTGCAGCCGAGAGCAGGAGACATGTAATGCGTGTCCCTGGGGTAGGTTGGGGGCGGCAGCAAAGGGCACTGGGGGCAGGACTGGCCCTGGAGCTCAAGGCTGGCCCCCCAGGGGCCTGCAGTGACTCACCCCACAGAGCCATGAATATGGCAAACAGCACGGTGCCCTCGTTGTCAAAGAGGTGGGTGAGCTGGGGAGAAGGGCATGTGGGGCTGGGCCGCCTTCTGCCCACTTTGTGCTCAGGGGGAGGGGTGAGCCCAGCTCTGCAGGGGCTGAGCTCGGCTTCCCCTTCTCCAGAAGGACAGGCAGGCCAGCCCTCCCACAGGGTGTGCAGGGCCTGGAGTGGACCCCCAGAGGCAGCAAACCTTGGCAAAAGTGCAGGTGTCCGAGAGCCGCTGGTACTTGTGGCTGTTGTCACCACGAGGGCACAGAAGGATGTGGTGGGCCTCACAGATCTCCTTGCTGAGGGTGCAGGGACCAGGCTAGCGCTGCTCTTCCCTGACCTGGGACAACCACAGCCCCTCTCTGGCCCCCCATGCCATCCCTTGCCACCCCTCACCCCGTCCCCACCCCTCTATACCCCCCAACTTCCATTCCCCGCTCTGACCCCCCACATCATTCCCTGTCTCCCCACCCCTCCACGCCCAGGCTCCCAGCCCCGGCCCCCACCTGATCTGGCTTGCCTCGAACAGGGCAAAGCCGCTCAGGAAGATGATAAGGCCCACAGCGGCAGCAGGCACCAGCATATAGGTGTACCAGCCAAGCCAGGCGAAGTACAGGGCCACCTTCTCACCAAAGTAGTCCCTGCCAGCACAGCTGCCCATTAGGGCCACCCCCAGTAGGGTGACTGTCACAGGCCAGTGCCTAGATGGGATATGCCACATGTGGGGGCAAGGAGTGTCTGTGGACAGCATCACTGTGTCTAAATGGGTGTCTGTGGGGAGCACAGGGGGAACAGTGGTGTCTATGGGGCACTGGGGTATCTGTGGGGCACAGGGGGGTCTGGTGGCACAGGACTGTATATGAAGGCACGGGGTGTCTATTGGAGGCACTAGTGTATCTGTGGGGCACAAGGGTGTCTATGGGGGCACAGGGCTGTATATGGAGGCACTGGAGTGTCTGGGGCAACTGGGGTGTCTATGGGGGCACAGGGCTGTATATGGGGGCACTGGAGTGTCTGGGGGCAACTGGGAGTATATGGAGGCACTGGAGTGTCTGGGGGCAACTGGGGTGTCTGAGGGGCACAGGACTGTATATGAGGTGCAGGGGTATCTATCGGGGACACAGGGCTCTACATGTGCACTGGGGTGTCTGGGGGACATGGGGTGTCTGGAGGGCACTGGGCTGTATATGGAGGCACAGGGGTGTCTGTGGGATGTTTGGGGCGGTACCTGATAGCATCAATTGGCTGCTTGTGGAGCATGTTTCTCCACTGGGCCCACGTCTTCTCCAGTACCTCCGGCCCCTGGGCACAGGTGCAGACAGTGCACTTGCTGCCCTGGGTCCCACTCTCAGGCGCCTCCCAGCCAGCCCAGCCTCACCTTGTGCAGGGCGAATCTGGTCTCAAAGACCCCATCCTTCACCAAGTCGTCTAGTGTGTCTGCAGTCACAGGGAGTCTGGGGTCAGAGGGAGTGAGGGGTGGGAGGACCCAACTGCTCCCCAATGCCAGCAACCCCCTGGTGGGCTACGAAAGGACACCTGCCCCTCTGACCCTTACCACCATTTGCCGTCTTGCTGTTCAGTACAAAGTTGACGATTCGGATTCTGGAACACAAGAGCTGGCTCGGGATGGCCCCCACCCTCAGTGGATATCGCTCTGTCTGGCCAAGTCCCAGGACCCTCCCCCTCCTGCCTGGCCAGGTGGAGCCCCCAGCCCACCTGCCCTGACGGGAGCCCATCCCCCCACCTCCTTAAGTCCTCCCATGGTCCAGCTGTCCCATGGCTCCAGGATGGGGTTCTCAGTGGTGGCCCCACTTCTCCCAGGACCCTGACCCTCAGTCCTGCACCATTCCCTGCCAGACACTGGGCCCAACGCCACACCTGCAGCCACACCTCCAACCTGGAGTTCCCATACATCCAGAGCACACCCTACACCTTTATACTCAGGGACCCTCTATTACAACTCTGGGAGCCATTTGCCTATGTGGAGACTGAGGCCCAGAGAGATGGAGTGACTTGCCCAAGGCTAACAGGACGTGACACAGCAGGGCATCTGACTGCAGAGCCACACTCCCCCGCATCACCCTCCTATGAGACAGGGCCCCCCAAATGTCTCAGAGCTGAGGACGCCCCCTGCCTGCTCCCTCCGGCCCCACCAAGGTGTCTCAACCCATCCCTCTTCCCCATGTACCTCCCAAGATAAGCCAATCCTCCTGCATCCCAGGGGGTCCCTCCATTGCCTCCTATCCAGATTCCAGGAGCACTCTTTGCTGGTCTCCCACTAACCAGGCGCCAGCCGGGCTTGAGGGGCAAATGAGTGAGGAGGGACTTGGGGAGGATGGTGGGCAGTGTGGGGAGCTGCTGATCGTGGGTGGGGAGACAAGAGGTGAGTGCCTGGGAGGGGATAGGGGTCCAGGAGGGGCATTTGGTCTACAGGGGAGAGTTTGGGATCCACCTTCCAGGTGTGTGGGAGATGACCTCAGAGCTAGGAGAGATGGCAGGGAGAGGCCTCTTGGCCTCTCCAGATCTTGCCCACCCTTTAAGGCCAGGAACATGGTCATATGTAATCCTCAGAACACTCTAAGGGGGGAAAACTCTTTAACCCCCATCACAGACATGGACACTGAGGAAAAAAGCCCTCCCCTGGACCTCTGCCCCAAAACCACACCTTGGAGCCTCCCTCACTGCCCACCTGGACCAGGCATGTGGGTGGTATGGGCCCTCCTGGCCCTGGCTCTCGGCCAGCCTCTCACCTGGTGGTGGCTAGGATGGGGATCGGCCTGGCGGGCTCCACCCTGGGGACAGGACCCTCAGGCTCCATGAGGAGCATGCGATATAGGTCGAAGATCCTGCTGTCAGCTCGGATCCCAAAGAAGACCTTCTCCTGGTCCTCTACCACCTGGGAGCAGGGGACTGCTTGGGACCCTCACCCCTTTGTCCACAGTGATGGCCTGTCCCTTCCACCTCAGGCAAGGCCACAGGCCACCTCTCCAGAGCCCTCCCCAGGACCACCGGCCCCATGACCGCTGCCCCCCCGGTGACTGGCATCCATGCCAGGTCCTCACCAGCCCACCTTGTAATGGAAGCCCTTTCCCCTGAGCTCCTCCAAGAACTGCTGCTGCTGGCGGGCCTGTCTGGGGTTTCTCTGGGTACGGTGATCGGCCACAAGGACACACTCCCACTGCTCAGAGGCCTCCATCTGGAGGAAGGAGGGTGTGGGGCTGGGTCCAGGCTGGGGAGGGGCAGGCAGTGGGGAGACAGGTCCAGCAGGGTCTGAATGGAGACTCACCTCACAAGTGCTGATCTCCCTCATGGGGAAGCTGTCCCCTTCGGACCCCACCCAGATCTGGAGGCTCTCTTCGTCCTGGGGTTGGGGAGGCAGACAGAGGAGGGGGCTTGTTCCTGCAGAAGAGCACCTCCTAGGCCAGGAGCTCCAGCACCAAGGGGGTCAAAACATAAAGCTGGGGAAAGGGCAGGATAGCCTCCGAGTCTCCCCTTTAGTTACCGTGGCAGTATTAATGAATGCCACACATTCTAGCCTCCTCCCTCTGAGACGTGGCCTTAATTCTCCCTAGTTGAGTGTGTGCTGGACTTAGTGACTAAGGAAGAATGTGTGGAAATGGAAAAGGAGTCAGTTTGCAGAGAACCTAGTAGATGCACGGGCCAGATAACGAAGGTCAAAGTCACAGCGGTGTCATTTAGATGTCAGGACCTCTGGCAGGATGTGATATCATAGTATGTGGCCCCCTCCCTAAAACCTATAGTCCCATCTCAGCATGAGAAAACATACTGGAGCCGGGCAGACTCAAGGGTCAGATGGCCAAAGACAAGGGGAACACGGGGACATCACATGGGCAGTGGGGGCCCTGCACGGACCCAGGAACAGGAGAGGACACAGGTGGGAAAGCTGGTGAGGCCTTGCCAGGCAACAGGTGCCGGTGTTGGGGGAGTTTATGCCCCTCTGGAGGAACACTTATATATGTGCTAAAGCCGCACAGGCCCGGGGCAGAACTGGCTGGGTGGGGGGTAGTCTTGGGCCTCATTTCCTCTCGCTGAGCAAAGGTACAGCAGATGCTGAGGCTCCCATAAAATGACCCAGGGCCTCTTCCACGGGGGGTCCAGGCCCTTGGCGGGTGGGGGACAAGGGCAGACAGAGCAGGTCGGGGGAGCCCAGGGGCCAAGATGCAGAGGGGGGCCCCTGGCTTTGGCGCCCAACACAGCAAGCCCTGGGGCAAGACCACCACCTCTTACAGCCTCCAGCGATCAGTGTCTGCCCACGGGGCCTTGTGCAATGCCTCAGTGTGGCTCAGCACACAGTGTGCACAGGTGACAAGGACCCCAACCCACAGCTGGCAGCTCCCTGGGGAGGCACAGAGACCCCACAGTGTCCCAGGGGTATGGGTATGGTGTGTGTGGGGGGAGTCTGGGGGCTCTGTCCGCGGGAGCTCCCCCCTCACACTGACCAGGCTGGCAAGCCCAGCCACCTCCCACCACACCACGCCCTCCACCCCCTACACTGGCCCCAGGCCCTTGCCATGGCCTTGCCAGCACCCCCGCCCCCCACCCAGCTGGCCCAGGGTGGCCCAGGGTTGTCTTGCACTGAATCACACCCTACTCCCGTGACCTGTCCTCTCTCTGTCCTGCCCACCACCTGGCCTTTGACCCTGCTGATCCCCCACCTGCTATCTCATCCCTTCTCCAACCACATTCCTGCTGAGCTCAAGACCTGCCTCCTCCAGGAAGCCTCACCAGACTGCCCTGGAGGGCTGCCAGGTGAGATACAGGCCACCCAATGCCCAGTCACCTTTGAATTTCAGATAAACAGACAGTGTTTAGTGTAAGTATATCCCAATTACTGCATGGGACATACTTATACTTTAAATTATTTTTAAGAAGGGACTAGGGGTTACCAACGGGAAAGGGTAGGGAGGGCAGTGGGGAGGGAGGGAGAAGGGGATTGAGGGGTATTATGATTGGCACACATGGTGTTGGGGGGACCAGGGGAAGACAGTATAACAGAGAGAAGACAAGTAGTGACTCGGTGGCATCTTACTACACTGATGGACAGTGACTGCAGTGGGGTGTGGGGGGGACTCGATAATATGGGTGAATGTAGTAACTACATTGTTTTTCATGTGAAACCTTCATAAGAGTGTATATCAATGATACCTTAATAAAAAATAAAATAAAGAACAAGAAAAAATAATCAATGAAACTAATAATTGGTTCTTTAAAAAGATTGATAAAATTGATAAACCCCTAGCCAGAGTGACTCAAAAAAAATCTTCTACATAAAAAAAAATATATATATATATTTTTTTTATGTGAAATTCAATTTAACTGGGTGTCTGTTTTTTCTTTTGTTTCACTAAACCTGCAAACCTACTCTGCGCAACCCCCCCACCCCCATCCCTCCCAGGCACCAGGACCTACTGGCTCCGGGATGGGCCCGGATCTGCCTCTTTCTCCCCTCTGTTCCGTCGCAGAAGGCAGGAAATGCACCAAACCCGACCTGAGGATGACCGGCCCTCAGACACGAGATGCCATGCTTGCGTGGAGAGGGGGCTAATGTGGACACCACCTCAGGCCCCGAAGCCCTCAGGACCCTGGGCTCTCCCTGCCCTCCCACAACAGCCCGCAGGTGCCTGTGCTCACATGTGCCTTGTAGCACCTGAAACTTCTCCCTTGTCTTGGGCCAGAGGAGGAACCTGTGGTTCACAGACAGGTTTGGAGGCCCAGCCCTGGGCTGAGGCGCCCCTGTCACAGGGAAATGAGTAAAGTCTTAGCTGGACTGGACAGGATGGCGGGACTTGTGTCTCTGCCCCTCCGTTTGGTGGGTCTTATGCCTGACTTAAGACCCTGGGGGAGGACCCTCTCCATCTCCCCATCTCCCCCCAGGCCTGGACCGAGCAACTCCAGCAAAGGATGGAAGGCGAGACCCCCTCACATCAGGTAGGCCTGAGGATGAAGGGTGGGCAGGCCCAGCAGGGTGCAGTGGGACCCCAGGAGGGACGGTGGAGAGAAAAGCCGGACTGGCGGCGTTTGGGACCAGCAGGAGGAGGGAGCCTGAGATAGGCTGGCCAAGGGGGACCACAAATGTTGGCAGGGTGAGCCTGGCTCCCTGCCCCTGAAACGAGGCTGCAGGACCTGGCACAGACACCCGCTCACCCCACCAGAGGCATCACCCAGCTTGGGAGGGTCCCCAGAGCCTTGTGGAAAAGCTGACTGACCTTCCCTGGGGGCTGGTTTGTACGATCTGGACCAGTGGAGAATGATGCCCCCAGGTGTCCGATGGGCACCAAGCCTCACCGTTGACTCGGGCCACTGGATAGGGAGACTTCCCCAGGGCAAGGCTACACACGCACTTGGGGCTGCCCTGGTCGCCACCCGGTTACCCCTCAGTGAGCAGCCAGGTCAGAGTCCCCCACGCAGCCCCGGTCTTGCCACCCCCCACCCCACAGCCAGACAGGGACTAGGTTCCTAGAATTGCTTCCTATACACTCTGGGTTCACCATCCCCATACTTGGGGCCACCTGCTGCATTCAAGGCCCTTCTCTGGGCTGTGGCCCCAGCCCCAGCCTCCAGGATCAGGCTGTCCATCTGTCTGCCTGTCCTCCAGTGTGGGAGGCCTTCACGGGTGGAGCCTGGGCTAACCTGAAGTTGCTCCCACCTCCGGCCAAGTAGACTGCTTGGTGCATCTGAAGCAAGGTGCTTGGTACCCTCTGTGTCCCACCCATTAGGCTCCCAGACCCCCAGGGCAGGGACAGGGGCTGTCTCTACACACCCAGCCTTGGAGATCTCGGCAAGTGCGGACCCCCAGCAAGTCCCTGCACGGGAATGGGGGTGGCAGGGTATGGACAAGGAAACTTCTGGAGGTGTTGCAGCTCCTGGGAGATGTATCCTCCCACCAGGAACTTGAGGAACCAGAGCTGGGAGTCCTCTGGACCCTGTCTATCCCTTCCTACTCCAGTGTCCAGCATCAGGGAGGTGGCTGGGCACAAGTGACTGCCACCCAGCTCCTGAGCAGGCTTTACCCAGTGGGCTATGTGGGGCACAACAAGCTGCACGTGGAACATGTGTGGGCCTCCCCTTACTCTCCATGGCCCACCTTGCCCTGAGGGCCATGACACAACCCCCAGGCCTTTGTGGCTGGGCCCCATGAACACAGTGCAGTGAGGGGACCCCCCTCACCCCCACAGAAATGCACAAACACAGAGAAGCCTATCCTTGTCGTCCAGCCTGGACGCCCATGACCCCTCTCCCTGTGCGAATCCCCCACCCAGCTGTGCTTCTTCAACTTCAAAGCCGGCCAGCCATCCCTTCCTCCTCCCACTGCCCTCTTTTCTCCATCCCTTCAGCTGTTCATCTGTCCTCTGTTGGTTTATCCTTTCGTGTACATCCATCCATCCATCCATCCTAACACTCACTGATATGCCATCCACTCTGTGTGTAGCCCTCACAGCCACTGCATGGTGTGAGTGGACACCAGGGCCTGGAGGGGCAGATGCCAGGGCCCTGAGGGGGGGACACCAGAGCCTGGAGGGGCAGATACCAGGGCCTGAGAGGCCTGGAGGGGCGGATGCTGTGGCCCAGAGGGGTGGACACCTATGGAGCATGGCCTTGTAGGGCAGAGGCTAGCAGGAGGTGAAAAAGTGTGGGCAGTATTCCCGGGAGAGGGAAACGTATGGACAGGCCCTGAGGGGCAGCAAGCAATTCTCAGAACTCAGCACCCCGAAGGACTTAGTATCTTCCAGGGTCTCAGTTCTCAGCACCTCAGCTGTGCAGAAGCACAAAAGGCACGGCTGGGACATTGGCAGAGGCTAGATCGTGGTGGGCTGCTCAGAGCTTGAACCTCAGCTGGGGGTAATGGGTAGGTGTCTGAGCAGCGGCAGGGCATGCTCAGTCTAGCTGGGGGCTGGGGCTGCCAAGTCCTCCTGGCCGCCTGCATCTGTTCTTTTCAAAGGGTGACTCTCTTGCCTCAGCCAGCCCAGGTGCTGCCTCCCTACCCACCCCTAGCCAGCCCCAAGTCTCTCCTGCACCTCAGCCCGGGCTGGCATGGCATAAGGGGCTGGTGCAGAGCTGGCTCCAGAAGGGCCAAGGAGGCCTGGGCTGAGGCAAAGCCAGAGGCCACCTGCTTGGCCCACACCTGGGAGGCCTTGAGGAGGCTGAGTGGAAGGCAGGTTTTGCTCTCTACCCAGGTCACCCAGGCACTGCCCTGGGCCAGCGACCCTTTCCCTGGTGGACTAGAGGAAGGGTGTCTTCTCAGGTGTTTTCCTGCCAACCTCCCAGGGCCCTCACAGCCTCTTGCTCTGTCCCCCCATCCCAGAATCAGTATCAGGCAACCCCAGGGTGGCCCTCACCTCTGTCTGGGGCAGAACCCCAGGAAGCAGAGGACCCAATGGGCCACCCTGGGCGTCCCTACCTTGTAAGCCACAGCCCTCTCCCCGTTTGCAGGGCAAAGCTGCAAGGTCTGGGGACCTGCCCAGACTCAGGGCCCAGGGCGGACACGCCCTCCCCACCTGGGTCCCACAAGCTCACTAACAGGCCGGCCCCGGAACCACAATCGCTGGCTGGGCAGGAGGACAGCTGCCCTCCCCTGTCCTGCCTCGACCCCAGTGACCTGGGTTCTGTTTGGCTGTGGCCACCCTCTCCTCACCCTTGTGTGAGGCCGGGGCCCCCACCGGCGCCTTCCCGGTGCGCGGCGGGGCTGGAGGCGGGAGGCGGCGGGGGCCGGGGTCGGTACGCAGCCGGGGCGGCGCGGGCGACTCACCTGCATAGCTGCCGCTCGGCGGAGTCGGCGGCGGCTGGCGGCCCGGGTGTGCGCCCTACCTGACTTCCGCGTGGGGCGCACCCCTCCCTCCCCTCCCGCCACGCCCCTGCCCTTCCCCAGCGCCTTCCCGGGACCCCTCCCTCCTCCGGAGGCCGTCGCCCCCACCTGCGGGGGCGCTTCCCGTAAGCTGGGGGGGCCTGCGACCCCAGGACCCCCTCCTCTTCGCCCGCCGAGGCTGATCCCCTCAGAGGAGAAACCGGGGCGGGAGGAGCGACAATGAGGCAGATCCCAAAGAACCCAGTCTTCTCCCAGCCTGACCTTGGCTTTGTGGACCCGGTCGGGGAGGGCAGCCTCGGGGTCCTTAGGACGGGGAGCTGCCCTGGGCTGCAGGACTGAGAGGCAGCTTCACCGCTTCCTGTGGGTCCAGGGCGGCAGCTGCAGAGGGCTCCAGGTCCCCAGAGAGGGACTGTCTTTTGGGGTACCGTGACTGCCCCCAGAGGAGGCTGCTCTGAAGCTGGGACACGGGGCGGGAGCTCAGCTGGGCAAGGCCCACAGAGACGCTGAGCAGCATGGGGGGGCGTGGCCGGCAGGGAGGCGCCCCTGCTGTCATGGGGGTTAGGGAGCACCTGTGGTGGGGGTGGGGGGCATTATGCAGTTGAAACGGTTTACTCCAGGCTCTCCCAGGGACAACATGGCCCCAACCACATATCTGCTTGGGGGCCCCCTGGCAGGCTGGGACAGCATCAGGACCAGGACTGAACTGTGAGGTGGCAGCACAGACCCTGTGCAACTCTGATGGAGCAAATCTGGATAAAAACCATCAAGGTGGAGGGACAGAAAACCACCACAAATGGTAGTGGCTTAAACAAGTTTGTATGTTTCTCAGGAGGTGGCCAGTCCAGGAGGAGTAGTCACTTTTTGTTCTGCCATCTTAAGCACATGACCTCACCACATGGTTCAAAATGGCTACTGAAGCACCAGGCATCTCATCCACCTTTGAGGCAGGAAGAGGAAAGGGAAGGAGGCACTGTTCCTTCACAGGGATAGTCCCCTGCCATGCCTTGCTGCAAGAAGCCTGGGAAGTCCGGCTGCTTTCCTAAGGAAGAAGGTAGGCAGATACCGGGGGCACTCAGCAGCCTGCATTGGCCAGAGGGCCTCAGTGCGGTGTTAGTGTTCAGGAATCAGATTCCAAAGTAACTGGAACTCAAGCTCCACATTCCCACTGAGCTCCTGGACTCTCCATCATGCCTGTCTCAGGATACTCTGCGTTCACATCTTCATGGTGTTGGGCCGCTAACAATCGGGGATTTATGGATCATCTCACGTGTCTACCCAGCTGCTCTCTTTTTTCAATGTCTTTACTCACAGTCCCTATGTTATTCCCACAGAAACACTGCTTCTTGCTCCCACCTTCCCCAGGTGCTACGGAACCTGAGTTACATTGGGCCCTTGCTGCTCAACAGCTGCATCTGTGGCCCCCTGGAGCAAAGGCAGCGTCTCTAATGCGGGCGGGTGGGGCGGGCACTGGAGACACCTCCCTACTCTCAGTGGGGGACGGGCAGTAAGGGCAGATATCACCTAATCCCATCTGAAGAGAAGACCCGTACAGCCCTTTCAGAGCAAAGGTAAGCTATGAGAATCAAAAGCCTTCAAATTGGTTATACTTTGGTCCATTAATTTACTCTTTGTAAACTATCCTAAGAAAAAGAATCCAAAATAATGCAAATATGTATAAATATGGTCTTTGAGGCAAAAACTATAAACCACCTAGATGTTCAATAATGGGGACAGTATGAACAAACACAGTATATTCGTATGCTGATTAAACCTCTGTTAAAAACGATCCTTTCAAAGAGTTTATGAGAACACAGGAAGATGCTTGTGTTAACAATTGAAGTGAAAAAACAGAAAGCAAATATGCACTTTAAAAAATCTCAACTAATTTAAAATGCATTAAAATACTGGAAGAGTGGATTAAATATGTGTATTTATATTTGCTTAGTGATTTGAGCTGTGGGTAGTGGAGTTCTTGTTTTCTTTAGTTTGCTTTCTTTGAACTTTCTACAACAAACATATGTTACTGCTATAAACTTTATTATTAGATTTACATTATTATCATGCTAAAGTCTTTCATTATGAATTTTATTTTCCCCAGACTCAGCTTTACTTATTGTGTAAGTCGTGAGTGCATCTTGTGAAGAATATACAGGCAGAGGAGCCACCCCAGCTGCTGGCAGAGCTGACCCTCTGCAGTCTTGGGCAGAGAACTTCAACTGAGGCCTGTGTGGGCCTCCTGCTCTTCCCCTGTGGACCCTGGACCCTGCTCCCCTTTCCTTCTTCCTCAGGCTCCAGAGAAACCTGTCCCCTGTCCTCTTCCCTCTGAGGGCCAAAGTGCAGCAGGTGGCAGGCCCCCCAATTCCCACTGTCTCCAGGGTGCCTCAGACCTCTTTTAACTGGGGGCTGGAGGCCACCTTGTGGGGGAGGTCAGGATGACAAAGCCACCAGGCATGTCCCAGGTGAGTCGCACAGGCAGGAGTGAGCACGGCTTGTCCCCACCTGGGATCTGACTTCCCAACCCCAGTGGCCTGGATGTGGCCCAAAGACAGTCTGATCGCTTGCTGAGGATGCTTCTGAGAGGAAGCACAGCCAGGTCAGCTAGGGCTTGGGGCCTGCTGGGTTCTGTCTGGGCTGGTCCTGGCTACCCCCAGTCACCCTGGCTGACAGCACCTGTTTGGGGAGGCAGACCTCCCTGGCCTCAGGTGCCTGCACGGTTGACCCCTCTCCTACAATGGGCCTCTGCTCCTCGAGCCTGCCAGAATGCTGGTCCTTGCCTGTCACACCAGGGTGGCGTTGTGTGGGGACCCAGGCCCCTCACCCCAGGGACACTTTTATCTTCCTGCTGCACCCGCAACACCTCTGTGGCCTTAAATTCCCACCAGTTCCTGTTTTCTGTCTTAAGGAGCATAGGGCTGTTCGTGGCTGAGTTGGCAGCCCTGCTGTTCCCAATTCTTCCCTCAACCCTGAGAAAATCCCAGGTAGCAGGTGTGCATGTGCAAGGGTGGTTTTTGTGATCTACTCATTTTTACAGATTTGCCACACCAGTGGGAAGAGCAGTCATTGTTCTTTACAAATTTACAACTTCCTCTCCCTTCCCTGCAAGGATATTTTTAGAAAGCATTTTTGCCAATATTTCCCCTACTTACCACCATGAATTCCCGCAGGCCTAAGGAAATCTTGGGGTGTAGGTCAAGCCTCACCCATATGAACTTTGACCCAGGTCTGTGCAGTCTGATCTGGAGGGAGAGCAGTTTCCCTGTGTGGATAAAATGAAAATTCTCATGGCCAGGATTTTCACTTGGCCTTGGTTGGCTAGCTCACTACCCCAATGTGTGGGTAGTACATTGCTATTGACTCTATATGAAGAGCTCTGCCTAGTACTCTGGGTGATATGGTGGCACGGCTGCAGGGCTGCAGGAGAGCACATCAGAGGCTGGAGTGGTGGCAGTGCTGTGCTGAGGACAGAGGCCCAGAGGACGGCTGTGTGGGACGACTGTGCAGGCAGAGAGGCCCAGAGGCAGAGACCGGCTTACTGCATGCAGACTCACTCTGAGTGAACGGGATTTTAGTGACTGACCTGCCACTGTGGAAATAAAGTTGGGTATAACCCTTTCACCCCAGGAATGCTCTACTGTCATTTCTTTGGTCACATTGAATTCATAGTGAACTTGCCCGGGGCTGAAACCCATTGGCAAGACAATTGGTGACCAAGGAAAAAGAACAGGTTGCCCTCATAGAAGGAGTGTTTCAGCAGGCTGCACCTATGGACGAGGAAACATTCGAGTGTCCCCTGTGGGCATGTAGTACTGTGAAGGGTGGAGGACTGGGGTCCACCGCAAGAGGAAGCTGACTGAAATGACGTCACTATGAAGTGCTGTGGCCCAAGAGGAAACAGCACGAGAAGGAGCAGTGGCCGGGGAAGCAGCAGCACACAGGCTGCCAGGTGCCACGGGGCAAGAGAAGGATGTAGTGGAGCTGTGTCTTGCCAATGGGTTTCAGCCTGGGCAAGTTCACTATGGATTCAGTGTGACCAAAGAAATTGACAGCAAAACTGTTCTTGGGGTGAAGGGTTATACCCAACTTTATTTCCAGGTGGCAGGTCAGTCACTAAAATTCCGTTCACTCAGAGCGAGTCTGTATGCAGCAAACCGGTCTCTGCCTCTGAGCTCCTCTGTCTGCACAGTTGTCCCACACAGCCATCCCACACAGCCGTCCTCTGCTCTGCTCTCCTGCAGCCTTGCAGCCATACCACTGTGTCGCGCCCAGAGCACTTTTGAACTGAAACCCATTGACAAGACACCTTAGTTAGGCTAGAATTGGCCACCCTACCTGGCTCCCCGCCCTGGGGTTTTTGGTGGGCATCTCAGTGGCAAGGAAGGTCAGGGCCTCAGCACTGTTCCCCAGGTGGGGTACCTGCAAGTCCCCCACAGTGCTGGACCACGTCCTCAAAGCTGCTCTGGTAACTCTCTTCACTTGCCACCTAGCTTTCTGAGCTGCCCTTGCCACTTCCGTCCTGCATTCCCCAAGTTCTGCAGTGGACTCAACCCGGCCACGTGTGTCCGAGGGGTGAGCAGGGCTGCAGCCACGGTGAATGGTGGTGGTTAAGACAAGGACTGGACGAAGGTGAGACCCAGATATTGGGCCACAGTTACAGAGCTGCAGCTGGAGGGCTCGCTGCAGAACGGGGAGTTCAGAGGAGAGCCTCCAGGCTCCAGAGGGGAATCAGAATTGGACGCAACTCTGCCTCAGTTTCCGGTCTCTAAACCGAAGATGAACGGAACCTAAGGGGCGTGAGATCACCATAGTTAGCCTCTGTAAAGAGTTGGGGACGTGGCCTTAGCTCGGAGGCATTAACACGTGGGCCTCGCGAGGGAAGGAGGGCCATTCACCCTCAAGCCCCGCCCCTACTAGGGCCTTGCCTGGCCCGACCCTTAGGCCCCGCCCCCAGGCAAATACCTAGCCCCACCCCCCATCCAGGCCCGGCCCCGCCTGGGCGCGTCCAGCTCGCAGGGCACCCGAGACAGTGCACCCCGCCGGGCCTCTACGCCCCAGGGAGGTGGCGGTGGGCCCGCCCTGCCTCCGAAGGAGGGCTCCCTGCGCAGTTTGAGAGAAATACCCACACCCAGGAAACCCCCCAGCGGGGCGGAGACCCCCGAGAATGGGAGGACGCTGGAAGTGAGATAAATAGAATGACAACTGGAGAGACCAGTTCAACCCCACATACCTAAGCCTTGTGACTCGGACCACTGGCTCTGTAAGGCTCCAATACCTTCTGTTTTGAGCTGTCCCATGGGGTGCTGCCCGGGCCCCGCCCAGTGCGAGGGCCGCCTTGGGGAGCTCCCCCGCAGGAGGGTGGTCGGAAGCGTGTGAACAAGCTGATTTCGGAGGCCTCAGATTGATAACACAAACAGGGCCCCCGCAAATAAGTAGCCCTGAGGCACTTTGAAAAACAGTCAGTCCTCAAACGTTAAACGTGGTGGACGCAGCAACTTACTCCTGGGTATATGCACGAGAGAGAGAAGACAGGTCCACACAAAATGGGTCAGAGACGTCGGGTTATTCATAAAAGCCAATATTCACAATAGGAAGCTACCTAAATCCATCAACTGACCAAAGGATACACGAGATGTGGTCTGTCCACACAGTGGAAAATCATTTGACCTTACAGAGGAATGAGGTTCGACTCGCACTACAACATGGGTGAATCTCCAAAACGCTACGCTAAGTGATAGAAACCAGTCACAAATGACCCACATAGTGTATGATCCGTTTATACAAATATCCAGAATAGGCATATCCATGGAGACGAAGATTAGTGGTCACCAAAGGCTGGAAAGGAGCATGCCGCGTGACTGCTAAAGGGTACTGGGTTTCTTTCCAGGCCGTGGAAGTGAGGACGCTCGTACAGCTCTGGATATTCCGAAAAGCACTCTAGATGGTGAACTGGTGGCTTGGGAATGCTCTGCAAAGCCATTACTCATATAAACGCGCGCTTTTGCAGGGCTCCCGCCTCCCGGCCCGCCCACCGATCGCAAGGGGACTCTTGCGTCTCGGCCCCTGACATCACGTGGAGCCTCCCAGTAGGCCGGGGACAATGGCCCCAGCAGGTGCGCCCACTCCCACCGCAGGCCCCGGCCCCCTCCACTTGGGGTCCAAGTCGGCATTCCTCTCCCGCGCAGGCCGCCTCCGGTTACCTAGCAACCGCGTGGCATCCCAGCGAGCCCTGCTTCCGAGCAGGGGCGTCATGGACTACGATGCCCAGCATGCCCCGCGACGCAGATGCGCGGACTACGAGTCCCACAGTGCACCGCCTGCTCCCCTCCTCACCGCCCCCGCCCCTGCTCTCCCGAGACCCCGCGAACTAGCGCCGCGACCCCTTCCCGGCGCTCCCCGCGCTGTGCGCGGTGCCTCGCGAGCGTGGGGGCAAGGCGCGGGGCGAAGCGGCCGGGAAGGCGCCATGCGAAGGGGCGAACGCAGGGGCCCTGGGGGGCCGCGGCCGGGGTCTCCGGTGCCCGCGGGCAAAGCCGCGCTGGAGGAGCCGCCGGACGGCGCGCCCGCGAGTGCGGGCCGCCGCAGCACCGAGTCCGAGGTCTACGACGACGGCACCAACACCTTCTTTTGGTGAGGTGGCCGCGGCGGGGGGCGGGCGGGTTGGCCCCGGGGTCTCGCCTCGCGGCGGGCGCACGCAGAGGGGCCGCGAAGGCCCCCCCGACTTCCTGCCCAGGTCCCAGTCCCCTGGGCCCCGCACGGGCCCCTGACCGCGCGCCGGGGTCGAGTGGGCGTCTGCCGAACGAAGGCTCCGCTCTGGCCCCTCGCTGGGCAGCTCTTCGACTCCCGCACCGCGCAGTGCGGCCAAGCTTCGGGGCCAGGCTGCCCCTGCAGCCTGCCTTAATGGGGTCGGGAGGTAACGGCCCCAGGAGAGTTCTTGCCCCAGGGCCTTCGCTGGAAGAGCTCGTGCTCTGGCGTGTCGCCCCTGTTTGACGCCTCGGGCATTCGGGTTCCGGAACCACTCCAGACCGACAGGCTCCAGGCGCGGCTCCTGCGTCCATGACCCTGTGACCTTGGGCTGGCTTTCGCCATTCTGAGCTTCTCTTCAACTGTTAGCGAGAGAAACCTGTACGCTGAAAGCAATCTTAATGAGAGGGGTTGGCTTTGCTTTGCTGGCTGCTCAGTTGCTGCCCAGGTGAACCAACAGTGCCGGCGTCGGAGTGCCTCCTGTGGGAGGTCCTGGGGCGCAGGTGAAGTAGAGGGGGCTCGGGCCCACCAAAGCCCCCGGGAGAGACTAACGTGCGGTGTCAGCTGCCAGGGGAGGGCGACGTGAAAGCCGCCTTTCATAGAATCGATGTGTGGGATCCTCAGAGAAGGTCAGACCCCAACCAGAGAGCCCAGTGGGAGTCATCGGGCGTTTCGGGGGAAGGTGGCAGCCTCAGGGGATGGGGTTGCTAGGTGTCCTGGTTTGTATCAGACTCAGGAGGGACACGGAAGGCGGCTGCGGTTGGGGGAGGCCAGCCGGCATCTAGGCCAAGTCTGGGGTCTTCACTGTGGGTGCTGGTGGCTGGCTGTTTTGGGGGGCTAGTAGCCAGTAAGAGGGATAGGGATGGGGTTCTCATCAGTGGGGGGGGTCCTGAGCTAGTGACCCCAGCACTGTGGGCCCTGCTGGACATGCCATGCTGGGGACTGGGGGCTTCACACTGCAGTGGGGGTGGGGGTACACTCCTTTTCACACTGCCACAGAAGGGCACCTGTCTTGCCAGTGGGTTTCAGCCCTGGGCAAGTTCAATATGGATTCAGTGTGACCAAAGAAATGACAGTAGAACGTTCTTGGGGTGAAAGGGTTATACCCAACTTTATGTCCATGGTGGCAGGTCAGTCACTAGAATCCCGTTCACTCGGAGTGAGTCTGCATGCAGCAAGCCGGTCTCTGCCTCTGGACTTCTCTGTCTGCACAGCCGTCCCAATCTCTGTCCTCAGTACTGCCACTATTCCAGCCTCTGCTCCCCTCTCCTACAGCCTTGCAGCCATGCCACCATGTTGCCCAGAGCACTGGGCAGGGCTCTTTATATAGAGTCAATAATGATGCATTGCCCACACGTGTGTAGTGAGCTAGCCAACCAGGGCCAGGTAAGAATCTTGGCCACAGGAACCTTCATTTTATCCACAGTACCGTCCTCACAGCCCAGCATGGCAACTGGAGACCCAGGTCCTGGGCTCATTTTCCTTGTTTCCCATTCATTCAGCACGTATTTGGGGCACCTACTGAGTGCTAGTTCAGTTCTAGGGGACACAGCAGAGAACTAAACAGGAAGCCTGGGTTCTAGTAGGAGCCTGGAATTTCAGAAATCACAGATGTGCTGGCTACAGGTGCTGAGTGTGACTGCTCACCTGTGCGATTTCTTCCACAGTGCAGACCCGTGTCCCTCGGGTCCCTGCCCAAGTGCTTGGTCAGTTGGGAATGGGATGCAACACTGCTGTGGCTGAGCTTACCTTTGAGGTGGGCTGCTGGGGCCAGGAAGCTTTCCAGGAGGCGGGTGTCATGGGGCCTGCCTTGTGGGCTTCCTGGGTGGGTGTGGCCTCCCCCCACAGTGAGGTGTGTGCAGGTTTCCGCTGCTTGCTGGGCCTCCCCCTCACCTGTGCAGGGGAAGGAGCGCCTTGCTTCCTCATGGTAAGTAACCATATGCCTGCCTGGCAGGGGTCACGTACTCTACCTGCAGAGCCTGGCTACTTACCTTCTTCTGTGTCTCCCTTCACCAACCTGCTGTGTTGGGATTTAAAAACTCTTATTTTGTGTTGTAGAATTTTAATAATGGTACCGGAAAATTAATGTAAAGACTAAATATGTATGTTCGTCGGAATGATGTTATGTTCCAAGATTACTCAGAGGAACTTTTCCATGATCCCAAACCTTGTTTTTAGGGTTTTTGTTTCCAAAGGTTGGACTTCTTTGGGAGCCAGTGACTCTGGTTTTGGTGGGCCATGTGTGAGGATTTTGAGTTTCTTTGTTACAGCTTATCAGCCATAAGGATGGAAATAAGATTCAGGGTTTGCCTGAGGCTGCCCACCCCCCCCTAAACTGGGCCAAGGGAGGGGGCATGAGGACGTCTGGGGTCTGTGATGGCAAGGACATCGTCACTCCTGCCTGCTGTGGTGGTCTGCAGTGGGGAATGTCCACGGCCTCAGACTCAAAGGAGCGGTGTGTGGAGGGAAGGTGGCGAATGGCCACTGCAGGTTTCTTGGCCAGCTCCCCAGTCCGACAAGGAGGATGACTGTGACTCCTGAGAATGCTTGTTGTATGCTTGTGTGTTATGACACCAAGCCTTGGCGAGCACCCTTAGGAACTCATGGATCTGCTGTCAGCACATCTCACAGTAACAGTGAGAGTATGTGGGAGGGCCTAGATGCCTCAGGCCTTTTTCAGTCATTGTGGGTTAGGGTTTAGCAGCTTTGCCCACATCTGGAAAACATGACTCTCCAGCTGATGTCCTTTTGGTCAGCAGGCCAGGAGGGTCAGTATTGTGGCCCCAGGAGTCCCTTGCACACGGCGGGCAGGGCATCTGGTCTTGACCTTTTCCAGCTGAGGCATCGTTGTGTACACTTTCGTGTTTTCTCTAATTGGCTCAGCAGACCTGTCTTCCTACTCACAAGCAGAATGAGCATGGTCATCTGCAGAGAGGGGCCAACGGTGGGTATTTTCCACTTGTGTCAGGAAGCCCTCCCCCTTGCTGAGTGACTGAAGTCACAGGATTTCTGGCCACTCTTGTCCTGTGTCTGGATCACAGAACCCATACCTTCCCCAGAGTTACCTGTCAGCCACTAAACCAAAACGTGCATGTGTCTTCCTAGACACCAAGGAGGTGGAACAAGGGGCCACTGCCCAGCTCTGGCATCTGGTGGACAAGGTGGTCTGCCTGCAGAGCCTCCCGTGCTGTCCTTGGGGCCCTCCTTCCTTCCAAATGGGTTCAAGAAAAGGGAGTGTTTTTGTTTTCCCCAAACTCTCAAGGTAATATGTTTATTTTCAACACCAAGTTTGCAAGTTAATACTTCTAATTTTAAAGATGGGGAAACTGAAAGATGAAGGTAGTTGCACAAGGTCACAAATCTAGCAAGTGGCAAAGCTTGTATTAAATGCTGTACTTTTTCCACTGTGCCACCTCGCCTCTCCAAGGAAAACATCAAAGCAGGAAACTTTAATTGAAAAATCAGAGGGAAGCACGGGCCACAGACTGAGCAAGGGCCTGGAGACTGGAATTACTGAATTCTTCTCCCCAATGCAGCCCTGGAAACTTTCTTTACCATCGTAAGCTTCCTGTTAGAAGTGCCCTGTAAAGGCATGGTAAAACACATGCTGTTTTATCTTAGTAGCAACAGTTAGGTCCACATCTGTGTATCTGTCCTTATAAACAGGGCTGATAATCTTCTCAGTCAGAGTGCCCTAAAAGCATGTTGGAAAGCGCTCAGAGCTACAGGTGAGGTGCCTCTTAGACTTACTACTGGTCAAATGCTGTAAATTTGTTAAGTGACTTTTAAAACATTTCTATCAGAAAGACTTTATTATTTTCTTTTTCCTTTCTTTTTTTTTTAACCTTTTGTCTCCCTTCACCCATTTCTCCTACCCTGACCTCTACAGCCATCAGTCTGTTCTCTGTATCTATATATGCTGTTTCTTTTTATATTTTGCATAAAAGTGAGACCACACAGTATTGTCTTTGGCTTATTTCACTTAGCACAGTGCCCTCTTGGTCCATCCCTGTTGTCACAAATGGCAGGATTTCCTTTTTATGACTGAGTAATATTACACTCTGTAAATATTCTCATCTTTATCTGTTCATCTGTCGATGGCTACTCAGGTTGCTTCCATGTCTTGGCTGTTGAAAATTATGCTGCAGTGAACCCAGGGGTGCAGATGTCTTTTTCTTTTTGTATCATTAATATGCAATCACATGAGCAACATGTGGTTACTAGATTCCCCCCATTATCAAGTCCCCACCACATACCCCATTACAGTCACTGTCCATCCATGTAGTAAGATGCTATAGAGTCACTACTTGTCTTCCCTGTGTTATATTGCCTTCCCTGTGCCCCCTCTACATTATATCTGCTAATCGTGATGCCCCTTTTTCCCCTTCTCCCTCCCTTTCCACCCACCCTCCCCAATCTCTTTCCCTTTGGTAACTGTTAGTTCATTCTTGGGTTCTGTGAGTCTGTTGCTGTTTTGTTCCTTCAGTTTTTTCTTTGTTCTTATGCTCCACATATGAGTGAAATCATTTGGTACTTGTCTTTCTCCACCTGAGTTATTTCACTGAGCATAATACCCTCTAGCTCCATCCATGTTGTTGCAAATGGTAGGATTTGTTTTCTTCTTAACGGCTGAATAATATTCCATTTTGTATTTGTACCACCTCTTCTTTATCCATTCATCTACTGATGGACACTTAAGGTTGTTTCCATTTCTTGGCTATTATAAATAGTGCTGCGATAAACATAAGGGTGTATATGTCTTTTTGAAACTGGGATCCTGCATTCTTAGGGTAAATTCCTAGGAGTGGAATTCCTGGGTCAAATGGTATTTCTATTTTGAGTTTTTTGAGGAACCTCCATACTGCTTTCCACAATGCTTGAACTTAATTTACATTCCCACCAGCAGTGTGGGAGGGTTCCCCTTTCTCCACATCTTCGCCAACATTTGATGTTGTTTGTCTTTTGGATGTTGGCCATCCTAACTGGTTTGAGGTGATATCTCATTGTGGTTTTAATTTGCATTTCTCTGATGATTGGCAATGTGGAGAATCTTCTCATGTGCCTGTTGGCCACCTGAATTTCTTCTTTGGAGAAGTGTCTGTTCATATCCTCCACCCATTTTTTAATAGGGTTATTGCCTTTTGGGTATTGAGGCGTGTGAGTTCTTTATATATTTTGGATGTTAACCCCTTGTCAGATATATCATTTACAAATATATTCTCCCATACTGTAGGATGCCTTTTTCTTCTGCTGATGGTGTCCTTTGCTGTACAAAAGCTTTTTAGCATGATGTAGTCCCATTTGTTCATTTTTTATTTTGTTTCCCTTGCCAGAGGAGATGCATTCAGGAAAAAGTTGCTCATGTTTATATTCAAGAGATTTTTGTCTCTGTTTTCTTCCATGACTTACATTCAGGTCTTTGATCCATTTTGAGTTTACTTTTGTGTATGGGGTTAGGCAATAATCCAGTTTCATTCTCTTGCATGTAGCTGTCCAGTTTTGCCAACACCAGCTGTTGAAGAGGCTGTCATTTCCCCATTGTATGTCCATGACTCCTTTATTGTATATTGATTGACCATATATGCTTGGGTTTATATCTGGGCCCTCTAGTCTGTTCCATTGGTCTCTGGGTCTGTTCTTGTGCCAGTACCAAATTGTGTTGATTACTGTGGCTTTGCAGTAGAGCCTGAAGTCGGGCAACGTAATCCCCCCTACCCCCCGCACTTTATTCTTCCTTCTCGGGATTGCTTTGGCTATTTGGGGTCTTTTGTGGTTCCATATGAATTTTAGAACTATTTGCTCTAGTTTGTTGAAAAATGCTATTGGTATTTTGATAGGGATTGCATTGACTCTGTAGATTGCTTTAGGCAGGATGGCCATTTTGACAATATTAATTCTTCCTATCCATGAGCACAGGATGTGTTTCCATTTATTGGTATCTTCTATGGATGTCTTTTTGAGATCCTATTTTCATTTCTCAATACATACGCAGAAGTGGGATTCCTGGATCATAAGGTATTTTGTGTTAGTGTTTTGAGGAACCTCCACATTGTTTCCTGTGGTGGCTGCCCCAGTTTATGTTCCCACCCGCATTGTACAGGGTTCCCTTCTCTCCACATCCTTGCCCATTTGTGTTATCTCTTGTCCTGTTGACACTAGCTATCCTGGCTGGCGTGAGGGGTTGGCTCACCATGGTTTGGATTCAGTACCTTGTCACATACCTATTAGCCATCTGTGTCTTTGGGAAAATGTTCAGTTCTGCCCATTTTTAAGTCAATGGTTTGGTTTTGCTGCTGTTGAGTCATGTGAGTTCTTTATGTATTTTGAATGTTAGCCTTTTATCAAATGTGTGGTTCCCACTCAGTAGTTGGCTTCCTTTTGTTGATGGTTTTGTGTGCTATGCAGGAGGAGCCCGTTTTGGAAGTAGGTTTCACCACAAGTTAATGGTGGAGATTGTACTTCGCAGTCACTGGATTTTAGCAGCTCTGAGGTGTGTCCTGCTGTGAGACTGGTGCCTAGTGCCTTTCCTGTGGGTCTGTAACCTCTGCGCCCTTCCTGCCTGGGACAGGCCAGAGTGGGTGCTCCCCACTCCTTTTTGCTGCTTCCCCAGGCCCAGGGAGACTGCTTGAATGGTGGCCACTTATCTCGGGAGGTGGGGGCAGAGAGTTGTGTCTTTTTCAGGCATTCCTCCTTGTTTCAGGAGGATGGAGAGACGTGGCCAGTGCTGCCCTTAGCTCTTGGGGAGAGCGTCTCGGCCGGCTGCCTGCAGGAACTACAGGAAGGTCATTGTGTTTGTGGAAAGTAATACTGAAGAAACTAGAGAGTTGAAGTCCTTTTTTAAGACACAGGAGAGTCATTCATGTTTTGATTTTAGCTTGTGCCAGAGGTCCAGTCCTGGCGGGACCCCTGCCATAGATCAGGCCTCTGTGCTGCGCCTGTATTTCTAGATGCTGACAGGACCATACCTGTGCTGTGGAGGTGCGGGAGTGTGCCCTGGGGAGGCCCCGTTATCCATAAGTAGAATAATAGCATTCCAGTGTCCCTCAAGCGTCCCTGATGGGCCCTGGGCCACAGCACATGGCGGGTGACGTGTCCCCTTTGCCTCCTGGTGTCTTCTGGGACGCGTGGTTGTGGCCAGCTCCATCTGCAACTCTTGTAAGGGGAATCTGGGTCTGGTAAGCCAGCCGTCCCTCCCTTAGCCTGGGGCTCCTCTGCATCTCTTGTCCCGCCGGCCATGGCCATGCAGTCTGTGCTGGGTCCCTGTGACAATGCTGTCTGCCCCGTTGGAGCCTCCTGCCAGGCACTCCCTGCTGTGGGCACTTTGCTGGGCCCTGCGGCCCTCGAGGTCCTCTGACCCCCCTCCTTGGGAAGTCCCTTGAAGGGGTACCATCCACATCCCCCCACTCCTTTTCTTGCCAAGGCTCACCAGAAGTGGACACCTATGGAGAGGCTGCTGCTGTTTGCGAGACAGTGGGGATGGGAGGCCGGCCTCAGGGCTCCTGCTGTGTGCTGCTCGGTTGTTCTGTCATGGGTAGTGCCTTCTTGAAGGTTGGGGGACTGCCCCTCTGTCCTGTAGCCCCACTCTCCAGCCCTCCCAGCACACTTTTCTGGATCCTGATCTCTCACCAAATAATGTTTTGTTTCACAACTTTAGGGATTTCATTTTGTAAGTTAACACATGATAGAACTGATTGTAGGGCTGTGCATTCATGAGCCTTAGTGGATACAGGTTCCTGAACCACCATCATGCAGGGTGCAGAGCAGTGTCCCTGACCCGTGGCCCGGTCACTGTTGCTCTGGTCGGTCTTCTGAGAATGCCACGTAAGCCAGGTCACGTGGTGCACAGGTCTGAGGTCTGAGCCAGCTGGGCTGCTTTAGCACTGCTGAGCATCGTGGGGCAGCCTCTATCTTTGGTCGGTTTTCAGGTCCTGTGTCTGATTGCCAACATGGCTGCATTTGGTCTTCTGCTCGAGTCCCTGTCTGTCTCCATTCATCCCTTCCTGCTTTCCTTTGATGCTTGTGTGTCCACTTCAGCCAATGTATTTTTTGATTATGTCTCTGTGGGGTTTTGAGTGTTGCTCTAGGGGCGCCGTGAACATTCCTGAGCCTTCAGGCCCCAGTGTCACTGCTCTGCCACATAAGTACATGCTGCCCCAGCTGGCCTGCCCTTGGCTGGAGTGGTCCCCACACAGCGTTGTGATGGTGTCAGCAGCTGAATGTGTTTCACAGTGCTTCAAGATGACAAGGACGAGCTTACTTAACCTGATGCCTGGGTCCTGTCACTCTGTCTTTACTCTGGGCAACCTGCCTCCTGGCTCATTTCCCCTTTGAGCATCTGTTTTAGAGCAAGTCTGCTGGCCTCAAATGCTTGCATTCCTTCATCCGAGCATGTGTAGTTAACTCATGGCTGAAGGATGTTTCTGCTGGATACAATCTTTGGGGCTGGAAGCATCCTCATTGGAGATGTGGAAACAGGCCCAGAGGGGTTACGTTGTCCCTTCAAGGATCAATGCGTATCTGCTTTGGAACTGGGTCTGCGGCCCCCTTTGCAGGCACTTGTTAAAATGAAGGGGCCCAACATCCATTCATGATAAAAACTCTCAACAAAATGGGTATAGAGGGCAAGTACCTCAACATAATAAAGGCCATATATGACAAACCCACAGCCAACATTATACTTAACAGCGAGAAGCTGAAAGCTTTTCCTTTAAGATCGGGAACAAGACAAGGATGCCCACTTTCCCCACTTTTATTCAACATAGTTCTGGAGGTCCTAGCCACGGCAATCAGACAACACAAAGAAATAAAAGGCATTCAGATTGGTAAGGAAGAAGTCAAACTGTCCCTGTTTGCAGATGACATGATACTGTACATAAAAAACCCTAAAGACTCCACTCCAAAACTACTAGATCTAATATCTGAATTCAGGAAAGTTGCAGGATACAAAATTAACACACAGAAATCTGTTGTATTCCTATACACTAATGGTGAACTAGCAGAAAGAGAAATCAGGAAAACAATTTCATTCACAATCACATCATAAAGAATAAAATACCTAGGAATAAACCTAACCAAGGAAGTGAAAGACCTATACCCTGAAAACTACAAGACACTCTTAAGATAAATTAAAGAGGACACTAATAAATGGAAATTCATCCCATGCTCTTGGGTAGGAAGAATTAATATTGCCAAAATGGCCATCCTGCCTAAAGCAATCTACAGATTCAGTGCAATCCCTATCAAAATAGCGACAGCATTCTTCAATGAACTAGAGCAAATAGTTCTAAAATTCATATGGAATGACAAAAGACCCTGAATAGCCAAAGCTATCCTGAGAAGGAAGAATAAATCAGGGGGAATTACGCTCCCTGACTTCAAGCTCTACTACAAAGGCACAGTAATCAAGACAATTTGGTACTGGCACAAGAACAGACCCATAGACCAGTGGAACAGAATAGAGAGTCCAGATATAAACCCAAGCATATATGGCCAATTAGTATACGATAAAGGAGCCATGGATATACAATGGGGAAATGACAGCCTCTTCAACAGCTGGTGTTGGCAAAACTGGACAGCTACATGTAAGAGAATGAAATTGGATTACTGTCTAACCCCATACACAAAAGTAAACTCAAAATGGATCAAAGACCTGAATGTAAGTCATGAAACGATAAAACTCTTAGAAAAAAATATAGGCAAAAATCTCTTGGACATAAATATGAGCAACTTCTTCATGAACATATCTCCCCAGGCAAGGGAAACAAAAGCAAAAATGAACAAGTGGGACTGTATCAAACTAAAAAGCTTCTGTGCAGCAAAGTACACCATCAGTAGAACAAAAAGACATCCTACAGTATGGGAGAATATATTCATAAATGACATATCCAATAAGAGGTTGACATCCAAAATATATAAAGAGCTCACACACCTCAACAAACAAAAAGTAAGTAAGCCAATTAAAAAATGGGCAGAGGAGCTGAACAGACACTTCTCCAAAGAAGAAATTCAGATGGCCAATGGGCACGTGAGAAGATTCTCCACATCGCTAATCATAAGAGAAGTGCAAATTAAAACCACAATGAGATATCACCTCACACCAGTTAGGATGGCCAACATCCAAAAGACAAACAACAACAAATGTTGGCGAGGATGTGGAGAAAGGGAAACTGTCCTACACTGCTGGTGGGAATGTAAACTAGTTCAAGCATTGTGGAAAGCAGTATGGAGGTTCCTCAAAAAACTCAAAATAGAAATACCATTTGACCCAGGAATTCCACTCCTAGGAATTTACCCTAAGGATGCAGCAGTGCAGTTTGAAAAAGACATATGCACCCCTATGTTTATCACAGCACTATTTACAGTAGCCAAGAAATGGAAGCAACCCAAGTGTCCATCAGTAGATGAATGGATAAAGAAGATGTGGTACATATACACAATGGAATATTATTCAGCCATAAGAAGAAAACAAATCCTACCATTTGCAACAACATGGATGGAGCTAGAGGGTATTATGCTCAGTGAAATAAGCCAGGCAGAGAAAGACAAGTATCAGATAATTTCACTCATATGTGGAGTATAAGAACAAAGGAAAAACTAAAGGAACAAAACAGCAGCAGACTCCCAGAACCCAAGAATGGACTAACAGTTACCAAGGGGAAAGGGACTGGGGAGGATGGGTGGGAAGGGAAGGACAAGGGGGGAAAAGGGGCATTACGATTAGCACACGTAATGCAGCAGCGGGTGACACGGGAAAGGCAGTATTTATAGAGAAAACAAGTAATGATTCTATAGCATCTTACTACGCTGATGGACAGTGACTGTAGTGGGGTATGTGGGGGGAACTTGATAATAGGAGGTCTAGTAACCATAATGTTGTTCAAGTGATTGTACATTAATGATACCAAAATTTTTTTAAAAAGCAGGAACTATAAAGAATGCAAAGACAAAAAAAAAGTAAAGAAGGGGCCCAGGTGCTCATTTGACATGAGGTAGCCTGCATTCTTGTCTCAGTGGTGGGGTGCGTCCCTGGCTGGAGAGCCCCCATCAGGGCTTTAGGGCTGTGCCCAAGCAATGGTACCTCAGGTTGCGCACCCTTCCTGCTCGGGGTTCCGCTGCCCCCTCCCCATTCCTCGTCTCCCAGCTGCCGTCCTTGCGCATCTCTCAGATGTGGGGTTTCATCATAGTCCTGCTCAGTGAACGGTGCCACTCTTCACAACAGACCTGCTGTGGGTGCCAGCAGAGGGATGTGCCCCCTGTCCCCCAAGCAGCAGCCTGGAGCACTCCAACCTGCCCAACCTGAGCTTCAGCTGGCATGTTGGAGTGGCAGACGGGCCCAGCTGTCTCCTTTGGCTGTGGGCCACGCGTGTGCTGGCGTGCCCCTGCCCTGACACGGTCTCTGTATTTGGTTTCAGGAGAGCCCACACCTTAACCGTGCTCTTCATTCTCACCTGTGTACTTGGCTATGTGACTCTGCTGGAGGAGACGCCCCGGGACACGGCCTACAACACCAAGAGGTGACCGGGCCCCAGTAGGTGGCGCGGGTGTGCTTGGGTGCAGGCCATTGGTCTAGGTGGGCTGGCCGGTCAGGGGTCTGGCATCCATCAGACCGCTGGGCTCCTGCCTCACTGTGTGTGTGCCTAGTGCACCTCCCAAGGCTGCCCCGGGCAGGAGCACTCAGCCCCTTTCCTGCCTGCCCTCGGGGCCCCCGAGAGTACTGTTCCTGTGTGACCTGCTGCTCACGCTGCACCTGTGCTTGTGAGACGCATTTGCTGCAGCTGCAGTGGGTGAGCCTGAGGAGGGGTCTGGCTGCCCGTTTTGAGGTGGGGACGGTTTCCCCACGTCCAGCAAGCTGTTCTCCAATGCCACCTGAGTGACCAAAGCTTGACTCATGCACTATCTACCCTGAGGCTGTGTCAGACCCCACAGGTCAAGGGCTTCGTCCCGCTGGAGACGCCAGTCCAGGTTGTCACTGTGCTTCTGACCAACCAGCTATAAACTTGAGGTTCCCACAGCCCTCTCCTTCAGTTTGATTAGAGTAGCTCACAGAATCCAGAGAACATTTTGCTCACTAAATCACCAGTTTATTATACTCAGAAACAGCCAGACAGAAGAGACACACAGGGCAAGGTGTGTGAGGAGGCCTGGAGGCCCCGTGGCCTCTCTGCCTCCACTGCTCCCATATCTCCAGGTGTTCACCTACTGGAAGCTCTCTGACCCCCTCTCCTTCTGGGTCTCTATGGCGGGTTCCTTTCTTGCGCATGACTGAGTCATTGGCCTCCAGCTGATCCAACCACCAGCCCCTCTTCCCTTGCTGGAGGTTGTAAGGTGGAGCAGAAAGTTCCCTGCTGGCTGGATCCAAAAGCCCCCTCATTAACATAACAAAAGACACCTGCCAGCTCTCAGTACTTGGAAAGTTACAGGGTTTTAGGAGCTCTTCCACAAAGGGGTGGAAGAGCAAGTGCATTCTCTTTACTTCATTCTTCTACACTCTTAACATTTTGTGAAAATTGTAAACTAGGACATCAGATGACTGTCTGGAGGACAAGCCCTTTCTGCAGATCAGGATGTGGGTGGACTGTTTTCAGTACAGTCCGCAGGTTTGTGTCCTTTGCCTGATGCATGGCTTCTGAGGCCAGTGTCAGTGTGTGAGGAGAGCAAGCTGGTGTTAGAACTTGCCCCACCTCCAGGCCCTCCTTGCTCTCCCGATCTGCTTTCTCTGTTGGGATGGCTGGAGGAGTCCAGGCAGGGGTCTGGAGGCTGGCACCAGGGCAGGGACAGAAGCAGAGGGAGGCCCTGGAGGCCTGGCTATGCCAGAGCACTCTGGTCAGTTTCAGTTGGTGGGGCTGGGGCTGGGCACCCTTTGCCACTGGAGCCAGCCCTTGTTTTTGCAGAGCAGGTGTCCTGACATCTGCCTGGGTGTGTGGTGTGAACCCCTTCCTTGCTCCACGAGTGTCAGCAGCCCGTTAGGACACCAAGTGGCTTCCAGCCTCCCCACAGCTTGTCTCTGCTGCAGCCAAGACGTTTCTGCCTGGAAATGGCTGCCAGGGGCTCTGGGCTCAGGGCTTTGCTCCCTGGAGGAGCACATCTTGACCTCACCTGGAAGGTGCCCTGCCTCCTGTCCCCACGTGCTGAGTTGTCCCCCACCTCTCCAGCACTGGCTCCTGGTGGGCTTTGTGGGTCTCCCTCTTCCGAGTCCTGGGTGTCAGTCCTGGGTCTGAGACTTGTCCATACAGGCACTGCCCATTGCTCGATGCCTCCCTGCTACCCGTTTTTGGTTGTCCTGTCAGCTTTGCTTGACTGCACCGCAGGCCTGTCTCCAATGGGGTGGGTTGGCGGGGGTGCCCCCAGTGTGAGAGGCTGGGGCAGTGAGCAGCAAAGATGTCACCTGCCAGCAGCAGAGACGCCTGCCCCCAACCCCTGTGCAGGCTCACTGTTAGGGGCCTGGGAGTTGGTGCGGGGGGGAGTGTGAGGGTTCCTAGGCATCCTCTGCTCTCAAGTTCTGTTCTTGGGACTGGACATGTTCTTCGCTTGCGGTTTCTGCCCTCCCAGCACAGAAGGAGTCCCGTAATTCTGCTGAAATCCCTCCCTCTCCTCCTGGAAGGCACCACCGCCCCTCACGTGTCTGTGGCTCTCCTGCTTCCTTGGGGACGTGCACGCGGGTGCATGGGCTCGTCAGCGCTGAGTCCATTCTTCACCCGCTCGACCTCCACAGCCCGTACGTCTGCCTGGCTGTTCCCCCAGGGTCTTGAGGAAGCTTTTATTTTCATTATGTGAGAGCTTTGGCCTCTGGGCTTAGGTTTCATATATAGAAAATACTTTCTAGAGATTATTTTCAAAAAATTAATATTTATGTTGTGAAAAATGTAGGAAATTTGTTGTCCTTACACTGTCAATTTTGGCTTGTGTATTGTCATTTTTATGGATCTAACAAGTTCTGTCACCTTGGGGCAGTAGGTTCTATTGAAGTCCACTTTATTGATGTGTCATTTAACATCATACACATCTGCAGTTGACCCTTGAACAACAACAGCACAGGTTTGAACTGTGTGAGTGCTCACACATGGATTTTTTTCAGTAAACATATTGGAAAATATTTTGGAGATTTGCAACAATTTGAAAAGCATGTTGTTTCTCTAGCTTGCTTGTTGTAAGAATACCGCATGTGGTAACTGTAATGCACACAATGCCCGGTAGTTGACAGTAGTTTCTGCGGCTTCTGGGCAGGTCACATGTGGATGGTGGACTGTGTGAGTGGTCAGCGCCCTGACCCCTGCGTTGTTCAGGGGCCGTCTGTAATTCGCGTGTGCAGCTCTGTGAGTGTCCACAAATGTATGTGTCCAGTGCCCACCACCCGCTGGAGGTGCGTGCCGAGTTCCCTCTGAGCCCTGCCATCAGGCCTCCACCTCGCTGGCCCAGGCCCACTGACCTGTCGCCCTCGCCGGTCCAGCAGTTCTGTGCACACAGGGTCACCCTCGTGCACGCTTGTGTCTGGCCTCTTGCGGCACGTGATGGTTTTGCAGACTCCGTGTTGTGTCCTGCTGGTAGTGGTTCTGGTCATTGCTGGGCAGTATTTTCATGTGGATGCCACAGTGCGTTGATGGGTTTGTCTGTTGGTGATATTTAGGACATTTACTGTATGTATAAATAAGCACATGCAAATGTATAAACAATACATACAGAGCATAAATATATTATGCTTTTTCTAACACAAAAAACAATACATTCTCAATACTGAAGCAGAACAAAGCCAGAGGACCGACTGACTTGGCCGCAGGGTAGATGGAGCTCAGTAGACAGACCCACACATACAGGAGTGATCCCATGGAGCAGATCGCTTTATTCAGCAGGTTGTCCTGAGCAGCTGGACATCTACATGCAAAAGATGCATCTACCACAGACCATACGTTTTTCACAGCCATTAACTAAATGGCTTGTAGACCCAAACGTGAAACACAAAACTATAAATTCCTTGAAGAAAACGTGGAAAACCTGGTGACCTTGGTTTGGTGATGACTTTTTAAATCCAACAGCAAAAACACAATCCAGGCATGAAAGAAAGAACGGGTAAGTTGGACTCAATTAAAATTAAAAACTTCTGCTGTGCAAAGCACACTGTTGAGACAGTGAAAAGATAAGGAAATATTTGCAAAATACACATTCAGTAAAGGACTTGATTCATAATGTACAAAGAACTCTTAAAGCTTAACAATAAGAAAACAACACAAGCAAAAATTGGCAAAAGATCTGAAACAGACCCCTTAGCAAAGATACTCAGATGACAGATGGGCACACGAAAGAGGCTTGGCACCACTTGGCACCAGGAAAATGCAAATTAAAAATGAGATGCCACTGCACAGCTATATTGGAACGGCTGAAACACCAGACACTGCCACATACTGGCGAGGACGTGGCGCAGCAGGGGCCCTGTGCCGGTGAGACAGCAGTGTGGTGCGGCCTCTGGACAGCAGCTTGACGCGTCTCAGAACTAGACATGTCGTGGTACAGCAGCCACACACCTGGGTGTTCATCCGAGTGGGCTGAGAACTGTGTCTACACAGAAACCTGCACTCAGATGTTCATAACGACTTTATTCATAACTGCTGAAATTTGGAAGCACCCAAGGTGTCCTTCAGTAAATGATGGATAAATGAACTTGGGTACATCCAGACAGAATATTAAGCAGTAAAATGGAACATGCTATCAGGCCACTACTAAATAACAAAAACTCAGTGGAGTAAATCCAGAGATCAGATTGGTGTTTGTCAGAGACTCATGAGTCAGGCAGTTCCCATCTAGCAACAGAAAGGAGCTCCCTGAGCTACAGGAAAGGAAAGGTTTTCACAGATAGAAAGGAGTTACTAGCAAAGTGCAGAGGTTTCAGGCGAGGTTGCCCTCCAAGGGGATGGAACCATGGGGCGCTTAGCTCACTAGTGCTGACCAGGTGAACCAGGCTGACTGGTTAGAGGTCACATTCCTGCGCGGATGAGGCTGCAGTGAGGCGAAATAGGAAGTGTCGGTTTGCTGACGTGGAATTAGGGCTGTGGCTCCACTTGGAGCCTGCTGCCTCCTTTTCGCACCCTGCAGACGTGAGGTGTCCTACATGCGTATCACTGAGAAAGAGAAGGCTGCTAGTTGCTCAGTTCTGACTGCCGTTCTGGCAAAGGTACAGCTCTGCACTGGGGATAGAACCAGTGGTTTCCAGGGCAATGGGGAGGTGGGTGTGAGGTTTAAGGGTGCTGAGTGTGTGCTTACTGTACAACACACGTGGTGTTTGGGGTGAGTGTACGACCCTGTGCATCTGTGAGAACCTATGGAACTCCACAACAGAGTGATTCTGATGTGTGAAGACCAAAGGAATACAGCTAGGAGGCGGGACCCAGGAAGGAGCACAGACGCGGCCAGACTCACTGTGCCACGAATGCGGAGAGCGGAGACAGGAGCCAGCCTGGTGGCTTTGCAGTGAGCAGGGCCCATAAGGTTCCGACAGTGCAGCGCCTGTTGGGGGCGACCTCAGTGAGCCGCTTCCCGCTGGTGCAGACTAGTGCTGCTGATCCTGCTGTGCCCGAAGTTAAGGATGTGGGTGGGGATGCTGGGAGCCACACTTCTCACGGGTGGGTGGGGGGGCCACATACTAACACGGGAGGGGCTGGAATGGTCTGTGTTGTGGATTAGAGAGTCAGAATCATGTTTAACTTAACGTCCATACAGTTGGGTACACAAAAGTACTCATGAGTTTGTGTATATGCGCGCTAAGGACCCATGTGTCTTTGTGCTGTGCCAGCTGAGAGCGTCTGGCAGCCACAACACCCTGGTGGCAAGGAGCACCCCAGGGCCTAGACTGTGGTTCCTAAGATCGCTCCCCATAAAGGCACTGGGTCCTTGGAGAAATGGCTGACCCCAGGGCTGCAGCAGGAGGTGCCCAAGATGGGCCTGGAGCGTCTCCTGGCACCAGGAAAGAAGTGCTCAGAATAAACAAAACTGCACCCGGTGGTTTTGTGTCAGAGCGACCCAGGAGCCAAAGGACAGCTCGCCAAGGGCCACAGTGGGGCAGTTTGAGCACCACTGGCAGTAAAGTTGTCCTGAGTCCCTTCCAGGAGAGAGAGGTGGGGGGGGAGACTGTCTCCATGCAGGGGAGCCCCCGTGAGATGTGACAGGGCAGGGCCTTCTCAGCCCTTGGGGAGCAGAGGAGCTGGGGCCCTGTGATCCTCTGGCATTCCTGCCACAGAGCAGGGCCTTCTCAGCCCTTGGGGAGCAGAGGAGCTGGGGCCCTGTGGTCCTCTGGCATTCCTGCCACAGGGCAGGGCCTTCTC
>JAQQAC010006904.1:7759174-7788722 GCA_029783875.1 Phataginus tricuspis | reverse complement strand
GCCACAGGGCAGGGCCTTCTCAGCCCTTGGGGAGCAGAGGAGCTGGGCCCTGTGGTCCTCTGGCATCCCTGCCGGCTCTTTTCACACGTGCACTGACGTTGTGTGCCTCCTGCAGCCCAGAGGCCGGGTTGGACCAGAAACACGTGTGTCGCCTGGAGGTACTGTGACTGCCCTGCCAGGAAGGAGTCTGCACTCTGTACGGTGATAGCACACTGTCCTGGTGGCCAGATGCTCTTCCCAGCCACACGCAAGGCAGCGGGGCCTCAGCCCCACTCCTGGCTGTGGTGCGGGGCTGGGCAGGAGTGCGGAGGGCTGCCATGTGGGTTCACTCCTTGGCCATGTGCAGGCATGTGCTCGCTGCTCTGCGTCCTCACGCTGGCTGAGTGGGCAGAGGCCCAGCCTCCTGTCTCGAGTCAGCACCCCATGGGAGTGTGACAGTCAGCAATGGGAGGACAGTGGTCCTGCAGCCTCAGACCCTGGATGGCTAGGCGATGGCCACTCTGGGCTGTCACCTTGCTTCTCCTGTCCCGGGCAGGCGCGTCCGTGTTTCTTGTATGGCGTAGTTCCAGTCTTAACATTGTCTTGTGCGTTACTGTTGGGATGGGGTGAGCTGGCCTTGGGACAGAAGAGCCTTCTGGAAACCCCTGTCGGGGGCCTTGCCTGGTTGGGTTCCCCACCCTGCAGGGGTGTTGTATGGGCAGCAGGGGTGTTGGGTGGAGGGCAGGTGAGTAACATGCAGCCCAGCGCAGGGCCTGCTCCCTGCAGCCCGGGGTGACGTGGCCTCTGGGCAGTTGGCATGGGGTCAGCCAGCCTCTTCCCGACCTGGTCACCGAGTCTGCTGACCGCAGTTGGTGTCCTGGACCCCCCCCCCCGCCCACCTCCACTTCGCACACTGAGGGGCTGTTTGTTCTTCATTTGCAGAGGTATTGTGGCCAGTATTTTGGTTTTCTTATGTTTTGGAGTCACACAAGCTAAAGACGGGCCATTTTCCAGACCTCATCCAGGTAACTTCGCATTTCTTCTTCTGTGTGTGCCTGCACGGCAGTGCCGTTCCGGGTAGTCGCTCTGGGCCTGGGCTGCTGGGTGTGAGTGTCCTGCCGCCTGGCCGCTGGGTGGCCACCGCTGGCTTGTGTCAGCCTGGGGGGCGGGGGCTGGGTTCCAGGATCGCCTTCAGAACCTCTCCCCGCAGGCCCCTGTCCATCTCGCTGCCCCTTGCCCTGCAGCCCACAGCCCTTCTCCTGCCTCGTCCGCTGCCTCTAGGTCTGGGGTTCTTCCTGTGGGCCAGGGGATTCCACTGGGTCAGCATGGGCTTGAGCTGGCATTGCCAGCTCTCCCACCCCCTGAGTTATGGGGGTCCTAACCGCCCCCTGGTGTCAGAGAGCTGAGAGCATCCCTGGCTGCCCGGCCCAGCTCCACCTGCGAGTCCCAGCCAGGGCCCGGCCTCAGCCTCACCAAGGAGTGGCTTCTGGGCCAGGGCTGGGCAGTTTTCTTGAGCGTCTCGACGTAGTAACAGGTTTCGTTTCTGTCTCAATAGGGGTGTGTATTTACTGTAGAAAAATTGGGGGAAAATTTTTTTTCTAAATATAAATAAAAACTCACAAAGAACAACCCCTCTTCAATCTGAATGTGCTTGTACACATGAGCTCTGAACACGGGGCTGCTGTGTGGGGTCACGTACACACACGCACACGGCCCCGCTGTGTGGGGTCTGTCTTGTGCACTCATCACATCAGGGTCCCAGCACATCCCTGGTGATTTATTTGCTGACAGCTCGGTCTTCAGTGGCTGCCAGTCCAGCTGTGGCCCAAGCACACTGCAGTCTGACCCTCCTATGTCGCTGCACGCCAGGGGTTGTGGTGGAGCTTTGCACACTTGTGCACATTCACATCCGGTACTCATCGATAGCACTGAAGGGGGTGAGCACTTAGGGCCTGTGATGGGGACTGCCGCCTAGGATGCGGTGGGCTGCCCCCAGGGGTAGTGGCGGGCAGACCCCGGCCCTGGGCCACAGGACCCTCTCCATCTGTAATTGTCGGGCAGCCCCATTTTGCCTCCAGTGGGCTTGGACTGGTGAACTGAGCGGTGGCTTAAAAGCCTTCAGAATCTCAGCAAAGAGCCAGGTACATCCAAGCGCTGCCCGGATTGATCTGGAAGGAATAGGTGGAGAGAAATCCACTGACACTTGTCAGGAGTGGACGGCACAGGAGCCCCTGGGGGCTAGGCTCAGCTGTGTGCTGCCCAGCGGGCTGCCTGGGTCAGACCTGCTGCAGGCAGCTGCTTGCCCGACTCCTGGGACACCCTGGGCTCCGGTCTTGAGTCACCTGGCAAGATGGGATCTATCTCGCCACCTCCACTGGGCTTGCTCTGAACGTGAGCGTCAGCCTACCTCTGGGTTGGGGCGGGGGCGGGGGGGTGCCTGCTGTGTACTCCATGCTCTTTCCCCTGTACTATTTTGCATAAACTCCAGTCTCCTTGCCAATCTTTGATTTAAGGAATGAGCACCTTCTTGTGTCTTGTTAACCTAGCAGTTGGCAGGCAGTCCTCAGCCTTCTCGGATCATAGGGCAGCACCCTGAGAGGAGCCGCGACAGGGTTCTCTGGCTCCAAGTGGGAGGTGCTCCGGGGCCCGGCCACTCTGCCTCCCCTCGGGGCCCACAGGCCACGCAGTTGCTTCACTTGGAAATTTGAATTGTTCACTGTGAGACTGGCCCGTGAAAAGGTGTCTTTCTGGTCATGGATTTATTTGGACCTTTGGCTCCCACTGAATGTTACCAGTGCGGTTGAGAGGCCATATTTGATGTTTAGGAAGATAATTAAGAGTGCTGGGGGCAGGTATTGAGCTGGGGAGCCAGCTGGAGGCGTCTGTGGGGTGGTCCTGGGGAGACAGAGCAGAGGCGGGCTTCTGGGCCCTGGGGGGCTGCAGGCGAGGTGGTTGCCTTGATGTGGGCAGTGAGGGGCCTCCTCCAAGGGCCCATGGGACGTGGGGAGAGACTGGTTCATTTCAGACATGGTCACAGCAGCAGGACCTTCCCAAAGGAGTGTGCTCCTGAGGGCACCTGCGTCCATAGCATGAACTGCCCCGAGGTTCTCCACAGCCCTACAGCTGCTGTCATGGGAGAGTTTCCCAGGCCCTTCCCACCCCCATGTTACTGGGCCCCCAAAGTCCAGGTTCTTGAGTTTCAACGTTGGAGAAATGAATACTGAGCTCGAGAGGAAGCAAGCAGGTTGTATTCATTAGAGACGGTTCCTGTAATCAGAAGTCCAGGAGGAGGAGGCCGTGCATAAGGCCTGGGAAGGTGTGTCAGGGTGAGGGCTTTGGGAGAGTTCTGGGATCTCATCTTGCCTGGAGAACGGAATGTCCTTATCTGTGGCTTCAAGGGGACTCCAGGCAAAATTCCTGAAACTCTGAAAGGTCTGGTTAGAGGGCAACATGGAGCTGAGGTTTAACTTACCTTGTTTCAAAATGGAGTTAGACTTAATTAGAGCCTCTACCACCAGGGCACAGAGAATCATTGGTCACCTCGATTGCATGTGCACCCTCCCTCCTAAGTGGAGCAGGCTCGCCACCCACCCACTGCCTCTCTGACACCCACCCGAAGCAGGTTCATGAGCAGGAGGCCTGGCCGAGATGCACTTGAGAGTTCCTGGAACATCCATGGCCCAGCTGGGGTCTCCCTGGCAAGGTCTCTTAAGTGTCTGTGAGCACCACCCTGTTGATGGTGGACTCGATTTTTGAAGCAGGCTGGTGGGTTTTAACAGACATTAACAAAGGGCAAATAGGTAGCTTAGGCTTTTATTAAACAGGATTATCAAGACCCTAGAAGGTAAAAGCTATCTTTGCATCTTAGAATAGCTCTAGACTTAACCTCCTGTCTCTCTCTCACATCTGTTTTAGATGTAGGAATGCAGGTGGCAGGACATCCTGGCTAATGAAGGGAATTGGAAGGGAGAGGTTCCTTCCCCCAGCTTTATGGGGTCCAGCACCTATGACATTAGTGTGTAAGTGTGTGAAACACTAAGTTTAGGGCATAGAGTACACGTATGTAGTGTGAAACGATGGCCACAGTAGGTCAACTAGCACTTTAATCATGCATGTAATTAAAATTCTTTTTGTGGTAAGAACATCCAGGATCTGCTCTTGTAACGGCTTGTAGGGTAGAACACGACAGGGTAGCCCTAGTCCCCACGGGGACGAGCTCTTCATGGCCAGATCAGGTTCATCCCAGACTCGGGTGTTCAGCCTGAGGTGGGCTGCTGTGCCCAGTACGTAACACTGAAGGAAGGAGTTAATTGCCTTAAATGCAGAATAAAACCTTACACTTGTGTAAAAACCTAGCACACTAGAATTAGAAGATTTCTGTACTGTTGTGCCGCCATCAGAAACCTGCCCATGTGTCTAATGATGGTCAGGAGCTTCGCTAGTACACGCAGGACAAGGATGTTTGCTGCTGTCCTGGGCCCCTGGGCCACATCAGGGCCACCTGGACTCCCAGGCCTCCTGGGCCTCAAGGCCACATCAGGGTCTCCTGGCCTCCTGGGCCTCCTGGGCCCCTGGGCCACATCAGGGCCACCTGGACTCCCAGGCCTCCTGGGCCCCTGGGCCACATCAGGGCCACCTGGACTCCCGGGCCTCCTGGACCTCAAGGCCACATCAGGGTCTCCTGGCCTCCTGGGCTGCGGCTGAGACAAGGGAAAGAAATCAAAAGACTCAAGGGCTGGAGTGGAGGGGTGGGGAGGCATTGGGGAGGGGCTGTGTGCCCCAGCCTAGTCGGGCCTTCTGGGGGGTGGGGGACGCCACGTGGGGCAGGCCCCTAATCTGTGCCCTTTTGTCATTGCAGCTTACTGGAGGTTTTGGCTCTGCGTTAGTGTGGTCTACGAGCTGTTTCTTATCTTCATACTCTTCCAGGTAAGTGGGTTTTCTTGGTTGGATAAACTGGGAATTCAGGTGGCGATGCGGTCCCGGGCAAGCGAAGGAAGCAAGGCTGGACCCACAGAGGTGTGATCAGTTGTGGGAAGACTGTAACCATGGCGCCTCTGCAGTCTGTTCTGAGCGTGGAGCATGGTGTGGGCCCTGCCCTTGGGCCTCCCAGCCGGGCCAGCCAGGGCTGAGTGGACTCCAGGTTGCAGGTGCCCCGAGCTGAGCAGGGGCCAAACACTGGGGACAGCAGCGTTGTGATCCCCCACAGGCACACAAGTGTGTGAGCTGGACTGGGCCAGGCGGGCACGGGCTCGTTCTGTGGACCCAGCCGGGCTCCTGGGCTCTTTCCCCTCCTTGCGCTGCCCAGCAGCAAGGTGGGGGTGGGGGCTGGGAACGCATCTCTTTGGCAGGTCTGGTCTCAGGGTTTGTTCACACTGAGGTCTTTTGTGTCGATGCTCCTGTTGGGCTTGATTTAATGAGCACACATTTTGGTGGTGTTCACCTTACTAAGTACTCCTGCTCACAGACTCCAAACTGTCAGCGTGTGACTGGGCCATTCGCCCTTGCGTGGTGAAACCCTCGCCTAGGGAGCTGCACTGTCCCGTCTGTTTGCACCTGCGTAGGCGCGTCCGTCACCTGGCACCCACCCTCCAACGTCTGCACCGCAGCTGTCCCATGGCGTGTGTGCCGCCGGTCACCCTCCCTGAGCGGTGGCTCCCGCCGTGCCGGCGCGGCACGCTTACCGCCTGCAGGTGCTGGTGGTGGTGGGGTGTTTGCAGTCCGGCTGTCTGAACACGGCTGCCCTGAGTAGTTTGGGACCTGGGCCTCCGTCCCTAGGGCATGCTCAGGAGCCAGTGTGCCCATGTTGCATCTGCCTCACGCCCCTGCCAGCCCTGGGGCATTTTAGCCCTGGGGCAGGTGTGGAGGGAAGAGTGCCCTGGCTTAGTGCGCTTTCAGAACGGCCGGCGATGCTGACCAGCTTCTCAGCCATGTTGATGAGCCATGCGATTGTCCTTCCTGGTGAAATTTCCTTCGTTGCCTTTCTTAAAAATCAGTTGGTTTGTTTTCGTCGTGTTGAGCACGACAGCTTTTTAAACAGCCCTGACATGAGGCCCCTACTGGATGTGTATGTTCTCCAGGCCTTTAGCTTGTCCGTCACTCTTGAACAGCAGCTTTCGTTATTTCTTTTATGTCGTGTCTCAGATTTCTTTGTCTCACGCCAGGTTATTAAGATTTTCTCCTAAAATCTCTTGATTTTTATATCTTACGTTTAGACATCTCATCTGTCTTGAGTTTTTAACATTTTGACTTAATCATAGACTCACGGGACATAGAGTCATGGGGGTCCCTGTGCTCCACACCCCACTCTGCAGTGACAGTTTACCTAAGGGGCACTGACACACACAGCTTATCACGCTCACCAGCTTTGCATGCACACATGCTTGTGTTAGGATTTTGAGTAATTTTTATTTTTGTTTTTATTATAGTGTATTTTATCAGAATTTTTTGAATTACAGTAAAATATGCATAACATAAAACTCACCACCTTAGCCACGTCTCAGCGCACACTCGGCACCATTAGGCACGTTCACACGGTCTGCAGCCATCCCCCCCACCTCCAGAGCTTCCCATCTCCCCAGACTGAAGCTCTGTCCCCCCAAACACCCTCCCCTGCCCCTCCCCAGCCTGGGTGCCCCCACCCACTCCCTGTGCCCATGGATCTGGCGACTCCTGGCCCTCCTGGGAGGGGTCACACAGCATCTGTCTGTGTCTGGCTCATTCACTGAGCACAGCGTCCTCAGGTCTCCCACACTGCAGTGGAGCCAGATTCACTCCCTTTAAGGCTGAGTGACAGCCCGCTCTGGACAGACATATTTGTTTACCTGTTCATGGGTGGACACCCAGGGCAACCTCACTGTTTGCAACTGTGACTTGTGCTGCTGTTTGGTTGCAAAGTGTCTGCACTAAGCTCTGCCTTCAATACCCTGGGTGTGTGCCCAGGGGGGCCTTGCTGGGTCAGGTGGCAGCTCTGTTTTCAGAGGAACCTTCATGCTGTTTTCTGCAGTGGCCGTGTCTTCTGTTCCTGCCAGCTGTGCACAGGGGTCTCCGGTTTTTCCACATCCTACACAAATAACACTTTTCTGTTTGTTCTGGTTTTTGTTTGGCTCTTAGCCATCCTAACGACGTGAACTGGTAATAGGGTGGCATCCTGTGTGGGTTTGATGTGCCTTCCCTGGTGGCTGGCGACGTTGAGCACCTTTTCATGTATCTATTGACCATTTGTGTATCTTCTTGGGAGACTAGCTTTTGTTTTGAATGATTTTTATGGTCAATATTTCATTTTATTTCTTTGAAATAAACTTTTATTTAAAAACAGATTTACAAAATTGGAAGCTAGTACCGAGTGTCCACAAAGCCTGCCCCACGCCTTTAGGACTGCCTATGCTGGCGTGGCTCATCCGTGAGTCATCCTAGAGTCCAGACTTCTCCAGACGCTCTCAGTTTTTCCCTAATGTCCCTTCTCTGCCCTAGGATCCCCTCCAGATCAACAGGACACTTAGTGGTCACGTGTCCCAGGCAACTCCGGCTGACAGTCCTCAGATGTCCCATTAGGGTGACCTGGGCAGGTGTCAAGTGGAACATCCCTTAAGCGGGATTCGAAGTAGGGACAGGGGTCTGCTTGTTACATCTTTTCAAGATGGTTTTGACACGCATGGGTCCCTTGAACATCGTGTTCCAGGACCGCCTTCTCTGCAGTGGCAGCTGTGTCCTCAGTGCCTGGACACAGGTGTCCCTGTTAATTTACATCTTTAATTTCTCCGAGCAGCACATAGTCTTCAGCACGCACAGTCCGTGGTTCCTCTGCTAAACTTACTCTGAAGGACTTTGTTCTCCGTGATGCTGATCTCCTTTCTGGTCTGCTTGGCTCTAGTGTACAGAAGTACGACTTGCTTGTGTCTGTCTGTGTCTTGCAGCCTATCCATTGTTCCAGGGGCTCTGTTGTTCTGCTGGCATCCTGAGGCTTCTGTGCGCAGGTTGTACCCTCTGCAGTTTGCTGATTCCTTTCCGGCCGGGCCTTGTTTCCCTTTTCTTGCCTTCCTGCCCTGGCTGGAACCTCTGGCTGAGGGGGGGTGGCCTCACTGTCCCTGGCCTCGCCGGGCTCCCGCCTGTCACTGAGGTCGGCCCCTCATCAAGGAGGAGGTGCCGCTATTTCTGACTGAGCGTATTTAGAAAAAGATTATGCTAAATGCTTTTTCTGCATAATGATCATGTGGGTTTTCCCTTCATTAATATGACATTGATTTATTTTGAGGCAACTTTGCATTCCTGGAATAAATCCCACTTAGGTGTGCTGTAAATAACCTTTTAAGTACTGCTGGGTTCAATTTCCTAGTATCTGGCTGAGAATTTTTGCCTCCATATTCGTACAAGGGCTTGGCCTTTGGTTTTCCTGTAATGTCCTTTTCTGGCTTTGGCATCAGGGTGACTTGGGACTTGGCAGGTGATTTTCTCATGATTTGAGAGGGGTGGGGTCCACCTGGTCCATGTAGCTCATCCCAGTTGAGGCGCGTCTGTGAGGTTTGGGTGGGCGTCCCTCTGCACAGCCTGCGGGCAGGGTGCGGAAGAAAGCCCCGCTCGGTGGGGGCATCCACAGAACCCGTGTGGAGCTCCGCATGGGAGGCCCGTCTTGGTCAGCGACCACCCGTGCGACCCACTGCTCCCGCCTCCCCTGGCTGCTGCTCTCCCAAGGCAGGGCCGTGACTCGGCCTTCACTGCGGCGGGGGCTCATGGTCACGGCCCCGGCCGTCTTTCCTGGGCCCCACCCTGCCAGTGGCCATCGCTCCCGGGACCAGCCAGTCCCCTGACAGCAGCAGTGCCCTTGGGTCTGGCCCTCAGTCCCACTACCCAGGTGACCCCGGTTGTTGGTGTCACTGTCAGAGGATCCCTTCCGAAGGCCCCAGGCCTGGGACGGGGTCGCCTTGCGGACAGGGCATCATCTGGTGGTGGCCTCGGCAGTGTGACACGGTACAGGTCTGAGTGTCTGTCACCTGCCCACTGGCCTGAATGTGTCATGTCAGCCGGCCTCGCCCCCTCCCTGCTCAGCCCGTTGGCTGGCACTCAGGGCAGGAGTGTGGGGGCAGTGACTGAGGGCCCTTCCCTGTGGACTGGGCTCAGCCGGTGACTGCAGGGGCCTCCTCCTCTGCCGGGGCACAGTCCCAACGCTCCTCCTGCCAAGGCCAGAGCAGCACTGGGAAGGCCCTGCTGATGTCATTCTGCTCTGAGGGCCCTGGGCCATGACACTTGGGGGCAAAGGAGGTGGCCAGACCCGGGGTTTGAGCCCCACCGTGTGCTCAAGCTGCCACTCCTCCTGAGGGAGCCCTGTGACCCCATGCCGCACAGCACGGTCCTGTGGCAGGTGTGGAGGGTCGCCTCGGAGTTGGGGCCCCCGTCTGCCCGGCCCTAAGTTGGGGGGGGGGCAGCTGTTGAGACAGGGTGCTTGGCTCCAGGGTGGGTGGGGTGTTGTTCACACACCACAGACCCCCATCCACGTGTGTGGTGCCTTAGCCGGCTTCCTGTGTGGCCGCCCCTGGGGTGTGGTCCACTAATGAGGGCGCTGGCCTTGCAGACCGTCCAGGACGGCCGCCAGTTCCTGAAGTATGTGGACCCCAGGCTGGGGGTCCCTCTGCCTGAGAGGGACTACGGGGGAAACTGCCTCATCTATGACGCGGACAACAAGACCGACCCCTTCCACAACATCTGGGTGAGGGTGCCTCCCCTATGGGTGCCATGTCACACCTGCAGGGCAGTGTTGGACGATAGGGATTGTGAGGGCATGCCCCAGGGGCTGACCTGTGTGGGTGTGTCTGTAGACAGGACCCTGGGCCCCGGCTCAGCCCTCCCTTAGAGCAGAGTTGGGGGCCAAGGATGTATAGGCCACTTGGGAGGTCACAGGGGGACCCTCAGCTTGCACAGAGGCAGGCTGTCTGGTTAGATGGGGTACCTCGTCCGCTGGGTGGTTAGGGGTATCATCTCCATGTGCCCACAACACATGCTTGAGACCCCGCTGCATCCCTGGGGCTGGCAGGCACTGCTGGAGGGGCCCTGGAGCTGGGTGGGGGCTGTCCCAGGGGCAGGTGGTCCCCCCACACCACCTGGGCCTGGGTGTCCTGTCTCCCATAGGACAAGCTAGATGGCTTCGTGCCTGCACACTTTCTTGGCTGGTACCTGAAGGTAGGTGGGTGGACACCTGGTTTTCAGGGATAAGGTGACCCGTGGCAGTGGATGCCTGGGTTCCCAGCCATCTGTTCTCTGGGGCCATTCCCCAGCCACAGGCTGACATTTAGCGCGGTCAGAGTGTGGCAGGTGAGGGCCCTGGGGGCCACAGCCCGGGGCGCTCCCTGCAGCATTGGGTGGCAGGTGAAGGCAGCAGGGCAGTGGCCCGCCTGGCCTTGGGCCCCACCCCAGGCACCGACGAGCTGTGCGGCCCGCAGACCCTGATGATCCGCGAGTGGTGGATGTGCACCATCATCAGCGTCATGTTCGAGTTCCTGGAGTACAGCCTGGAGCACCAGCTGCCCAACTTCAGCGAGTGCTGGTGGGACCACGTAGGTGCTGCCCCAAGTCTGCCCTGAGGGTGGGCTGCACGGACACAGGGCCCCTCAGGTGGGGCCCACGGGCACCCGCCTCCCGTCTGCTCCCGCCCCCAGTGGATCATGGACGTGCTCGTCTGCAACGGGCTGGGCATCTACTGTGGCATGAAGACCCTTGAGTGGCTGTCCCTGAAGACGTACAAGTGGCAGGGCCTCTGGAACATTCCGACCTACAAGTACGTCTTGTAGCCCTGGCTCTGTGGGGTCCTGGGTCTGGAAGAGCCCCTGAGGTCTACGGTAGACCTTGCCTTTCGGGAGGCGTGCCGTACCGGCCAAGGCTTCTGCCTCTTGTGGTCTCCTCCTGGGGACTGGGTCCGGGCTGCCCCCACCTAACCAGCTCCCCTCGGCCACTGACTAGCTGCCTCCCTGTGAGTATTGAGGCACCTTGTCATTATCACTGGAGGATTTTAAACAAAGAAATGGTTCCGGGAAGGCCTAAGGGCACTGGGTTGGGGGTCCTTGCCCACTGTCGGGGAACTCCTGGGGGTGGGAGGAACCCAGGGTTGTGGCATGGGTGCTGCTGGCCAGTGGGCTCCCACGTTTCCAGGGGCAAGATGAAGAGGATCGCCTTCCAGTTCACGCCATACAGCTGGGTCCGCTTCGAGTGGAAGCCTGCCTCCAGCCTGCGCCGCTGGCTGGCCGTGTGCGGCATCATCCTGGTGGTAAGGCCGGCCCCTGCGTGCGGCCCCCGCGGCCCGGCCTGTGCCCACCCTCCTCTGTCCCTCAGTTTCTGTTGGCAGAGCTGAACACGTTCTACCTGAAGTTCGTGCTGTGGCTGCCCCCTGAGCACTACCTGGTCCTCCTGAGACTGGTCTTCTTTGTGAATGTGGGCGGCGTGGCAATGCGGGAGATCTACGACTTCATGGATGACCCGTGAGGGCTGCGGGCACGTGGGCAGGGGCCGGAGCCTGTGCCCTCACGCACGTCCACGACCCTCACTGACCGTGTGCCCCCCACAGGAGGCTGCACAAGAAGCTGGGCCAGCAGGCCTGGCTGGTGGCAGCCATCACGGCCACAGAGCTGCTCATCGTGGTGAAGTATGACCCTCACACGCTCACGCTGTCCCTGCCCTTCTACATCTCCCAGTGCTGGACACTCGGCTCTGTGCTGGTGCTCACGTGGACCATGTGGCGTTTCTTCCTACGGTGAGCCCTGCAGGGCCCTGGGTGGGCCTGCCTGCTGTCTGCCTTGCCCCCTGGCCTGTGGACCCTCCCTGTGACCTGGAGCTGCCCTATGAGGTCACTGGTGGTGACACAGCCCCTGCTGTCTGCAGGGACATCACCCTGCGGTACAAGGAGACCCGCCGGCAGAAACAGCAGAGCCGTGATGACCAGGGCACAGTTGTGGGCCATGTGCACAGGCCCCCACCTGGGCCAGAAGACCCCCAGGTGGCTGGGGCCATGCCAGGGCAGGGGATGCCGGCTCCGAACTGAGAACGCAGGCCTGCTGCCCCCTTATCCTCCAGGGCCCCCACCAGGAGCCTCACTCCCCTCACTCCTGCGCATGGGGCAGGGCTTCTGTGGGTCGGGTGCACCTGGTGCTCTCAGTTCCTGAGGCTTCCCTTGGGCTGGCAGTTGTGCCTAGGGCTCCCCACAGAGGCCCACCCTCCCTTCTGCAGGTGACCTGGTGCCTGGGCAGAGACTCACGGTGCTGCCCGCTCCACTCCATGGGCCCCAGGCCACACTGGGCCTTGCTGGCCCCCATCGGCCCCCTGGAGCACGTATGAGGGATGATCATCCAGGGATACTAGACAGCCAGAAGGAGCCCTCACCTAACCCAACTGTTGGGGGTTGGAGGTGTCACTGACGGGCCTGAGGGGCATCGAGTCAGGAGCTGGAAGGCCTAGTGCCCAAGGTCAAGGAGGGGCTGGAGGAGCTCCTCCTGAGCTGAGGGTCACATCCGTGAGCAAACAGAACAAATAAAGCAACCAAGAAGGTCTGCAGCCCTGTGTCCTCGGAGCAGGTTCTGGTCAGGGTGGGGGCAGATCCCAGCTGTAGAGCAGGTACAGCTTACCTTGAAAACTTGCAAACAGGCGGTGAGGAAAGCAACTGGATTTCTCTATACCCACTCTGGCCACCCCACGTGCCAGTCAAGGGCAAAGCCCTAGTGCCACTGTAGGGCCACTCTGTCCCTGGAGGACCTATGGCCTCACAGTGCTTTCATTTCCTAAATTATTTCCTTTTAGCTGTTTCTTGGGAGAATACTGGAGGTGAGAACACAGCCAGGAGCCCTGTGTTCCTCATGCAGACACACCTGGCCATGGGTGCTGGTCTTAGCCGTGCTGCCTGGAGGCTCCCTTAACAGCCGCAGCCCAGTGCTGGAGCCCAGGCTGATGGGCCCCACTTACCTGGGGGTCTTGGCTGGGCCACTTTGTGGAAGCACATGGGCGTTGGTGTGTCAGCTGGAGGCTCACTGCTGGCCCCACAGTGCATGTGCTGAGCTGGGTAAGGGCTGCTCTTACTGCCACAGGTCCACACCCACAGGGACGGGCCAGTGCCACTAGGCAGGTGGCAAGGCTCCAGGTCACAGCCTGCTTTCCCTGGAGTGAGGACCCACGGTAGGCACTGCCTGTGATGCCATCACTTCTGGCCCAGGCCTGGGTCACGGGAGCCCCACTTCCTTCTAGTAGGGGTTTTATTTATAAACCAAGGCCCTGGGCACTTTGCAGGCATTCTAGCAACAAGCCTGGAGTTGTTGCCCAGGCACCCTACCCTCTGGGAGCTGCTGAATGTCTCATGGGCCACCTTGAGCAGTGTCCCCTTCTTGATTGTGCACATCAGGGCGGGTCACAACTACGCTTGCCCCTGCTGGGATAGGAGAATGAAAGCTAGCCTCTAGGGTGGACCCCACCCTCCCATCCAGAGGGCTCCAGGCTCTGCCAGGACAGCAGGCTGGACCAGCAGTTTTGAGGCCCAGGGAGCAGCTCCCAATGGGGTTCCAGCCCATGTGGCTGTCGGGTGAGCCACTGACCCAGACAAGCAGGCTGTTGAGGGCACGGCACATTTCACGCCCCTCAGCATGGGTGCAACTTGCTTCACTTCAGGAAGAGAATGCTGTAGAGACCACAGAAGTGAAGACCTTGTCCTCAAGCCTCCCATCACAGGGAGTGGAGGTGCACCCAGGAGGGGCCAGGACCCCAGCTGGGCGCAGCACACAGGGGAGCTCATTGGAATCTGCTGGTGACTTGCGGGCAGCAGGAGTGCTCAGCAATGCCTGGCCCCCCCAGAGCAGGAGTGCCCAACAGGGACTGAAGAAATGACAGGAGCCCTCCAGCCAAGAAGGCACTTTAATAAGGTGTCTATCATTTTCTTGCCATCAGTTGACAGGCACCTCTCTTTAGTCAGATGGTGCTCAGAAGATGACCCTCAGGCCTGGTTTCCTGTCTTCCAGGGCCCGCAGGCGGCCCTCCACTTCCTCTGACCAGTAGATGTCATACAGGCTGCATGGGGTGGACCAAGCTCAGCCTGTGCCACCCCACCAGCCCTGTATCCCCCTGGGCAGGTGGCCCCAGCCCCACCCCGCTACTCACACCAGCTGCTCCAGGGCACAGCCAGGCTGCTCCAGGCTCTCCAGCAGCTGCATGACACCAGGGTCGCCCATGCAGTTGTTGCTGAGGTCCAGCTCCCGCAGGCTGTGGTTGGCCAGCAGGAGCGAGGCTAGGCTGCTGCAGCCACTGTCGGTCACCTCACAGTCCCCTAGCCTGGGCAGAGGGCAGGGACAGGACAGAGAGTGCACCCCTGGCTGCCACTGACTGGCTCAGTGCCCAGGCCTTATGTCCCACCAGAACATGGGATGGCAAGGGGGTGTCTGTTGGCCCTAGGCAGGCATCCCCACTGCTCACAAGGTGTAAAGAGCTCTACCGGTGGCCACATCACAGTCTAGGGACCCTGAGGAAGAGAGATGAGGGGGCCATTCCCCCACAGGGCCTCACACTCACCCCTTGCTCCTCTCCACTGGGAGCCGGGAGCCTGGCTGTATGGCAGAGGCAGCAGTGGCCATGAAAAGAGCTGGCTGAAGCGTGCATGAAGGCTTTGAGGCCCCACACCTGCTCCTACTTGCCCGTGTGGCAGACGAGGCCAACCTGAGTCTCCAGGGACTGTGATGCACAGCCCCTGCCTGCTGGCACCCAGAGTGCCCCCAAGGTCCTGGAGCAGGATGGGAAGCTGGGGGTCCCTGTCTGGGGCACAGCCTGCAGGGCCAGCATCCAGGGCTCCTCAACCCCACCCCTCAGCTGCTGCCCCCCCAGGATGGCTAAGCAACATCTCAGAAAAGCCACCAGGGAGGCACAGACCAGAGAACAAAGACATTGGCATGATGACAGAAGACATGGTTTATAAGATGCAAGAACAGGACTAAAGCAGTGAAAGTGGAGGAACACAGGCTGCAGCGTGCGGTGTGTGCTCAGCAGCCTGGGGGTGGAGGGGAGGAAAGCCCAGGAGGAAAGCCAAAAGCGTGAGCCCAGGTTAGCACCCTATCAGGCAAAAGACACGCAGTCCAGAGCAGAGCAAAGCTAGAGGTGGCAGGCAGAGGGTCTGCCTTGGGGGCCAGCAGCCAGCAAGCCCTGGACCCCGGGCTCTGGCCCAAGGAACAGGATGGGCTCCCTGGACACGCCAGGCGGGCAGCTGCCCTGTCAGTGGCCAGGACTTATGACTGCCCCTGTGAGAACCCAGCCAGCGTGGCGCCACCCCATGTATGCACACTCACCAGAGCACCTGCAGTGTGGCACTGGGCTGCCCCAGGGCCTGGCACAGCTCCTGGACACCACGGTCCTCCAGTGTGTTGCTGCTCATTTGCAGCTCCAAGAGGCGCTTGTTTTGGGTCAGCATCATGCTGAAGTGGCAGCAGCAGGCGGCTGTGAAGCTGCAGGACTTCACCCTGAGGGGGACAAGCACTGGGGCTGTGGCTTAGGGGCCACACCTTGGGGGCACCCCTGGACTCAAGCACCATTCCCCAAAACCGTCCCCCACCTTCTGTCTTTGAGCAGCTCAGCTTCAGTACACCCCACCCCACCCTCCAAGGACACTGGAAGCCTTCCTGCTCTGCAGGGGCGCCTGCACTGCTCACCCACAAGGGCAGCAGCCCTTCCCCCCGGTACCCTCGGGGGCCATCAGCTGCACCCACCACAGGGACTCCAGCTGGCAGCCGGGCTCCTGAAGGCTCTCACAAAGCAGCCGGGCACCCTCGTCCTCCAATGCATTGCCCACCAGGTTGAGCTCCTTCAGGCTCTCCTTGGCCTTGAGGATGCAGCAGAGGTCTCTGCAGCCCTCCGTGGTAATGTCACACTCCCAGAGCCTGGGGGCATGGGGCCACGTCACTGCAAGGCCACTGGGCAACACTGGCCCGAATCATTGGACATTACCCTCCTGGCCCAGCAGGTGGGAAAGGGAGCCAGCCAGGTGGGCTGGTGAGAGTGTGTGCAGAGGCCCTCTAGGTGCCCACTACCCCACCAGGCAGCCAGCTCACCGCAGGGCCCTGAGCCGGGAGCTGGGGCTCAACAGCCCAGGGCACAGCTCCCTGAGGCCTGTGTCACCCAGCCGGTTGCTGCCCAGGTCCAGCTCCTGCAGTGAGGCCTTGGAGGCCACAATGCCACACAGGTCCTTGCAGTTGGCGGACTCGAGGCCACAGTTCTCCAGCCTGGGGGCACAGGATGGCCGGTGGAAGCTGGGGATCCTGCAGCTTCACACCCCCAAGCCTGGCCCAGTGCTTACTTGAGTGTCTCCAGCTGGCAGGCAGAGTCCACCAGGCCCCGACACAGCGCCCGGGCACCAGCCTTGCCCAAGTCGTTGTTGCTCACCACGAGCTCCTTGAAGTCCTGCTTAGCCCTGAGCACCGAGGCCAGGAGCTCGCAACTGGCGGCCGTCAGGCTGCAGTACTCCAGCCTGGAGGCAGGACACGGCCTGGCTGAGGGAGCATGTATTGGGGCTCCCTCCTGCCCCAAGCAGTGAGGCCCACAAAGATGAGGGCCACTGCACAGTGAGCACGGCCAAGAGGTCGATTTCCCAGATAGTACCCAGAGCCTCATGGGAACCGTCCGCTGGGCCCAGGGGGAAGGCGCCGGCCCAAGAGCCTCAGTGTGGGGCCACTGCCCCAACATCTCAGGGGGGAGCCTCTGAAGTCCCTGAAACACCCCCTCAAGGCTCCCCACAGCCGAAAGGCAGGTGCTGACGGAAACGCAGGCAGCAGGTGGGTGCTGGGCCGGGGCGGCTCAGGTGGCGGGGCACACTCACTGCAGCTTCTCCAGATGGCACTGGGGGTCCAGGAGCCCTTCGCAGAGCAGCTTCAGGCCTGCGTCCCCCAGTGGGTTGTCACTGAGGTGAAGCTCACGTAAAGTTAGCAAGGAGCACAGCATGCGGGGCAGGACTCTGCAGCCGGCCTCTGTCAGGCTACAGTTCTGGAGGCTGGAGCAGGTGGCCAGATGTCAGCAGGGCCCCACAAGCCAGGCTGTGGCCCCCATTGCAAGAGAAGCCACCCCTCTGTCTACAGGAACCTGGGCAAGCAGGCACAGAGGCACCCCCGCCCCCCACACACACCCAGTGCCTGAGGAAGCCCTACAGCCTGGCCTTTCCGGCAGAAGGGCCTCATCTGCGCCTCTCCCCTCCCCCGCCCCCTGCCGCCGGGACTGCCCAGGGGCACCCGGGGGCTGTGAGGAAGGTGGACTAGGGGCCCAAGAAGGTGGCAGGACTGCACGGGGCAGACCCTCACCCGCGGGCCTCAGCCTCCAGGGCCTTGGGCTGAAGCCTGCCCACCTGCCCAGAAGCCCTCACTTCTTGGGGCACACAAGGAGGTTGGACCTGGACTCAGGACCGGGCAAGCACCTGGGCTGGCACCACCCTGCACTCACTTGAGCTTCTGGATCTTGCAGGCGGGGCTCTGCAGGCCCTGGAGTACCAGGTGCACACCGGCATCGCCCAGCTCATTCGCACGCAGGCTGAGCTCAGTCAGAGAGGGGTTGGCCTGGAGGGCGGAGCTGATGTCCCTGCACCGCACCTCTGTGAGACCACAGTCGTCCAGCCTGCGGATGGGACACTCAGCAGGCCACTCACAGAGGAGGTTGCCTGTGACACCCTTGCTGGGGATAGAGGTACACGCAGGGGTGCGCGTCTGGCCCATGCGCTCTGCACCTTATCGCAGGTGCGGTCAACGCATAAAAGCTCCCGTCTGCCTCCAGAAGAGAAACCAAACCGTGCAAAGAAACACTCTGAGGGGTGCCGGGGGGCTAGCACCACACAGTGGGGGCAGCCTGAAGAGCAGCCAGTGCCAGGGGGTGTGGGCTACATGCCACCACAAACCGTGGTTGTGACTCACCAGGGACCAAGTGAAAACCCAACCAACAGGTGAGAGCAGAGCTCCCAGAAGGCAGCCAGGTGGGGGGGAATAAACACTCATTAGGCAGAGGCCTGGCAACAACCGTCTGGCAAAACACCCCCACAGCTGCTAAAATCTGCAAAAGCTTGAGCAAGACCAGGACATTAGCAGCGTCTCCAGGTATGTCAGCCAAGACATTTATCGGTTAGAAAGGGAAATGCTAACTAGTGGAGAACCCGCAGACACCACCTTAACAGGTGGTCAGGTGACCGTTGGGGGACCACAAGGTGCCAGCTCCCTCACACGCCCCACAAGATGGCCCCACAATATGACGTGCTCAGCAGCACACGTCATTTGTGTATTCTTGCCAAAAATGTGTGACTCAGCCACGAGAAGACAACAAAGGGACTTTCTCCAGAGACTGGGCAGACTCAGGATGGCCAAGGACAGGGACAGACAGAGGGACATTACAGACAGGAGGCAGGGCCAGGAGACATGACGATAAATGCCACAGGATTCCTGCACAGACCTGGGAACAGGAGAGGACACAAGTGGGAAAGCTGGTGAGGCCTGTGGCCAGGGGACAGGGTGCTGGAGTTGGGGACACAGGAACCCCCGGTGCCCCTCTGCTGTAATCCTAAAACTGTTCAAAATCAGGTAAAAAGAAAAAAGGTGAGCCAGCAGGCACTCTTGCTCGTGAACCCTGAGGAAGCCCTGGGTTTAACAACCTCAAAACAGAAGCCAGGCTTGACTCCACCTCCCAGTTGTAGCCCCACAGGGGACAGGCAGCCCCCCGGAGCAGCCATGCCTGCAGTGGGGCCCGCTGCTCTGCCCTCTGCCTCCACATCAAAGCTGGCCCCCAGCCTGAGCTGGGAGGGGGTCTACACACTCAGATGGTTGAAAAGGGTGGTGATGACACTTCATGCCACAGACATACAAAACCTGAGCTGGGTGTGCCGTGAATGCTGTGCTTTCAGAGCGCACCATACACACCAGCAGAGGCGGCAGAGTGGCACAGAGGGAGCCCGCCCCTGGTGCCCACCTCGTGCGGTGACCCCCACAGGGCACTACCTGACCACCTCGTACTGCCGGATCAGGGGCAGGAGCTCGGCCCAGCGCGTGTCACTCAGCTGCTCACACTGGATGTCCAGGTTCATGGTGACAGGTGAGGAGTTTGCTAGATGGAGGCAGAGGGACAAGGACCCATCTCAGACACACTCTCTCAAGGTTTGAGGGATCATAGATCCAGAAGGGGAGAAGTCCAAAGGACCCCATGGGGACTGACGTTCAGGGACTCAGCCTGTCCCCAGGCCAGTGCCTGCTATGTTAACTTTCTTGCACCTGCGTCCACCTCAGCGGCCAGGAGCAAGAATGGGTGTGGGCAGAGGGAGGCTATGCCCACCGCCCTCCCCTGGCAAAGGCCACAGCAACTGCGGAGCTTGGGGACATGGCTGTGGGACCAGAGGCTGCTGTTACCTGGCTTCCCACACCCAGCCTTTCTGGGCACCTCTGGGACCTGAGCTTACCACCCAAAGCCTGCCCCGTTTGCTGGCGAGCTTGGGTCTTGGGGGTGGCCCGCAGGGTTTCTGGACAGGGTGTGGAGTCCCCATTTGGAGCACAAAGGTTGGTGATCCAAGTGCTACAGAAACTTCCTGTCTGCTCAGCCGCCGTTTCCCCTCTGAGAACAAGAGCCACAACCCCACCTTGCCTGGGCCTGCAGAGAGCCAGAGACCCTGCACAGGAGGAGCACGGGCTGGGCCACCTGCCAGCACCCTCAGCCTCACTACCTTACCCTGAAGCAGCTGGGGGTGGGGGGGCAGCTCCCCGATGGGCACCTGCCAAGGGTGCCATGGACAGGGTAGAGTGTGTGGGGTGGGGATCCCAAGCCCAGAGGCCTGCATACTCAGGGTGCCTGCTTCTACAGTCCCTTTCTGGGGACGAGCCCAGGGAGAAACCAGGGCATCAGGCAGGACTTCAGCCTGGGGTGGAAGCAAGTCACAGGCCCCGCAACCTCCAGGGACAAGTGTAGAAATGAGAAGCTGCGACACCCCAGCCCTGACTGGGGGAGGCAGCAGGGGAGGAGCAAGCCACGGAGTGGGGAATGGGGCAGGGGCCAGTGCCTGGGAGCCAGCTGGGTTTCACTCAAGAGCAGCACAATGCCCAGCAAAGATGAGCACCTAGGACCATGCCCTTTAGAAAGGTTGCAGCAAACAGGACGGCTCAGCTCCATAGGAGCTTCCTGAGCACACTGCCTCCCTGGCCTGTGTCACCGCCTGGCACGCAGAGGCCTGGCTGGGGGGCTACCCTCTCACCCCAATGGTTCCGAGCCCACGGCCCGGAGATGGCCAACCAGCAGGCAAGACTCGTGCACATCCTGGCAGACAGCCCGCTGAGGAACCTGATGTCACACAACCATCCCGGAGGAACGAAGGGCCAGCCCAGAGCCAGGAGCAGAGCAACACCAGACTGCTCCCCACATCTTGGCCCCCTAGCCCAGGGTGTGGTCACCAAACCCTGACTCTGAAAGCTGCCATCACTGGACAGGGGTCAGAAGGCCTGATTCTAACCCTCCCGGCAGGGCAGGCCAGAGGACTTCTGGCCACAGCGTGCTTCCCCCAGGACAAGCCATCTCCCCGAATCCTGCCTGAGGGTAGGGGGCTCAGTTCTCCTGATGTGATCTGAAGTGAAGAACAAGGACAGGAAGTGGGCACCAGCAGCTGACCTCTGCCCGGGGCTTGACCAGATCCCAAGAAATCCCCTTGGTTGGGCCTCGGGACCAGGGCACTTCTTAACCCCCATGAAAACGTGTATGACTACGATCCCCCAGTTGAGTCCCTGATCCAGGCGGAAACAAACTTCAAGCAGGATCCCCTCCATAGGGCTGCTCCCAAAGGTCCCAAGTCAGGGATCCGGGATCTGAATAGTGGCCCCTAACTGGCGCTTTCCAGTGTGAGCCAGTCCGGGTCGCGCTGGGGCGGTGCCCTCGGCTGGGCCCTACGTGACCGGCCCGGCGGGGGCGTCCCTCGGAGCCCGCATAAGGCGCGGTTACCTCTGCGAGGCGCGGGCAGCACGGGGGTCCACAGGGGTCCGCCCAGCGCCGCCCGCGCCCTCCCGAGGCTGCGCATGTGCCGGGCGGCCTGGGGCCGCAGCTGGGCGGGGCGGCGGGCTCACCCTAGGAAAAAACGGGCACCCTCAGAGGCGCGCGAGGAGGTCCCGGCGCCGGAGATCCCGGCCCGCGCCCATGGCCACACAGCCGGGCCGCGACTGACCCCGGGGAAGTCCTCCGAGGTCGCTCGCTTGGCCCGGGGACACTGCGGCGGATGCCGGCGCAGGCCCCCAGTCGCCGCCCCACTTTTCGGACCCCGACCCTCATCCCGACAGTCACCTCGCGCCGTCGCCGCCTCTGCAACCCAGGGCCGCGACGCTGCTTCCGCCGGAGGGGCGGGGCCACGTCGGAGGGGCGGGGCACGTCCTGGACAGCGGCTTGGCAAGGGCCGGGTTGAGCCAGTTTCCTGAGGCGCGCTGGCCTTCGCTCCCACGACGCCGTGTCCCGCGCGGCCGTGCACGCTCCGGCCTGTGCCTGCAGCTTTCTGTGCAGAGCCGAAGGCGCGCCGGCTCGCGGGAGGGGCCGCCCCTCTGCCTCCCGCGGCGGGGCTCGCAGGAGGGGCCTGGGCCCCGGTGGCTGGCTGCCTAGTTGGTGGCTGTGAGAACCGGCCCGCCGGGGGCGCAGGTCTGGCTTATACCAAACAGGTGCCCACTCCTCCATTTATATGCATCTGTCAAGAGGTACTGATGTATGAGTTTGGGGGACTCGTTCACAAACTTTCTGACAGTTCAAACCTGGGAACAATCTAAATGTCCATCGGAAGAATGGCTAAATAATTTCAACATTCCCCGCGAGTCGGCCTCAACCGATAGATAACTAACGTCGGTGGACCAGCCCTACCGGTCTTGCTCTTCAGCAATAGCCATCAAGGAACTTTTGTGGGGAAAGGTTTGTTACTCACAGGTCTGGGTCCTTTAAAGCACACTGCTTACCTAGGACCACACAGCAAGGTCAGAGGGAGAGAGACAAAGACAGAGACAAGTGATCGAACGCCCAGGGTGCAAGTTGTGATGGAAAGCGCTCGAAAGAAGAAGGAAAGACCTGGAGATGCCACAGGAAACATGAGCGTTTACTGGGACTTAGGTAGAGGGAGTGAAGGGATTATTCTGTGTGACCAGTGACCCAGGGAATAAACCCTTGATCAGGGGGTCTGCCTCCCAACAAGATGTTCTCATGATAAGGCAGGTCTGGGTTTGGCCCGCCCCAGGCCATCAGCCTACTGTACACTTAGCAAACTGCCCGAAGGAGTGTCCATGTGGACACATGGTTATTTGGACAAAAGGTTCCAAGAGGGCAGCACCTGCCCCACAATAAGCCTGGGGTTTGTTTTTATTGGGGTTGAGGGTAGGAGCCTACGGTTTCACGGGCTCATTCTTTATTGGTAAATTTTGACATAAGAGCAGGAATTTAAAGTGTGGGAGGAGAAAAAACACACGACCCAAGTGGTCAGTTACTGAAACCAACCAAGATCTCTAAAATGAAGTGGCCTCCGTGTGGGAAGGTGGCCTGGCTCTTTATCTATTCGTGTGACTGGCAATGTATTCATTTGAGATGTCCATCGTTGACATAGATGCCTCGGCAATCAAAGCTTAAGTCGGGCACTTGGGTGATTGTCTGTCTGGGCTCACGGCACATCACTACTCTACCAGTCAAAACGACTGTCAGGGCAAGACCTTCCAGGGCACACTGGTATCTTAAACATGCAAAACAAGACATAGAGCATTATGTTTGAAAAAATGCTAATGTGGGCGTCGGGACTTGTGCATTGCCCCACCTGAGCAGGTCACCTCCTCTTGGCGCCCTTGCTGGGCTGCATGCCTGTCAGCACACTTGGCTCAGACACCCCCCTTGGCAGCATCCCTCCTGGCTGGCACACTCCGTATAACCAGGGTGCTCGATGCACTCTCATCACACAGGCAGTCATCACTCCGGCCAACACTCATCGAGCACCTACTGTGTGTCAGGCACTATTTTAAGCTACATCCGTAAGCAAGGCAGGACAATGGTCTCCTGACTCATGGAGCTCACAGTCGGATGTGGGAATGCATTAAATTAAAAAGTAAATTAAGAGTGTGGGAAGGGCACAGTCCAATGTGGGAAGGGCAAAGGCTTTGGGGAAAAGCAGGATAAAATGAATCAGAAGCACTAGAGTGGCAGGTGAAGGTCAGGCAAGCCCCTGCAGGGAAGGGCTGTTTGGGGAATGGGAGGAGCAGCCCCTGAGGCTGCGGCAGGCTGGTCAGGAGGTGCAGTGTGAGTTTCACAAACTTTGGAGAGTGCTCACTGCACACCTGGCATAATCGTCCTCAGGTGCTTCCACCAGGTAGCACAGTAAGGATGGGACGAGGGGGCTGGGAGCTGAGCTGTTGCCTGGGGGATCAGTTCTTTGGGGGAATAAAGTCAAAGGTTACTCAATTTGGGGAGAACACCTGGCTGGGCCAGTCCTTACTTGTATAGTTTGCTGGGTGCCAATGGACAAGGAGGCCAGGGCCACCGATGTGGGGCCGGGTTCCCAGAGAGCCCAGTGGCTTAACAGAGACGAGCCACCAAAGCATAGACCCTCCCCCCACACACCAACTTGTCCCTCAGAGTGGGTGCAAATTGTCGAGCTGACCGGTTGTCAAGTGAAGAGAACAAACAGCTCAGTTGCCTTGATGCAGGAAAATGAGAAAGGTGGTGGGTCTCTGGCAGAGGCTGCTGCAGCCCGAGGGTGGGTGAGGATGAAGGGAGGCAGAGGGGTGATGGGTAGAGAGGGGCCTCCAACTGAAGACAGAGATAAGAAAATGAAAAGCCCTAGAATGGCCATCTTCCTGAGACCAATGCTCCCACTTCTGTGTATGTGATCCTATTCCTTCTGTATGCACATACATTTTTAACATAAAAATGAGATACTAGTAATGGTAGGCAGAATAATGACCCCCAAAATGATGTTTTAACTCCTAAACCTGTCAATAGTTACCCTACACGGCAAAGGGGTCTTTGCAGACATGACTAAGTTAGGGACCCTGAGACGGGGAGACTCTCCTGGATTACGTGGTTGGGCCCAATGCAGTCATGAGGGTCTTAATAAGGCAAGAGGGTCAAAATCGGAGAGAAGTGTCAGTGGAAGCAGAGGTTAAGGTGGTTGGGCTTGAAGATGGAGGAAGGCGGCCTCTAGCGGCTGGAAAAGGCCAAGAGGTAGACTGGTCTGAGCCTCTGGAGGAACCAGCCCGGTGCATAGGTTCATTTCAGCTTCTTAAGGTCCATTTCTGACTTCCGATTTCCAGAACTATAAAATAACAAAGCTGTGGCAATTCGTTACAGCAGCAATGGGAAGCTAATGCATTATAAACTATATTTTTCACTTAAGGATATGCAAACAATGTATACGTGAATATACATGTATGAATAAATGTGCATACACTCTTAACTTTTCAGAGCCAAGTTGTGTGCACTGTCTGGATGTAGTCAATCTGTACAGGCTAATATGTAGACTTTCCAAATTTTCACATATTCTCACGCGTGGTTATCTTCCTGGTATACCATCCTAGAGGAGGGCCTTCCTGGTTCTAAGGTCCTCTCAGACACTGCCCAAGGCCGTCCTGAAATGCTGCGGAAGTCCATTAGAGCGTCTCTACGCCTGCATAGCACAGGCCTGGGCTTCCTGGGGGTCGGTTCTTTGCGAAAATAAGATCGAGATTTACTCAGATTGGGGAAAGATGTCTGGCTAAGCCAGCCCTTGCTTGTCTAGCTTCCTGGCCACCAACTGAACAGCGGAACAGGGCGGAGCCAGCAACCGCGTAGAGGACCACCAGCGAGACGTGTACCACGCAGGCGCAGGCTCAGTGTTGGGCCTCCCAGCGTGCCCCGCGAGGAGGCCAAAGGCGGGAGCGCACGCGCGCTGCTCTCGGCGCGCTGTAGTCCTCGGGGCGCCCAGGTGTCCGCTGGGCTGTGCTGTGGTACGCCAGCCCGCCCTTTGCCCCCAGCCCTGCCCCTGGGCCGGCGCCCCTCCCCTCTCCGCCCGCGGTCCCGGCGGCCCCTTGCCCGCCTCGCGAGCGCGAGTCTCGCCTGGGCGGCAGGACCGCACAGCCCTAGGCGCGCGTCCACAGGCGGCTCGACCACGCCGACGCCGTTTAGGGCTGACCCCGGGTGCCTGCCCTCCAGACACCGGGTACCAGCCGGGTATCCGACCTCCAGACAACGACAGGCTGTCACTAGCATGCGGACCGAGAGGGAGACGTCCCACTTCCCACAGAAAAAGGAGAAGCGGCACCTAGATGAACGACGGGGCGGGGCCTGCGGGAGGGGCGAGGGCCTGGACGAACGGTGGGCGGTGCTCGAGGGAGGGGCTAGATGGGCTATGGGGCGTGGCCTGTGTGAGCGGAGGGGCCCTGTGAGCGGAGGGGCCCTGTGAGCGGAGGGGCCCTGTGAGCGGAGGGGCCCTGTGAACGGAGGGGCCCTGTGAACGGAGGGGCCCTGTGAACGGAGGGGCCCTGTGAACGGAGGGGCCCTGTGAACGGAGGGGCGGGGGCTAGATGAGCTCCCTTGCCGGGTTCCCGCGGTCTCGGCTTCCCATGTGCAGGCGCCGTGGTTGTGTCGCGGGCCGCCCCACCTCCATCCGGCTGTCTTGGAACGGACTGGCGGACCGGCCTGTGCTGTGGTCTGACTCGTTGAGTACGCGGCCTCGGGGCTCGGGCTCGCTTCGCACGGGCCCGGGCCATGACATTAACGCGGCACGGCGGGGGCTTGGTTCGGTGTCTTGGAACAAAGTCTGAGTCTCGGGGTTCTGCATGGGCGCTGCCCATGTCGCAGAGCTGGAGAGCGTACCTGGGTACAGGTAGACAAATGTAAGAGTGTCAAAGTCACTCGGTAAAGAGGCGTTTGTATTCTTTCGGGAAGTCCTCTTATCTGGCATCCTCAGTGATCGTTAATTCGGTGTCTCACCAAACAAATAATAAATACCAGGTGACTCCTTTGTGGCCAGCTGTATTACAGGTGCAGAGGCCTCAGCGCGGGGCAGGACAGAAACCCCGCCGGAGGGAATCTGGAAGGGTTACCTGGAGCTGAGGAGAGGCGTGGTCAGATATCCACACCCGAAACCAGTGGTCCTCAGCTGGAGGACGTAAAATTGGAAGCCGGGAGTTTTGCTGAGGAGGCGGAAGGAAGCTCTGGAAGTAGCAGTAAGGATTATACACAGGGCCCACCCTCCAGGAGGGAAAGCTACACTTGAGGGGGCCCAGAGAAAGCCCTGTCCTGAGGAATGCCAGTTTCTGCTGGAGAAAACGGGACGGGAGAGTATTCAAGGAAAAACTGACTTTTCCTAAGAACTTACTTAAGTTCTGAGGTTTTAATAGTCTTTATAGAAATTGTTTAATTATACTATTCACTTTCTGTTCTCTAGACATAGTGTACTAACCTTGGTTAACTTTTCTAACGTTAATTTCAACAAACTGTCCGAGAGAGCCTTCTGTGTGCGGCACAACGTGGCAGGCGCCTTGGAGGAGGAAGGGGCAAACTAGGCCTGCCAGCTGGTGCTACCTTCCCAGCAACCAGAGCAGCAGGCAATCAGGACGCCCTAAAGGTACTAAAAGGCTGCGTTGTTTGGAGTAGTGGGGACAGAAAAGGAGCAGTGTCTGATTCCTTTGCTGACATACAGTGACATTCATGTGATATCTTTAGGGTGTATGCCAGCGCCACATAGACCCAGGCTTGTTATCTGTTTAGTTTCTTTGTTTTTAGTGGAACATAACAGCCAAGGTTTGTTGGAATAGTGACTGAAGGAAGAGTAAATTTCTGAACATGGGTTTGAAGTGCACATGAATACACGTTATGAACTGTAGCTCCTAAGTGTTCTGACTTATATCTGGGATGCTTATTCAGCAAATGTTAAGTTGAGGGCTAGTCGCCAGTGCTCAGAACTGACGCTTTGGGGTATGACGTTTGCAGATGAGGGAACCGCACACTACAGTTGCTCTTTAGCATTTTATTGAATTGCTCTTCTGACTGTCTTCAAAGGAAGTGGTTGAAAGCAGGGAAAGCACAGGGCCTGGGACCAACTGACCTGAGTGTGACCTGGTCCTGTGTGACCATTGGCAGACCCTTTAAATTCTAAGCCTGATCATATTCATCTGTAAAGCAGGGCCACTGAGTTCCTGGCTCCAGGCTGAGCAGGTTCTGTGATGTGACACACATGCCAGCTGGCCAGGAACCCCCAGAACTGGGTGAGAGTGGGCCCCTCTGGAAGGGGTCACACTTTGCATAAACAATACTAATACAGCCCCAAACAAGCGTCCAATAAATGTTAATTCCTTCCCCTTCCTACCCACCCCCTCCCTCACACCTGGGTTCCTCCAAGCCACCTGTTTCCTGAAATAGCCTTTGGATTGTTTTTGCCTTTTCCTCAATGCCTGTTGCAGCATCCCTACGTCAGGGATCTCAGTAAACAGTAATAGAGAAACCCCGTACGTGTTTGTGAGACAGTGTCCCAGAGAAACCGCAGTGCTGCAGGTCAACCAGCACACACTTGGAAGAGATGCCACCCAGGGGCGTCTTTGGGTGAAGTCTCTGCCCTGTTCTACTTTTGTAAATGTTTTCCTTTTAAAAAAAAACACCTTGTTGGGGTATGTGGGGGGGACTTGATGATGTGGGGAGTCTAGTAACCATAATGTTGCACATGTAATTGTAGATTAATGATACCAAAATAAAAAAAAACCTTGTTTATTGAACTATAAGATACATACAGAAAAGTGCACCTATTGATGGTACAAAGCACACTGGGTTTTCATGAACAATGCCTGGATAAAATACAAAACCATTTGGGAGGAAGCAGCAAGTGTTTGAGAATCACACTGGATGGGTGGCTGCTCTGAGTTCACAGGGAAACAGGTAGCTGAAAGCTTTTAACTTACACTGGGGATGGCGCACTGAGTTTTGTACTAAGGTTTGAAATCTAGAGGATCCTGTGACGCGGGGCTAAGGTCTGCCACTCACCTGGCAGGAGGAAGTTCAGGATGGAGAGCAGGTGTAGGGAAATCTTTGCAGGCCCACCTTGGGCTCCTCTGCCAACTTCAGTCAGATAAGGAAGCAGGTGAGTGGAGGGGGCCGTGCTCCCTCCAGGGGTCCTGAGTTCTACGCTTGCATGGTTGGTCCCTAACATTCTCCTCCTTCCCTCGTGGAGACACTACAGAAACTAGGCATTCCTGCAAGCCACTGGGACCTACGTGACATTTAAAAGAGCAGCCTGCCCACAGGAGCTGGTGGGGACAGCTGGGCAGTGGTGGGCACAGGAGGTCTTGGTCAGTTATCTCAGTGAGGCCAGGGAGTCAACTTCTTACAGACAGAAATACTCAAGCAGGGAGCTATGTGCACGGGGTTTTTAAATACTCTTCTGAACTCCACAACTCATTTTGCCTGTTTTGGAGCCTTGTATGAATGGAATTGTATTGCATGCTCTCTTTCTGCTGAACACTGTGAGTGACAGCTGCCCATCTCGGCGTGAGAGGCGGTGGTCTCTTACTGCCCGTGCTGTGGTGCTTTCTGCGGCTCAGATGCACACGGGCTTTCCCCTGCATCAGGACATACACATGGCTGTGCCCAGGCTTTGGCTCCCACACACAGCGTTGCTTTGCATGTCATTTCACATGCTGCTTTAGCGTAGCCATATGTGTCCATTTGCTGGGAGTGTGCTTGTCGAGCCACAGAGGATGTGTCCAGCTCCTGCAGCTTGGGTACCAAGACTGTGGCAGCCTTGTAAAGTGACTGGGAAGCGTTTCCCTGTATTCTGTGTTTTTGCAAGTGTGTAATATTGGTGTTAATTGTTCCTTAAGTGTTTGGTGGAATCCACCGATGACTTCTTTATTTTCTTTGTAGGAAGATTTTATATCACAGATTTCATTTCCTTGGTAGTTGTAAAACTACTCAAGTTTTTCTCTTTCCTCCTGTGATGGTTTTCATAAGTTGTGTTTTTCTAGAAATCTGTTTGCACTATGTTTTCAGTGTTTCTGGCATAAAGTTTTGCATGGTATCCTGTTTCTTTTTAATGTCTGGTGGTTTCCTCTTTCACTCCTCATGCTATTTGTAGCTTCTCTCTCTCTTTTCAACAACCTTATCAATTTTGTTAGTCATTACAAAGAACTAACTTTTGGCTTTATTGATCTTCACTGTTTCTTTCCCTATTTTGCTAATTTCTGTTATTTCATATTTTTTTTCTAATTTGTTGGGGGGAGGCTTAATCTCTTCAGTCAGTTCTTGAGTTTTTTTTCCTGTTCCCATACATGCATCTAAGATGATTAACATTCCTTTTCAGCTACTTCCCACAGATTTTGACATGATTTTTTCTTTAAGTTCAAAATGTTTCTGATTTCTGTTACAACTCTTTGCCAATGGATTATTTCACTTTTAATCCTTTTAAATGGGGATTTTTAAATCGGTTTTGTTAACCTTGTAAATAAAACCATCAGTTATTTTTCCAGCAAAATTTATTTGGGAAAAGCAGAGAATTGCAATGTGTAGGACAAGCAAGCTGCAGCAAAACCCCAGGCAATTTCAGAGAACAGAGAGGAGGCGCTTTCATGGAGGAAGAGTTGGGAGGTGA
>JAQQAC010006904.1:7700918-7759074 GCA_029783875.1 Phataginus tricuspis | reverse complement strand
CCCCCGCTCCTGCTGGGAGTAAAACCTTTCCTTCCGGTGGGGTGCAGCTGAGGAGGTGGGTGGGCACTAGAGCTCCCCCTGCAGGCCTCAGGCCATGGTGGGGAGGTGTCCCTTTATCAATTTTCACATTCATTGTAATTATTACACCAGTAATATTTTGGGCTTAAATTTATCATTTTACTGTTCACTTTCTATTTCTTTCTGCCTATTCTATGTTTCTATTTCTCTTTTTTCTTTTGCCTTCTTTTGGATTTTTCTTTATTACTTTATTTCTCTAATTCGGTAATTCTTTTTCAGTGTTATCTTAGTTACACACACTCCTTTGACTTATCAAAGTTTAATTTAATGTAAGTTCATACTTCAGCCACTTTCTGGGCAATACAAGGACCTTAGGACATTTTGTCTTTATTTGTGAATAGCAATAATGAACTATTATTATTTTATGCAGTCAGTATTCATTTAGAATTTTGTTGCTCTTCAGTCCCAACATATTCAAGCTTCTATCTGGGGTTGCCCTTTTTTAATTTCTGCACAGAGAATACCTTCTAGTATTTCATTTGGTGTAAGTTTACGGGTGATGGATTCTGCCTATATTTGTCTTTCTGAAAATGTATTCATGTGTCCTCTATGTATGAAGGATATTTTCCCTGGTTCTACAACCACAGGTTGGTTATTTCTGAAGCACTTGGGTGTTGCTCCATTGGCTTCTGGCTTCCGTGCTTTCTCTCACTCCTTTGAAGATGGCGTGTCTTCCTGGGTGCTTTACAAGCTTCCTCTTTATTTTCAGTCAGCAGTTTTACTATTCCGTGCCTAGATATGTTTTACCTTGTATTTATCCTTCTCGATATCATAGTGCTTCTATAATCTGTAGTTTAATATTTTTCATCAGTTTGGGGAGATTCTCAGTTCTGATGTTTTGGATATCTGGTATGCACCATTTGCTCTCTGCTCTTCATCTAGAACTCCAATTAAAAATATCCTCCACCCAAAAAGCAAATAACCCTATTAAAAATGGGCAGAGGATATGAACAGACACTTCTCCAAAAAAGAAATTCAGATGGCCAACAGGCACATGAAAAGATGCTCCACATCACTAATCATCAGGGAAATGCAAATTAAAACCACAATGAGATATCACCTCACACCAGTAAGGATGGCCACCATAAAAAAGACAAACAACAACAAATGCTGGTGAGGATGAGGAGAAAGGGGAACCCTCCTACACTGCTGATGGGAATGTAAACTAGTTCAACCATTGTGGAAAGTAATATGGAGGTTCCTCAAAAAACTAATACCATTTGACCCAGGAACTCCACTCCTAGGAATTTACCAAAAGAAAACAACTTCTCAGATTTAAAAAAACATATGTGCCCCTATGCTTATTGCAGCACAATTTACAATAGGCAAGATATGGAAGCAACTTAAGTGTCCACCAGTAGATGAATGGATAAAGAAGATGTGGTACATATTAACAATGGAATATAATTCAGCCGTAAGAAACAAATCCTACCATTTGCAACAACATGGATGGAGCTAGAGGGTATTATGCTCAGTGAAATAAATCAGGCAGAGAAAGACAAATACCAAATGATTTCTCTCATTTGTGGAGTATAACAACGAAGCAAAACTGAAGGAACAAAATAGCAGCAGACTCACAGACTCCAAGAAGGGACTAGTGGTTACTAAAGGGAGGGGTGGGGAAGGGCAGGTGGGGAGGGAGGGAGAAGGGGATTGTGGGGTACCATGATTGGTGCACATGGCGTGTGTGGGGTCACGGGGAAGACAGTGTAGCTCAGAGAAGACAAATAGGGACTCTGTGGCTTTTTACTATACTGATGGACAGTGACTGCATGGGGTATGGGGGGGACTTGATAATAAGGGTGAATGTAATAACCACATTGTTTTTCTTGTGAAACCTTCATAAGAGTGTATATCAATGATACCTTAATAAAAAAAAATATCCTCCACCTTTTCACTGTATCCCACATGTCTCTTAAGGAACTCTGTTTCAGCCTAATTTCTTTTGACCTGCCTTCTAGTTTAATAATTCTCTCTTTATCTATATCTTACTTTATCTAATCTGCTTTCAACCCCAAGTGGAAACCTGTACATGAAGAAACTTGGTAGAGCATTTCCCAAATTTACAGTGATTTAAAAATGTACAGGACATAACCAATAAGTTGTAAATACCAATGATACCAAACATTTAAAAAATTCAGTCAATCTTGCTATGACACATACCAGATTATCTGTCTATTGTCTCTGTATAAAATATCATGACACTGTCATTTAAGAAATGCTCAAAGAGTATACAGCGAGATAGAGGCCACTAGGGTGGTGCGTGCAGAGCAGGCCCTGGGCCCCCGTGTGGAGGGTTGCAGGATTGTGGAGAACTGCCAAGCAGACTGAGAATTGATGAGAAACAGGATGTGTGACCTCCAACAGTGCAGCAAGCCCATCCAAGGGCCAGCTTTGCCCAACCTGAAAACCACAAGTGGCTTTTACATTTTAAAGTGCTGCAGGAAAACAAAAAAAGCTGAAGAATGTGCCACAGGTACCATGTGGTCCACAAAGCCCAAAATATTTACTGTCCAGTCTTACAGCAAGTTTGGATCCCTGACCAAAGCAAATGGAAGTGGGAGGAGCATGTGTACTGAAAGGCACAGGGAACCTGAAACCCCGATGCTCCCTATCACCTGCTTCTGTACTTTGGGCAGTGAGGCAAGCAGGCGACAGTGGGCTTCCCACATGATTAAGGTGCAGACCCTTCAGAAGTCCTTGAGGGCCTGTGGGAACATGTGTGGGCCCCTGGAAACCCTCAGGCCCCAGACAGGAGAGCAGGTTCCACCTCAGGTGTTCTGAGCAGCTACCCGTCTGCCTCAGGACAGGTCTACAGGCCAGAAGGCCCAGGAGCAGCTGTAGATCACAGGCTGTGACCACAGTGATATTAGCACAGAAATCACGTTGGTCTTTTCTTGTAGAAACCCATCTAATCTGAGAAATACTGGTTTTAGACACAAGTTTGGTGTGACCCTGTTGCTGCGTGGCTGAGTGGTTGGAGTGGCACATCTCCTCCAGACTGCCATTGTCCTGTGACTGGAGTAGATCACAGTGCCACCTGCAGCTGTGGCCACCACTCTGGTTGTCCTGAAATTGGGTCAATGAACAGAAGGACTTAAATGGCCACTGGTAAAGTAGGCCAAGGGCATATTGTGTCACCGAGATCAAGACAGTGACCTAGCAAGGAGCAGGAAATGGCCGGTGGGTTTGGGGTCATGCTCAGGAGTCCAACAGCACCTGCCACCCCTTCTAAATGGGCTGAGCCCGTCTTCGCCAAGGTGGCTGGCAGTGCCTTGAACCAAGCCAGCCGTTCTGAGCCTCTCCGTCAGACAGCTGATTAGAACGCAGTCTTCCGAGTTCAGGGAGGGTTCAGAGGTTGACTGAGGCGTGGGCTAAGCTTGGGAAGAAAGACCCACGTATGGTCACTGCACAATGAGCAGAGGTTGCTGTCTTTTGCAGGAGGCTGCCCAGGGCTGTGCTGTCTCCACACATGCATCCCGTATCACTTTCCTTCCCCCTAAAGAGATTCCCTTAGTTTCTTGGGATGTAGGTCTCCTGGAAACAAACTCAGCTTTGTCGGAAGATGTTTTATTTCGTCTTGTTTTGGGGGCTGCTCTGTGCTGAGCTGCTTTTCTGCTTTCAGACTCAAAGCTGTGCCATTCTTGTTGGCTTACGTAATTTCCATCACAGCGTTCGCTGAAATCTTCTTTGTGCAGCGTGCTTTTTTTCTCCAACTGCTTTTAAGGTTTTTCTTTATTGCTGGTTTTCCGCAGTTTGATTGTGATGTGTCTGTGCCTTTTTTCTGTCTCTTTCCCTCCCTTAACCCTGCTGGAGGTTTATTAGTCTTCATTAAATTTGGCAAATATTTAGCCTTTATTTCTTCAAAGATTTTTTTATATCACCATCTCTCTTCTCTCCTTTTGTAATGTCAGTTACATACATGTGTATTATTTAATTTCCAAATACTTGGGGATTTTCCAGATCTTTCTGTTACTGATTTCCAGCTAACCCTGCTGTCCTCAGACAAGAAATGAAGACCTGGCCTTGGAATAACATGATACAATTCAGCCAACCCTCCCAGCAAGGTTGTGGGGCCTGGATGTGCTGTGTCTAGCCCCCACCCTCTGCTTGGACCCTGCTTTCTGCACCTGGCCCACTGGCCAGAGGTCCTATAATGTGGGGAGTGTGGGATGTGGGGGTGCAAAGAGGCCGTGGGTGAAAACACCAGCTCCTCCACCCCCACCTCTTTAATTCCGGAAATCTTTATTTTTCAGGTCACTAGACGGACCAGGGCCAGTCAGGGTTTGGCGCTTCCTTGAGATGTCACATGAACTCGAGAGTCTCTTCCCTGGAGTCTGGTGGCACGAGGGTCAGCTATCCTACCAGGAGCTCAGGGGAGCTCTGGCGCCCACCCACCTCCTCAACTGCCTTCCACCAGAAGGAAGGATTTTCCTCCCAGCAGGAGCAGGGTGGGTTTCCAACTCCCCAGCAACAGTGCAGCCACTGCGAGGCTGTCACAACAGCTAAAGAACAGCCACTGCACACAGGACGCCCAGTTTCCTCCAATGGGCTTTCCGCTTAGAACAGCCCCCAACTTCCCCTTCCTGTATAAAAGCGTCTCCTCTCTGTTCTCTGGACTTGCCTGGGGAGTTTGCTGTGTCTTGTGTGTTGCAAACTGTAAGTCTCTACTGTTCCAGAATAAACCTGTTTTTGTTGGGAAAATAAGTTTTATTTTTAAGGTTAACACATTTGTCTGTGTTCTCAGGACTCCTGCGTGAGATGCTGGGTTGACTAATTCAACGTAGGATCTCCAGGAGCTGCCCTCAGGGAGAGAAAAAGGACAGCGCCATCCCAGGGAGCCACAGGCCCAGTTGGATGCCACTTTGCAGCCGGGGCTGCAGAGCTGGACCCTGGCAGTCTGCCTTGGGCAGCAAGGTCTTAGGGCCCGCCTGCAACCTGGACACCGCTGGTGGAGCTCACTGCCCACAGAGTGGGAAGGAGACCCTCTGAACAAGAACATGGCTTGGCGGCTACCCTTTGAAAGGAGAGTGGAGGATGCAGTGTGAACACCACCTGCCCAGCGAGAGGCCAGGACCCCACTGTCCTCCCCAAAGGGCTTGGGAGAAACTGAGAGCATGTGCACTGCCTGGTGGATGCTCAGAACATGACAACCAGCGTCTTTCACAGTATGGGGTTAGGCCTCAGGCAGGTTCCCTGTCACACTCTGAAAGGAGGGAGACACAGACTCCCCTTGCCACCCATTTCTCTGTTCTGTCTCTGTCTCTCTGCTCTGCCTCCCCAGCTCTGTCTGTTTCCATCGCTCTGTGTCTGCCCCTCCGCCTCTCTTTCTCTCTGTCTTGAGTCCACTAGTTACTAGGTTAAGTTCAGAGCCCTCCCTCTGGCCTTCAAGGCTATGTCACTAGCTCCTATCCTACTTCATGGATGCTTCTAGCCCGTGGAGAGTCCTGAGGCCAGGGGTGGGGTGGGGGAGAGGGAGTTCCTTTGGTTTTCATTGGCATTTTTAACTTTCTGGGTATCAGAAAAATCTTTAGTGACAGGAGAGGTCACAGTGTGTGCACTGGCCACCTCCGATGGCTTCCTCACTTCTGTTAGGCTTGGGTTTAGGGGTTGGAGAAGCAGCCTGCATCTCATTAGGGCCTGTGGCCCAGGCTGTGTCTGTTAACCCAAGCCCGGAGCAGCCTCAGCACGTCCGGGTTTTCATCTGCCCACCCTCACCGCCGCCGCGCCAAGCCCTGTCCCCCTGCCGCACACGTGCCGAGCCATCTCCTCACCACACTGAGCCTGCCCCGTCCCCTGTGATCAGGTGCCCATCGCTTTTAGCTGCTGTCAGTTTGCCTGCCTGTCTTCCGAGCACTGAGGCGGGTCCCTTCACTCCCTGGTGAACCAGGGTAGTGTGGGTTCCTGACATGGGCTTCGCCTCCAGGCCTGACCCCTCGCCAGCATGTCCTCTCTACCTGTGCCATCCGCCCATGTCCTGACATGTGGGAGTGATTGTCATAAACAGCTTTTGGGTAGAAGTTATTTAATTCTGTTCCATTTAAAATCACCCCTTCCAGCTCTACATTTGGCACTTTAACAGTTATAAGCACTGGTACATTTGGACTTATTTTCACCGTTCCACTTTGTGCACTGTATTCACCCTGCTGCTGCTTTTCCCTTCCTGTCTCACTGAGGCAAAGAGCACGCGAGGCCTGCCCTCAGCTGCCCACTGTGCAGCACAGTGTTGTTACCCAGGGCAAGACATGGTACAGCAGAGCTAGAACTGACTCATCCTGTGTGACTACAGCTTCATACCTGTTGCGGTAGACGCCCCCCTGCTAGCTTCTGCTTCTGTGCCTTTGACGATTCTAAATGTCTCATACGAATGGAGTCCTTCTGCCTGGCTTATTTCACTCAGCATAATATCTTCAAGGTTCACTGGTGTTGCTGCACACAGAAGGATGTCCTTCCTTTTTTTTAAAGCTGTGTAATAATCCTCTGTGTACAGCCCATATTTTCTTCACCTTCTCATCTGTCTGTGGGCACTATGTTGCTTCCATGTCTTGACCATTGTGAGAAGTGCTGCAGAGAATATGGGGTGAGATGGCCTGTAAAGACACTCACTGAAATTCTTTTGGATCAATATTGATAACAGGAATTTCTAGATCATATGGTAGTTCTATTTTTAGTTTTTTAAGGAACTACTATCCTGTTTTCCACAGTGGTTACACCAACCTACCTTCCTATCAACAGTGTAGGAGGGTTTCCTTTCCTCCACATCCTCTTCAGCACTTGTTATTTTCTGTGTTCGGATGTGGCCGTCCTACCAGGCGTGAGGTGGTAGCTCATTGTGGTTTTGATCTGCATTTCCCCAATGATGAGTGATGTGAAGCATCTTTTCTTTTATCAACTGTCTTCTTCAGAGAAATGCCTATTCAGGTCTCTTGTCCATTTTTTTTAATTGGATTATTGTGGGCTTTTTGCTATTGAGTTAGAGGAGTTTCTTTTATTTTTGGATATTACCCCCATATCAGTTATATGATTTGCAAATATTTTCTCTTTCTTTCAGCCGCCTTTTCACTGTTGATGGCTCCTTTGCTGTGCAGAAGCTCTTTAGTTTGATGTGGTCCCACTTGTCTGTTTTTGCTGTTACTGCCTTTTATTGCTTTTGGTGTCCTTTCCAAGAAGCCGCTGCCAAGACCAGTGTCATGAAGGCAAGGATGCCCACTCTACTCCTGTTCACCACAGTACTGGAGGTCTTAGCCAGAACAGTGAAGCAAGAAAAAGAAATAGAAGGTATCCAAATCAGAAAACCCTAAGGACTCCATAAAAACCCTGTTGGTACTAATAAACAAATTCAGTCAAGTCACAGCATATAAAAATCAGTTGCCTTTCTGTACGTCAGAGAAATATTCAAAAAGGAAATGAAGAAAGCCATCCCATTTACAAATAGCATCAAAAAGAAAATACTGAGAAATAAACTTAGCCAAGGAAATTACATACTTGTGCCCACAGAATAAGACGTTGATGGAACAATTTAAAGAAGACACTAACAAACGGAAGGACCTCCTGTGTTCACGGATTGGAGGACTTAATGTTCTTAAAATGTGCAGCTACTTAGTGACCTACAGAGTCAACGCAAACGCTAGTGAAATCACAATGGCATTGCTTAGAAAGAGGAAAAGCAATCCTAAAATTCATATGGAACCACAAAGGACCGTGAATAGCAAACATAATCTTGAGAAAGAAGAAATGAAGCTGGGGGCATCACGCTTCCTGAATCCAAATTATATTACAGAGCTGCAGAGTTAAAACAGTACGGTTCCGGCACAAGCGATGAAACATGTGACAGCCCCGAAAAAGGCCTGCTCATATACAGTCAACTGATCTTTGACAAGGGTGCCAAGAACACATTAAAAGGACAGTCTCTTCAACAAATGGTGTTGGGAAAACTGGATTCTTATCTCATACCCTTTATATCATAAATCAACTCAAAATTAAAGACTTAAACTTAAGACCTGTAAGTAGAACTCATATTTAAAAAACAGGAAAAGTTTCACCTGCTTTTTCTGTGTTAAGGTTTTTCCTACTTTTCTGCCTTATTTGGGCTGAGCATGTATTGTTTCATATTTTCCTGCCATCCTGCTTTGGAAGTTATGTCCCATCATGTTAACTCAGTGGCTGTCCTGATTTTTTACCTTGTGTCCTTGTTCTGATGTTGGAGTTGGACATCACGATCGTAAAACACCCTCTTGCATGTGGCTTCCCTGCTTTGGCCGCCCTCCTGAGAGCGGCCTGCACATCAGGCTGCTGGGTCAAAAGCTGACGGCTGGTTTCTGAGATGTCTCTGTGGAGCCTTTTTCAAGCGATGCCTTAATACTCCAACAAGCTTCGCTGCAGTGTGGGCCCCTCCTCCTGCTCATCAGCACAGCCTCTTTGGGGTCTTCTGTCCCCTCAGGCTGCCCCGCTGTGTGGAGCTGGGGGCACCTTCCTGTAGGCCTTGAGGACCTGAGGTTGGTCCAGGGAGGCAGCTTCTCAGCAGAACCAGGGCAGCAGCCAGAGCCTGAATCCAAATTATATTACAGAGCTGCTCTGGGCCCGGGTCTGGAGGAGCTCCTGTTCTGCAGCCTCTGCCCTCATCCCTGGGTTGTGTGTCTGACGCCTGACCATGGGGTCCAGGGAGCAGCTCCCTCAAGACAAGGATCCTGGGGAGAGGTTGGCCCAGTGGTGGCTCCTCATTGCTCGGCAGAAGCGAAGTCACAGAACGAGTCGGGAGCTGTGCGGTGGGGGTCAGGAGGGCTGGCTCCACCTGCCCAGCGTGTCCCAAGAGTGCCCAACAGGCGTCTCGGGCCCCTCTGCCTGGCTTCATCACAGCTCAGTCACAGGCCGTGGCTTTGTGCCATCTGCTGGTTGCAGGACACTGCAAGGCTTTGTCACCACAAGTCACGGTGGCCGGGACAGACAGGCCTGGCTCTGGTCCCAGGGCCACCATGCAGAGGCCCTCGGTGGGCAGCTCAACTCCAGGGGCAGTGGGTGGTGGTCGCTGGGAGTCGTCATAGATGTCATGATGGGATGGTCCCCCACTTCCCTCATTGTTAGGAGGCTAACAGAACTCAGGATCCAAACAGGTGGCCTGTGTTTGTGGGGTGCCTCCTGGAAGTGTGGCGGTCGGGCAGCACCTGCCTGAAAACTCAGGAGTGCTGCTGCCCAGAATGCCAAGGCCAGAGGGCTTGTGAGGCATACCTACATCTTTGAGCTTATTTCTGGTTTGGGGGCTTCCACTGTGTGTTCAGGATGGGGCCAGGCACAGAGTAGAACGGATGCCAACCCATCTGTGTAAACTTCAGGGAAGAGTGCAAGTTGGTAACATAAATGGGTGTTTCGTGGTGCTAAGGCTCAGGAGAGAGCTGGAGCAGGGACCGTGAAGTTCTAGGGTGACCAGGGAGGGCCTGGCAGAGACCCCAGGTGGGCAAAGGCCTCCCTTCTCCCACGTCTAGGAAGAAGGTTCTGGACGGAGTGGCCATGGCTCTAGGGAAGGAGAGTGGGACAGAGCAGGGTCGCATTGGGGTGGGGAGGCTGATGGCCGTTCTCAGCAGAGGGTGACCTGATAGACATGTGGCCCCCAGGCCAGGGCCAGGCTTCAGGCTAGAAGGTAGAGCAGGAGGTGGCTGGTCAGTGGTGGCCAAGCAGGACCCAAGCACAAAGTGGCGCAGGGGAGGAGGGCTAAGTGCGGTCATCTCACCTGGCAGTGTGGTGGGCCTGGGCCCAGGCTGGAGAGACCGGGGGCTGTCAGTGCCAGCTGGTCCCTGCAGGTGTGTCCCACACAGAGGGAGGGCTGTGGGCTGGCTGGCCGCCACAGCCATGAGTTAATCCCATGGCCTCCTGTTCCCTTTCCAGTGGCCACAGGATTGCAGAGGTAAGATGGCAGACAGCAGAGGCCCCCACCTGACACCCTGAGCAACAGAAGCTGAAGGCTGTGGTAAGTTCACACCCCAACCCTCCTCGCCAATGCCTGCCTGTCCAGAATGCCCACCTGTGCCACCTGACCACATCCAGCTCCAGCACATCCCGCATGTGGCTCAGAAGGGCACAGTCCTTGGAGCCTCTGAGCCCCAACCCATAAGGAGAGAAAGGCACAAAGTGAGGGACGGGAAGGTGCACTGACCCCCCAGTGGCAGCCTGGCCCCTGTGCGCAAGCCATGTCACACCCAGGAGGGGGCAAGCTTAGGACAGGGCCCGTGCCTGCTGTGCCCGTCACCTCTCCCACAGCACAGCCCTGGGTGAGGGTGGCAGAGACGGTCACCACGTCCGTGCCAGCCCAGCTCCTATCTCAGAGACGTGAGATGCTATATGCACATGGCCGGGTCCAGGGAAGGGAACATACCTATACACACACACACATGCTCCCATGGTATGTGCACATACAACACGTGTTCGTGTGCACGTGTGTATGCAACCACATGCACGCACACGCTGTGTGTACACACACGTCCAAAACCACATACAGGCACACGCACTGGGCAGGGGCCAGCCTCTCCATGAGGTGGGAGGGCGCCGGGTCTCCTGTCCCTGTGGGGCCGGAGCTGGCAGGGTGACAGGCTGTGCCAGGTGACACTGGCATGGGCTGAGCCAGCCAGCACTCACGAGGTCGCGTGACACCCACGCATGGCACTCAAGTTGGTATTACTGTTACTGGGTTCCTAGTGTCATAGAAATTATAGAGACTCTAATCCACGCCCCCCTGCTGGGAAAGCAGTGTGTGCCCAGCTGGCAGAGCCCTCCCCATGCCCAAGGCAGGGATCGCTTGTGTCTGAGACCATCAGCGTCCAGTGCCAGGGAGAGGACGTGAGGACTGCCTGCCCCTGCTGGTCCCCAAGCTCCTTAGGAGCTTCTGGAGAGTTATATGAAACCTGCCTGCTATGCAGAGGGCAGGGAGAGACCGGGGATGCAGCCGCTCCCAGTGGGTGGGCGGCATTTGCAATCAGCAAGGGGTCTTCTACACCAGGTGTGATCCAGGCACTGGCTGCCATGGAGACCCCACCCTGCCCGCCACTCTGGTTTCCAAGGTCTTAGCCAGGCCCGGGCATGTCTGCCGTCCAGAGGGTCACCCGAGCACTGCAAGGCCATGTCCTTGGGGCAGCCCCTGGGAATGGGGCAGGTAGCGCCCACGCTCCAGGGATGGGGAGGCCGAGGGCCCCCAAGTGCCCACCCAGCTCACGGGTCCCCGGCAGTCACGTCTTCCCGAGGACGTCCCCAGGATGCTGCACCGCGACGAGTCAGTGCCCAGAGGCCAGGGGAGGTGTGCAGGGGTGTAGGGTCTAGACAACTTACTGTCAAGTTCCTGTGGAAAAATAAGCAAGCAGGGGTGTCCAGAGAAACCCTGTAGTAGAGCCCCAAGAGGATGTAGCCCTACCAGCTATTAAACCATAAATGAAACTGTGATGCTCTAACAATTAAGACAGTCCCAAAACATGCATGGGACGTTACCGTCTGAGGATTTCTAGTCAGAGGCAAGTCACTCTGAAAGCAGGATGTAGACAGATGGGGGGAGATTAAACCGATCCCCATCTCACACTTCATGCCAGGATGAATTCCAAATGATTGAGACTATTCACAAAAATGGAATTATTAGGTACGGAAGAAAACACGTAATTTTTTATATTATCAGAATAGAGAGAAAAGCCTTTCTAAGTGGGACACATCCCAGAAACCACTTATAAAAAGTGACAATTCTACCACACAAAAATCAAGCATCCCGGGAACAATCTATTGCCTAAATCCAAGGAAAACACAAAACATTGGCAGCTCTAATTTTCCTAACGTGTGACAAGTTGCTAAAAGGCTGAACAATGGGGAATGATGTGAACAGAGAGCTCACAGCGGCTCCCGAGCGGTGGCGACAGGCTGCTCGCCTCCTCCTGAAGGACCCATAGGCAGAAACCAGAGCCATGTCGCGGCGTGCCTCTCGCCTGGCAGAGCCGAGAGGCCCGCGGCGCAGCGGAGGCCTGAGAGGCAGTCAGCCTCGGAGTTCCGGTGGGGCCTGAGGGGGACCGGTGCGAGCAGCCCCGGCTGTGGGCACGCGTCAGAGCTGCCAGGCCACAGCCCTGGTGCCCACCTGCATCACACAGCCGCTGACTAGGTGGAGGGGCCTCTGGGGGCGGCGTCCGCTTGTGATGTGCAGTGAAAGACTGATGGAGCCCAGAATCAGGCACTCTGAGAGCACCTTACAGAGGGGACGGGCTGTGACCCTGACCCCGGGCCCTGGGCAGGGGTGGGAGTGGCGGGAGTCAAGTGTCCGTTTGCACCCTGTGTGGTTACAGGGCCCACGCCCAGGTTAAGGGCCATGTATGGATCCAAGCCCCGCTACTGGCCAGAATGGCTGTGCCCCCACAGTTTCTGCCGCTGCCTGGCACCACTGTGCTCTGCATCCATGGCCAGTTAGAGGCACCTGTGCTATGAGCCCAGCTCCACCACAGTCACACAGCCCCGCCCCACCCAGGTGTCCATTTCTAGTCAAGAGGTGCAGCTCACACAGTAATGGACGGGTCAGATTGGTGAGCGTGACCACTCCCTCCTCCCCTTGGGGACAGATGGCAGTGGCTTAGCCTCCCCGGGCTGCCCTCTGTGCAGGTGTGCAGGCTGAGGTCAGAGCCTGGGGGTGCACCAGGGCCTCACTGCTCACCGCCAGGCTCTCCAGCCTGTCCCAGATTCAGAACACCTGGCCAGGTGACAGTCAGCCGTCCTGCAGCTGGGGTCGGGGCACAGGAGCTCACTTGCACAGCCCCCATCCCTGGCCCTCTGTCTCCGGCCCCAGCCCCCTAGGCCTGCTCCCTGCTAAGCAGTCCTTCTGGGACTGTGCTCCAGGACCTCGCATCCCACCAGCCAACACATTTCTTCTCCGAAAAGGACACAAAGCCACTCCTCCTCATACCTTGCTCAGAATTGTGAGGCCTAGTGTCCCTCTGCCTGCAGGTAGCTGCTGGAGGCCCGCTGTGTAACCCTTTCCCCAAACTGGAAGCCTTCCTGGTCGGCTGGTGGAGTTCTCCAAGCCGACCCCCAGCAGATGGAATTGGAGACTGATGGGGAACAGAGCAGGTGAGCTCTTATTCCCTTGAGCGCCAGCCTTGCCGGCCCCAGGCCTGCTCTGCGTCCTGCAGTGGACCCGGGAGGGGCGCAGAGGTAGGGGCAAAGGGGTGTCTGGCCGGCAGTCACGTTAATCCCACCAACGGGGGTCCCTGGGGCTGGCACAACAGCAAGTCTGGCTCTGAGAGTTGATTTCCTCAGATTCACAAACTGTCACACTCAGTGGCTGAGGTGTAGAATTCGGTGGTTTTTAGAGCATTTACTGAGCATGCAACCATCCCCACTACGTATCACTTCCAGAGAGGGACCTCTTATGTCGGCAGGTTACCACCGGCTGGCCCCACTGCACCACAGACCACATGCTGCTCTGCAGACCCATCACATGAATGGAGTCACACGGCACGTGGTCTTTGTGTCTGGTGTCTTCACTTGGCACAACGTCCGTCTGCGGTGAAGTCACCTGGCACATCCTTCTCGTCTGGTACGGTTTCCATTAGTGGAAATACCTCTGGCGCCAGGACCCGCCTTCCCGGCTCAGGGCCTCACCCGGTGCCCACAGTGGGCCAGGGTCTGCACTAGGCTCAAGCGGAGACCCAGCAGGCGTCAGTGCTCCATCCTCATGGTGGGAAGTTGCTCCGCAGCACGTGGATCACGTGTGCTGACCATCCGTCCATACTGTCCACAGGCACAGGTGTCTGCATTTTGCTGACATGCTAGTGCTGTGAACATACATGGCAAATGTGGTTTAGGGCCCGTTCTTACCTCTCCCGGGTGGGGAATCCACAGGACTGTGCTCCACCTCCCGAGGGGCCCCTGCAGCAGCTGCGCCGCCTCATGCCCCTCCAGCAGCCTGGGGGGCTCGCCTCTGCGTCCACGCCAGCACCATCGTCCTCCATCCGATGGGCAGCAGCCCTTCCAGTGGGCGAGGTGGGTGCCTCCAGGGCCGCCACCCGCCTTTCCCTGGTGACAGTGCTCGGAGCCTCCTGTCATGCGCCTCTCGGCCACATCCCTGTGGACAGTGCACCCCGCTGACGGCTTGTCACTGGGCTGTCTGTCTGCGGTTGAGTCGTGTACTCCCGTATGTCTGTGTCAGGCCCCATATCAGTTCTGAGTCACAAGTATTCTCATACGCTCTGAGGGCTGTCGCTTCCTGGTCTCCACGGGGCCCCTGAACACAGACTTAATTCTGATCTAGCTCAGTCTGCCGATCTTCTCTCTGTTGCTCATGCTTTTGGTGCCCGGGGGCAGGATGTGACTCCCAGGAACCCCCGCCGGCCCTTGGCTGCAGCCCCTTTCCAGGTGCCGGCCGTGGCCTGGGAGTCCTCTGGGCCACATGGGGTCAGCAGTTCATCTGTGCCTCCCAGGCCCACCTTCTCACTCCCGTGAGGCTGCATGAAGGGAGCGTCATCTCGCTGTCACAGAGTGTCACCTGTGGCTGGGAAGGTGGTGTGGAAGTGCCAGTGTTGGTGAGAGGGCGCACCTGTGGCCGGCAGGCAGCATGCCGCCCACCTGGCTGCAGGGTTGCCTCCACTCTGCCAGACAGATGGGAGCTGCCGCCAAGGCAGACTTGTGTCCTCTGATGCTCTTCAGAGCAGTGCACCATTCGGGCCTTTTTGTCTTGTAGCTTCAGACATCAAGGAGGCCCTGGAGGCCCTGCTGGCCTTGGAATGAGCAGAGATCATAGGCAGAGATACACTGAGGTGATGCCTGGGTGGGATTGTAACCTGCAGGAGCAGGTACAGCTGGGCAGTAAGAGCAGCTAAGGCCCAGGAGGGTCACAGCCAGGCATGCTCACATGGGTTTCATCGCCAGGACATCCCAGATGGGGATCATGGCCACGGACAAGCAGTTGAGGCCCACACAGGTCTCACCCAGCAGGAGAGGCCCTTGCTTCAGGTGGCATCAGTCAGAAGTCCCTGGGCTTCCTCCTCTCTCCTCCTGCCCGTTCCCCTGGCTCTGGTGCACCCTCACCACGGTGCCCCTCCGGGCGTCAGGGCACTGGTGGACCTGCAGGACAATCCTGGCCCCTCCCTGTACAAAGTCACTGGCCATCTGGGCTTTCCGCGGTGAGTCACCTGGGCACATCCTTCTCGTCAGGAATGGTTTCCATTTATGGAAATTCCTCTGGCGCCAGGACCCGCCTTCCCAGCTCAGGGCCTCACCCGGTGCCCACAGTGGGCCAGGGTCTGCATTAGGCTCAAGCGGAGACCCAGCAGGCAAATCAGGGAAGTGGGCCAGGCGGAGCAGGGCACCACAGATGGACACAGGCGACAGTGTCTGCCTCCCAGGCAGAGGGAGGGTCCGGCTAAGTCAAAAGCCCCACAGGCTGTAGCCACAGGGCAAGGGGTGCCTGGCTGTCCAGCAGGCCTCAGGAGTCCAGCTGGCCCAGCCCAGTGGCCACATGGGGCCAGGCCGGAAAGGCAGCAAGGGGTGGCCTCAGGTCTCACAGGTGACAGGCAGGTGGGGTTTGCAGCTGAAGGTGACCTGGTGTTGGCGGGAGATCTGGGGGGTAGACGGGCCATGGCGGGGACAGAGGAGAGGAGACGGGATGCCTGGGTTCCTGGGCAGTGGGATCCTCTCGGGGGGGAGGGCGATGCGCTGTACAGGCAGGCAGGGGAGGCTTGGGGCATCTGCATGAGGGGGAAGGGAGGGACTGTGCAGGTGAGGGGGCAGCAGGCATGTGGAGGGGAGCCTGGGGTCTCAGGTGGGGCCAGCATGGCTGCCTGGGGCCCTGCTCACTGCCCAGTAGACAAGCTGTTTGGACCAGTTGGGATGGGTCCTGCCCAGAGGCTTTGACGAGTTGTAAGTGATTGGCCAGAGTGGCTGGTGTGACACAGAACACAGTGAGGTCAGGGCCAGAGGGTGGGGTGTGGAGACATAGGCAGGGTAGGCACAGGTGCCCCCTGGCTGCCCTGGGCAGTTCTTAGGCTGGCCCAAGCCCAGGACAGTGGCAGGTCACCTCAGTGCCAGCACTGAGGGTGCTGTCTCCAGCCCAACTGTGATGAGCCCCGAGGCCCCTGCCTGTGTAGCCAACACCTTTGAGGGGTCAGCACCCCATCCAGGGTCACCTGGGGGGAGATGTGGCCCTGGAGTGGGTCCTCACGGCTCTTCTCCCTTCCACTGAGAGGGGGCTGCCCAGCCTCAGCACCCAGGAGGCAAAGGTAAGGAAGAGTCTGCCCTTGCTAGGAGGGCGGGGGTCCATGCGTAGGGGTGGCAGGAGCCAGACCACACGTCCCAGAACCACAGCTGCCGCTCAGGTCTCTGCCTGGAGGCCCAGGGGTCTGTGCCGTTTCCGGCCCCTCTGAGTTTGCCTCCCCACTGCACTGAGGGCCACTCTAGGCAACCTGGCCGCTCCACGTTCCTCACTTCCCAGAAAGCTCTGGGAGGCCAGACGGGCCAGCAAGTGGGTGAAGATGCTAAAGAGGTGAGGCAGACATGGAGCAGTGAGAAGGTGCAGGTGACCAGCCACGTCCTGACCGACAGGGTCTGGGGGCCCAGGGGAGCCGCCCCCCCTGCCCACCCACAGGAGAATGCAGGGCCCCATGGGGGAAAGTTGGGACCTCAGCTCACAATGTCCCTGAGCTCCTCTGCTCCTTCAGGTGGGGGCAGACTCAGCCTCCCCTGAGAAACCACTGGGCCACCAGCTGGCACCTGGGTGCCTCTTGCTCCATCTCCTCCATGGAGCACCCGGCACCTGTTTCCTCAAAAATGCATCCAGGCCTACAAGGGAATCCCACACAGGTGCTGGGCCAGGCATGGTCATTCCTGCTGAATGTTGAGAAGGTGAAGGCAGAGGACAAGGGAAATACGAGGCCTGGGTACTGTAGGCAGGCCTGATCAGAGCCCTGGGTCCAGAGCACCAAAGCCACCCACAGACCCCTGAGTGGGGACAGAGTTGGAAAGCAATGGAGAGAAACCAGGAACAAGAGAAAGAGCAAGGGAACAGCCCAGAACCACAAAGCAAGAGAGGTGGATCCAACTGTGAGGCACGGAACCAGCCTTGACTGGATGGGAAATGTGGCACTCAGCCTGGGGGGCGGTGCATCAGGAGCCTGCAGGGGGCGGCTCCGGGCTTTCCCCTTCCTCAGAGAGGACCCCGCCTGGCCCGCCAGGTCACACTGCCCAGGGGTGCTGTGTGTGCATGTGCTGGTGTCCCCAGGCCGTGGGACACCCGGATGGGAGCCACACTTTGACAGGCCACCATATGCACCTGTACATCCATTCATACTGGAGCAGCCGCTAGCATCACACTTCACCATAAGCCCTCAAAGGGCACCTATAAAACTGCAGCCACCAGGGCAGCCTGGCGGTGCGGCTCAAGGGGATGGAGGAGAGGCAGGGCTGTCCTGGCGCGAGGGTGCGCCCATGGCACTGCACAGCCAGCTCCTCCTGGGAAGGTGGGGGCTAGCACACAGACTGTACCCCCACCATCCCAAATCCACACACCCAGGCTCCCTGCATAGCTACCCACCAATTCCCGGGCTTCTGACAGGCAGGGTCCACTCTGAACCTACTACCAGGAGCCCAGCCAGGTGCATCTGGAGATGGGTGAAAATTGGAACAAATGGCCCAACCGCTGGTCTCCCAGCTGAGGGATTCAAGGCGGTGTCAGGGAGCAGACTCCCTGAGATGGGCCTGCTCCAGGGACAGGCTCAGGGCCCAGGCAGGCAGTCATCCTGGGCAGGGAGGGAGGGGTGGCCGGGTGGCCTTTAACGGGCGGGGTCTGGGCCTTGAGCATCACAGACATGTGAGTACTGGTGGTGTAAGAAAGAGCAGAGCGAGGTTTTGGCAGAAGACACACATGTTGCAGCCAGTGTGCAGTATTGCAGTGGCGGCTGGTGGGCCGGCGTTCTGTCTGATGGGCTGCCCCTCGGTTCCGCCCTCAAAGAGCAGGCCGAGTTCTTCTCTCCAGAAATAGAGCAGGTTCATCTGGCCGCAGAGACAGGAACCCAGGGTGTGAGGGCAAGCCTGGTAAGCCCACACCCCCACCCGCCTCTCCCACCTGCAGGCTGGTGCACAAAATGACTCAGGCTTCCCATAAAGGAAGATGGTAGACTTCCGACGTGGGCCCTATCCTCTGTTGGAAAAAGCAGCTTCCTCAACATGGCAACTAGGGGCGCAGCCGTATTCCCACTGAGACTCCGTCGGGGGCCTCCAGATGGGGGTGCCTCACTTTGTGACACTAGAGAACTGACTGCCCAAGGAGGGTTAGGCCTGGAAGAAAAGACACAAATGGGATTTCTACATTAAAACCTTCCCTCTGTACAGGACGCTGAAGAGAATGAGATGGGAAGCCATAGGGCGATACTGATGGATCACTACCTAAATGACTTGTGCAGATTAAGAAAACTCGGAACTCAGCAGAAGTGACCCAAGGCACAAGAGCTGAGCAGCTGCATCAGCCCGAGATAACGTATTAAGGTACATGGACACACACATGGACACACACACAGAGATGCTCACCATGAAAACACGGGACCCCAGCACTCACCTATTTGGTCGAGACTCAGGAGGCCCTGGAGTGCAGTGGGGCGGCAGGGACTCGCTCACCACGGTTGGAACGCAGCTGCTTTGGGAAGTAGTTAGTGGCTCTTAAAAGTTAAACGTGGCCCCAAGAACTCATAGCCAAAATCAGCATGCCACGTTCACCGATGCATCCACAAACACTAAGACAGGAGCAGCAAGGTGACCTGGGGGCAGGAGGACCCTGTGACCACAGGAGGGGACAAGTTACTGACTTCCCAGTGGACTAGATGGGGATACATTTTGCAAAGGGAAAGAGGCCAGGTCCATGAGTAGCCCTGTTCACAGAACATTCTGGGAAAGGCAAAACTATGGGGAGGGGAGGAGTCATGGTGCCATGTGCCTGGTCATGAGGGCACCTTCGGGACAAGGTGCTCTCCATGTCAGGTCTGCCAACCCGAAAGCTGGGCTGGAAACAAAACTAAACACTCACTGCGCCTGAGACATTCACACGTCATTATGTGTAAGAAGCTCCACCCGAAACCTCTCTGACTGCCAGGGTGTCTGAGCCTTTCCTGCCTGAGCTCATTTCCTAACCTCACCTGTTCTGTCATCAGCATGAAACCAATACAGGCCCTGTCGTCCCGTCCTAGGCAGCCTCGTTTCACGTGCCCTCCGCCTATTGCGTGTACAACATGCTGAGCACCTTGGCTGTCCAGGCAGGTGCCCTACCAGCACTGCTCTTGTCCTAACACGAGTTTCGACCCTGAAGATACCATACAATCAGAAACTCCACAGAGGGGACCCCACAACCAGAACTCTCAGTGTGGCCTGCTTAGAGTGGCTGCTACCCCCACCTTCCCAGGACATTCTCTGGAGGAACATCAGCTGGGATAGTGGCACAGGATGCCCACAGCAGGGTCGGGACCCAGCCAGCCTTGTGCACCCTCCTGTGTGCCGATCAGACCCTCCCACCTGCACTAGGGGTGCTCAGACTTTGCTGTCCCCCTCGCCCTGGCGTGCCTTACTGGGGTGCCCCTCATCTGGGAAAAGGGACCAAGGCAGGGGGCTGCCCCTGTGCTGGCCCACCCACCTCACCTCTGCCCCCAGGGCTGTGCGCTGGGCAGTGCAGGAGCTCCGAGACACCGGAGCAGGGGAGGGGCTCTCGCACAGCTGCCAGGGCACTAGCCATCCTGCTCATGCTCGAGTGAGGACGCTGACCTCTGGGCACCGGCCCAGCTGATGACCAACAAGAGACACGCCACGCATGGTAGGGGCCACGATGAGCCACTGGATGTGGCCCAGAGCCTGAGCACCTGCCACACAGCCCACTTAGCAGGGCTGGCAGGGAACCCATGAGGCCATCTGCCTGTCGGCAAAGGGGACCACCTCCCCCACTACACCCACTGTTCTGCAGCCCTGGCCAGGCCTCATCCTGCCCAGCCACCTTCCGTCTTGGGAGATGGCCATGCACTTGCTTCCCCACTCCCATCCTTCATGCTGGGACCCCTTCCCTCATGGCTCTTGGCATAGGGGCCAGCGAGTGTGGTCTCATGAATGAATTCTCAGCATCTGGCCACCTCAGGCCTCAAATGCAGGCCTGCACTGTGGGAAGAGTGTGTCTAGCAAGGACCTAGGAAGGCCATGGGCACATGGGGTCACTGCAGGAGAGGCCTTGGGTTCAGCAGGGAGAACCTACCAGGCGCAGGCCTGGGGCTGAGTGGGGCCCTGGGAGCACTGTACAGGCCCCACAACAGGGAGGCTTTCCACCAGCCAGGTGGGCCCTGAGCACCCATCCTGTTAGGACAAAGATGTGTGCTGGGATTTACACCATGTGTTTCCTTCAGGACTTCACTGACCCAGTGAGGGTGTCCAGGGAGACCCTGATCTCAAGGAGGCCTGAGCTCAGCCCACACTCCCATGCCCCAGTGAGCTGGGCCCCACCCCAGGGGCATCAGAGATGCAGGTTGGGGCCAGGACCCATGCTAGGGAAGCCCAGAGCTGCCCCTTGAGGCCCAGTGGAGTGTGGACGAGGCCTCAAGCTTATTTTGCAGCCTGTGTCTTACTCCTCTTGGGATGTTACTGCAGAGTGCAGATTGTCTACTGCCCCCCAGGTTAGTGACATGCTGACCAGGCCCTTAGGTCCAAGTGGGACCCATGGGCCTGCCCAGCCTGTTCTTCACAGCTGTTGTTCCCACAGACCCCCTTCTCATTCACCCTGAGGCTCCGGGACACATCACCTACATCCTGGAGGGCAAGTGCGCGCTCACAGCCACGGCACACAGCCCTCGAGGTGCATAGGAGTGAGCCCACAGACCCAGGTGCGCCCCAGGCACGCAGGCCCTGGGGAGGGTGTCCCCACTGTGGTACTACTGGCACAGGCGGACCCCTAGGTGTGGCACACAGGAGGCTATAGCAGCCACCCACCTGAGCAGCCCTTGGGGTCCTGACATACACCCGCACACCCAGAGCTCCTCCTCAAGCTGCACGAGTTCCTACAGGGCGCGCTGTCTCAGACCCACGCCTGGAGGGCAGCGTGATGCTCAGGTGCCTTCAGGCCTCCGTGGCTGAGCTGCCCCCAGAGGGACTCAAGCGCACGGCCCCCAGTCACCCACCCAGGGCAGGCGCTGCCCACACAAAGGAATGAGCAGCCTGGAGACTGTCCTCAGCGTCAGGCCAGGAGGCCACACGAAGAACCGCCTGCAGGGCCAAATGGCCTGGTGTGGAGCTCACCCCATTGTTTGTTCTCAGCAAAACCTGAGGAGTCCCCAGGAAGCCCCTGGGCCTGGAGCAAGTATCCCCAGTACCCATGACCCTCCTCACTCCTGGCACTGAGATGTTCCCTGGTCCGCCCCACCCAGCCACGCTGTTGCCAGCACCCAGGGAGGGCAGTGTGAGGGAGCAAGCACATGGCCCGAGGCTGCCCACCTCTCCCCAGGGACTGTAGCCCCAGTGATAGAATTCCCTCCCAAACTTCCAGGTGAGTAGGGAAGCCACAGGCAGGAGGCCCCCAGACAACGGCTTTAAGCCGGAACACTGGATCTCTTTCCCTTCAACACCTTCTGGGCTGCCCCTGGGGTCACACAGCGGGCCTGGCCCTGCAACCTGACAGGCCCAGTGACTAAAGATGGGGATGCAGAGCCCAGGACATGGTTCCTGCCCCATGGCCCCTGCAGCCAACACCCCCACAGCAGGCAGAAGGGTGGAGATGGAGACAGGGCAACATCTGGCAAGCTGCCCAGAGGCCCCGCACGTACCTGTCATCCCAACCTCTTTGTCCATGGGGAAGCTAGACACTTGGAGGCCTTCGGGAGGGGGGGGGTGTCCCGAAGCCAACAGCACACCCTGCCCCTTGATCCTGGTGGACGGTGTCCCCCTCACATGGCACAAGTTCCTGACCCAGAAGGGCCTGGCCAGGCCTGAACCAGGGCCCTGGGAGGGCAGGTGCACCACGAGCAAGCCCGCAATCAGGATGGACACGGAGGGGACCAAGCCGCCTGTGGCCAGTTCTGGATGTGGGCCCAAGGCAGAGCAGTATGTGGGTTCCTGGGGCCTGTGGACATCCCACAAGGCCATATCGGTGACCTGAGGCAGCTATGGGAGCAACAGACCACCCAGTGAGGGGGCAGCAGGGGCAGGCGGGCTGGACACACATACACTCAGCCAGGACACCAGCCTTGAGCAGCCATCTGGCACCTCTGGGGCAGGCCTCTGCTCCACATGAGGCTTGGACCCCACAAGCACGGCCTTTCAATACCAACAGCAACTGCCTTCAGGGTCCCCAAAACTCAGGAAACAGGATCCCACCCCAAGTCAGAAGAAAACTCCAAGGTGGTGGAGTCCCTCCCTGCCCTCCAGGGGTTTTCCACATTCCCCAATTAGGCCTCCCTCCCAGTGGGGAGCGACCACCCTCCGTCTTAACCACCCATTAATGATTAAGGTCAATAAAGCATTTTTTGTGTTAAGACGCCAGATGCCCTCCAGTCACCCCCAGAGGCACAGGGTGGGGCGCCCAGGCCTCCTGACCACCCTCCTGCCAACTGCCCATACCGGGCCACATGTACCACAGCCCCTGGCCTCGGCCAGATGCCAGGGTCAAGACCATCAAATAATTTACTGCAATTCAACCTGTGCCCGTCGGGCCAGAACGGGCCTGGGAGGAGAGGAGCAGCCGGGGTGCCGCGGCGTCAGTTCACAACAGTCTGTGCAAAGCGTCCGGGAGGGCTGCCATTCACCAACCCCCCTGCTGGGCTCAGTAGCCCTCCCTTCCCTCTCCTTCCTCCACTGGCGCCTCCTCCCGCCTCAGGCCTCCACATCCGGGGCGGGAACCACGGATCCACAGCAGGAGTGCACGCAACGTGGTCAAGAGAGCAGGCACTTGCAGCTCATGCAGCCCGGGCCGCCCTCGTCTGGCGGGCTCAGCTTGCGTGCCTTGTGCTGCCGGATCTCACGCACCAGGGTGTAGAAGGCATCCTCCACGCCCTGGAAGGGGGGCAGGCTCAGGAATCTCCCGGTCCCTCCCACCATCCGCAAACTGCCAGGTGCTCACCGCACAGCCCCAGGACCACCCCAGGACCACAGGGCAGCCGCTGGTCTGGCTCCAAGCTTGACCACCTGTACCCAGCTCCTGTACGAGCCACCACCCTTGTCCATCACAGCCCACTAAGTGGTCAGGGCCAATGGGACCACAGGACGCTCTGGAGGCAGAGGGTCCAATGCCCCAGGGTACCCGCTCAGGCCTGGCTCAGGGCAGCTCTCTCCAGGGACCTCCACCTCCCCTGGGACCTGTGTCAGCCCAGACCCCGGCCCTGGCCTCCCTCGCTGCCCTGCCGCCCGGGGAGACTTACAGCGCAAGGGGCCGCTGGGTCACAGGGGTCCTGGAGGGTCCCAGAGGGTCCCGGACCTGGAGCCAGAGCCAGAGCCAGAGCGGCTGCCCTGTGTCAAGGGAGAGGGGCAATGAGCGCTGCTCCCTGGCGGGGCGGGGCGGGCGGGTCCCTGGCTAGCTGTGGGGTGGGGAGCCTGCTCACCTGGCGCGTCTTGGCCGATGTCTCTATGTAGGGGATGCCGTAGCTTCGGGCAAGGTCTTGTGCCTGCCGAGACTCCACAGTGCGTGCAGCCAGGTCACACTTGTTCCCTACTAGGACCATGGGCACATCGTCTGAGTCCTTCACCCGCTTGATCTGCTCCCTGTGAGGACAGTGTGTTGGTTAGTGGGCTACAGGCACAGCTGCACCCAGGACATACATAAGATAGGGCCCCTGAGGGACTGGGGGCAGCTCACCTGTATTGGTGGATGTCCTCAAAGGACTTGGTGTTGTTGATGGCGAACACGCAGAGGAAGCCCTCCCCAGTGCGCATGTACTGGTCCCGCATGGCGCTGTACTCCTCCTGGCCCGCCGTGTCCAGGATGTCCAGCAGACATGTCTCCCCATCAATGACCACTTGCTTCCGGTAGGAATCCTGTGGGAGGACACTGCTCAAGGGCCCTACACCCCCTGGCATGGGGTGGTGCTTACATGCCATCTGTTCCGTTGTACCCCCTCCCCATGCCCTAGAGTGAGGGGACCCCCTCCAGTGGCGTAGGCAGAAGATAAGCCCAGGTCAGGATTCAGGGCTGGGGACAGGAGCAGCCCCACGCACCTCGATAGTGGGGTCATACTCGTCCACGAAGTGGTTCTGGATGAGCTGGATGGTCAGGGCACTCTTCCCCACGCCCCCAGCGCCCACCACCACAAGCTTATATTCCGTCATCCTCCAGGCGCTACAGTATGAAGCACTGCGGGGGTCTCCTGTCCCACCTGCAAGGAAGCAGCACTGAGCCATGCCCAGGCCCCTGGCGCAAGCCACAGAGCTCCCGGTTCCTGCCTGGCTTCTGGGCCACGACATCCAGGTAATGGGGGTGCAGCCAGCATGGTGGCATGGCTGCTCACCTGCAGTACTTCCAGCCAGGGGTAGGAGAGGGGTCGTGCCTCCGGCTGCATATAATGTATAAAAGAGGCAGGGAGCAGTCCGCCCCCAAAGACAAGGCTGACAGCTGAGAGCAGCTTGCAAACCACGCACCCAAATTAGAAGTTGCTGGGTAGGCACAAAGCCTGAACTGGAGGCCCTGCCGGCTGAGGCTGCCAGTCCCCCTCCCGACAAGAACAGGTCTGGCCACAGTGGAGCACAGAGTGGCGTGTCCAGGCAGGCCAGTGCCAGCCGACAACCAGCTCTAGGCCCCACAAGCCATGTTGGTGTACGAAACAAGCATTTACTGAGCACCAACTGCACGCGAGGTGACACTCCAAGCACAGTATGACAAGCAGGCAGAGAAAGAACCCCCTGCCCTGGTGGGCTGGCCTGCGCTCTTGCACAAGTTAGAGAACCCCATGGTGCCCTGTTGCCCTAAGAACTTTGTACAAAATAGGGCACATGGGGAGGTTAGCTGGGGGTGAAGGTTCCAGTTAAGCAGACAGGCTGGCAGGAAAAGACCCAAAGGAGGTGTGGGCCCACGGGAACAGGTAAGAAAGAAAAAAGGCCTGGGGCCCCAGCTAGAGTGTCCGCGATTTGTGATCTTTAATGAGAGAGTGCGTCTGCAGGGGCAACGGGCAGTGACTTCCTAAATCCAGACTCGCTTGGTGTGAGCGCCTTCCGCGTGAACCTTGGGACCCCGGCGGGTGGTCAACCCTTCCAGGGCAAATGGCCACAGGGGCGCCCACACGCGGCTTGAGGGCACTTTTGTGGGCCCAAGGAGGACCGGCCTGGGACGCGGAAACCGAGCAGAGAGTCTGGGTGAGGCAGGGCGGACCCGCCGCCGGCGGCCCCCGACCCCGCCGCAGCGCCCCGCCCGCCGCCCGAGGCTCACCTGCGCCCCCGCGCGCCCGCCTGCGCGCCCGGAGAGGACAGCGGGCTCCCGGCCCGAGCCGCACGCCCCGAGCCCGCCGCCCCCTTTCCTGCCGCCCTGCTGCACTCACCGCTCGCTGGCGCGACTGGCCCCGGGGCTGGGGCCGAAGCCGGGTTGGGAGCGGGGGCCGGGGCCGGGGCGCGCGGCTCGCCCGGCGCATGGGCTCCGTCCGTGGCGGGTGCGGCTCCGGCTGCGGGGGGCGGACACTTGGCCGGGCCCACGCAAGCCCCGCCCCGTGCACGTCCGTCAGCCAGGAGCGCCCTGCCATTGGGCGCACGCACAGAGGGGGTGGGCATCCTGCCCCGCCGCGCTCCGGTTGGCCGAGAGGTCCGCCCGTCAGGGGCCACGGCTGGGCAGGGCTTCCGGGAGTGTCGCGGAGGGCGGTGTCCGCCCGGTTGGCTTTCGGGGGCTGCGGCCTAGGGGGCTGGGTTTGGCTGGACTCGGCGGGGCCCAGGGGAGCGAGGGCTGCCGGGTCGCAGGTCCGGGGGCAACAGCCCCTCCCGGAAGGGCCCAGACTCTCCACGGAACAGGCAAGACTCATGGGGAGATAGAGACCCTTCGCGAAAGGGAATCGGCGGCCCGCTGTGTACTGGGTGGGGTCGCCAGGGTCCGGTCCGAATGTTAGGCAGGAAAATAGATATGAGACGGGTGGAAAGAGAACAAGATCATTAAAGCCCCCTAGAAAGGACTCAGTTAACCAGTTAAAACTAGAAAGCCAGAAAAGACTCAGAGTTAAAATTAATCAGTTAAAGCTCAAAAGGTCAGGAGCAACTTGGCCTCAAAGGTTTGAATAGTCCCCATATAAAGAAAAGTTTCTGAGCACAGCCCATGTCTTCATTGTGTCAATTAGATCATTGTAAGATTTACTCTAGCCTGCCAAAAATGTCCACCTATAAAGAACCTAATAAAGACAGGGCGATCCCACCTTAAGGCCAAAATTTCATTTTGAAAAAAAACCAGGAAGTTTAAGAAGAAAGATTCTTAACATACTCTTAGCAAACAAATAACTCTGCCCACCTTGGAGGAAGGGCAGACAGTCTTGATTGATAAGCTAATTTTGCAGAATTACCTAGAGGACTGATAAGAAACTTAACAGTCTCATCAAAGATACTTGAGACCACTTAACAAGCTCACACCCTAGCCCTTTGTCACATCCCTGAAAAATCCTTAAAAGGGGGAACTTCCAAAGTCTCAGGGCGCTCCTCTCTGAGGTCGCCCTCATTTTCTAAGTGCGTAACTTCAACTTTTTCCAACCTTTCAGGGAGCTCCTCTCTGAGGTCGCCCTCATTTAGACTGTATAATTTTTCCCAACCTTTCAGGGCACTCCTCTCTCTCCCTCTCTCTCTCTCTCTCTGAGGTCACCTGCAGTTCTTTCTCTCTAAGTAACTTTAAATAAAACTTTAACTCTGCTTCACTACTGTGTCTCTGCCCTTCAATTCTTTGTCGTGGCGGGGACAAGAACTGAGGAAAACACACACCTCTCCCCCCAACATATTTGGTGCCATGACTCGGATAGATTTCCATCCCTGTTAAGCCGAACCGACTTCTCTCACCAACAGATTTGGTGCTGCATAACTCGCATGGATTTCCAATCCCCAGTAAGCCGCATGTGTCTCTCCCCCTCGCTGGAGGCACTCACTCACTCTCTACCTCTTCTCTGGGAATCTTTCCTTTCCTTCTTTTTCTCTCATGGACCAAAACCAGCCACACTGTGGGTATGGGTGGAGCAGTAAAGGCCACAGGGCACTCGCCGGAAGACTCCCATGACAGGATAAGTTGGTCATGGACCAGGGAAGATTGCATTGGGCACCCTGCCAACCGCAAGACAATGTCTATGCAACGGAGGCAACTGTAAGAGCACCCACTTCCAATCCCGCGGCAAGTCCCCATGCAGGGTTTAATATGTCCATGCAGAGACTTCCTTTTCTGTGTTCTCAGATTTTTCCTACCCGCTGCGTTTCCTTTTTTCCCTTCTCCATGCTTTTTGTGTTATGTGCTGGTCAGCTAATTGGGGCAAACCCCAAGGACCTCATCTCATGATCTCCTTGGCCATGAGATGTCCACCAAACCCAGCTGGAGGCAGCACCCACTTGGGCTTACCTTGTGGGGAACCCCTCTCCAAGAGGCAGGTCATGATTGGGTCCTAGGGAATGTCACTCAGAGCAACCAGATGTCTCCCTTTACTCTCTTCTTCAACGGCTCCCTGCAGGAGCTAAGAGACTTCTCACTTGCCTCTATTCTGTGACCCTTTGTCCCTTTCATATTAAGTTCTTTCTGTCATCATGTCTGCTCTATTTTCCATTTCAAGGGAAACAGACTTTTACTCTGATGGGATCTGCAGGTCTGACTTAACCCTGACCTCCCATTTAGGACTCACTTCTTTGGCAGCCTGCAGGAGCGCCATAGCCTAGGGCCCAAACCTTTCTCAGCACAGCAGTTTTTTTTTCCCTCACATCTGCCTGCTTCTGCCCAGGCAACCAGGAGATGATCTGGCCTAACAAGTTTAGTAGCCTCCCCAGGGACCTTGACCTCCTATGGTCCCCCGAGGAGGCTCTCAGATTTCCGGGAGGCTGGCCTGGCCAGAACACTTCTTTATGCCTTTTGCTGACTCTAAAAGCTCAGTTAAGAGCAGCCGCTCTTCCCTTCTTCCACCCTTATCCTGGCACCTGTAATTACTACTGAAAACGTAACCAGTTAAAACTCAGCAAGTATAAAGACCAAAATCTCTACCCTAGAATCCTATTCTCCCATCTCCTCTGCCCTTGCACCTCCTTCATTCACTGTTCTCCTTTCATAAGCCTTTCCCCTCGCCTGCTTATTACAAGGCAGCTTTCTAGCTATTTGCCTAGCTTGGTTGAGCCTCCTTCAGGCTCCCATAAGACCTCGCTGTCAGCCTTTGTCAACACCTGCCACGTCTCATAGGACCACCTGTGGTAAACCCCCTTTAATCCTTCACTAGGAAGCCACGAGACTCTAATCCTCCATATCCCACTTGGAGACATCTGAGGGGGGAATGCATTAGGTCCTGGGCAGCCAGCTGTGCCAAGACCTCTGGGATAGACCCCAGGACCCTAGGCTCTCTAACCCATTCCTCAGGACTATAGTCTTCTGTCTTGCTCTCAGATATATCCGAGACAGGAAGAGTTAAATTTCCTTTCTTTCTAGATGAGCCACGCTGTCGGGCTGTGTTCTCTCCCACTGATCCCAATTCCACCCTGAGACTCTCAAACTGTAAGTGGGTGGGCAGTTGAGCAGACGCCCTTACGTTCAGGCTTGCTTATATCTCCGAAGCCAGAAAGAACTTCGCCGAGCTTGCAAACTTGATACAGTCTTCTCCTTGCTCCTCTCCCTACTTTACTTATGCCCCAATGTCAGCTTATAACTAAACTTAGCTGAGCAAAAGTTAATTAAAAAGGCTTGTAAGTCTACTAGCAGCCTTCACTTGTCTGATACTAAGTTTCCTACTAGAAAGACTGCTGTTCCCTCAGTAGATCCTAACTGAAGTTACAATGACAAAGACGGTCTGTGAAAAAAAACCTCTTCTCCTGTGCATAAAGACAGGCCTAAAGAATGCTAGCGTAACAGTTTACAACAGCTTACTCTTGTGCTTAATGTCTCAGTAATATGTTTACTTACTCAAGACAAAAATCTTAATATTAAAAGAGCTAAGTTCGGCTAACAACTGTGTAACCTTCTGTATCTGCCTTTAAAATCTTTTATTGTCACTTTGGTTAAATGAATAACTAAATATTGTTTCTTAATGACTTACAATCTTATTTTAAGCAATTGCCTTAAACACTTTCTTCCCAAAATAAAATTCAAAAGGTACTTTTACCTCTAGTTAACTCCAAGATTTTCCAGAGATCAGAAAATTTCCTCCTCATACAGGAACACGTTTTAGCTAATTCGGCTTATACATTTGATATATAATTACTTGGGAACCACTGTCAAATGAATGATGGTAAACTTTAGATGATGAAACTGTTACACATTACAGAAATAACCAAATTTCCTTGTCAATTGTGTTAACTATAGCCATTTCTAAGTCTTTTATCATTTATAATTGCTGTTTTATTCCAAAACTAGTAAAAAACTGAGATTCAAGCAAAGCAAGAATTAATTACCTAAGATTGAGTAAACTAAGGAAAATTATTTTGTGGCTTTTTATTTCAAATGTTGCTGATAAAATGTTTTAAGCTTTTTCTCTTAAGCTGACAACAGTTTAGTAAATGACAATACCTTTGTAAGCAGAATTGAAACATTTATCTTTCTCTCTACCTGATCGCTCTAGAATTTAAAAACTCTTAGTAACTATTTTCATATTTTATGGCAACATTATTATTTGCATAAGTTCAATAAGAATCTGCTCCCCTTGTAACAGGACACAATTGAAAACACTGGTTATTACCAAGGCTTTGACTGGAATGTCATATTTGAGACACATGCATAGACTCAAATATGACCAGACAGCTTTAAGGAACTAAGATTGACTTTATGGAGCCAACAAAACCCCTTGGAAGAACTGGCCTGGTACCTTCTTTCAGGGTTCCCAGCAGCCTTATCAGGTGAGTAAAGAAGGTCACTTCCTGGCAGGTGCAGGAACCTCAAAATCTCTTGGGAACCTTGGAAAGAGAGGAATTCATCCCAATCTACAGGTACTGCAGACAAAACCTGATAGCAAGTCTGGCTTGGCTTTCCTCAAGAGGCCCTTAACAGCTCAATCTAAAATTCCTTATAAAAAGTTCCAGCAGAGCACATTTAAAAGATCCTATGTGATCAATTGCTTTTCTTGCTGCACTTATGTGAATAACCAAGCCAAGTGTTCTAAAGCTAAACTTATTTTCTTAATATGAGTACCTCTAATAAAAATGAGAGTAACTTTAGAGAGAAAAGGATTGTTCCAATAACACAGCTTTATCTGTATTAGATTCTAATACTAGTCATTGTGAAATAAACTAAATCCTAAATTCTAGTTTCTTTAAATATCTGTCTATGACTCCAAATGTTCCCAGTTTTCTCCCACCTCAATCTTACTATTCCTAATCCTCATATTTGGCCATGCATTCTCAATCTCCTTGTCAGGTTTGTTCTTCCAAAATGGAAAGTCCAACTCCAGATGTTGCTCAGACAAGGATTTCAATCTCTGTCTCTGACAAGCAGCGAAGAAACTAGCTGATCAAGTCTCTCAGATTCATCAGAGGCTCTCAGAATCATAAGGAGTTCAGTTCCACTTATAGAACTGGGCATCCTGGCTACTACCCTTTGCTAAACTTCTAATGCTTTTACTAGCCCCACTGTGTGAACCATGCTTACTAAACCTCATAACTAAATTAATTTCTTCCAGATTACAGTCTCTTGAGATTAAAGTCCTATTGTCCTGAAAAATTCAAGCCCTTACCAACTGATAAATCGGCCAACTTCTTGAGGCCAGTGCCTTATCAGAATATGCCACGTCTATATAAGTTCCAACTGGCTTTAAGAGAATTTGGATTCACTCAGGTCATAGCCTGACCCATCAAAGGAAAAGCCTCTCTATAGCCCAGGGACCCAAGCCCTCATCAAATTTTGGAATGATGGGTCACCCCAATCAAAGTTGCAGCCTATTTGGGAAGGACTCTACCCTGTCCTTGATGCCGGGGTTCTTGTTCACAAAGCCGAAGAATGAGCTTCACAAACATTCAAGGTAGGAGAGCAAGGTACAGGCTTTTATTTAGAGATAAAGTGAAAGGACAGAGCTCCTGGCTCCTGCCAGGAGGGGACAAGAGAGTCCAGGGTGGTGTGTTGTCTAGTGGTTTTATAGGCAGTTGAGGATTTTTGAGAACATGAAAAAAGGCTTAGAGGTGTGGACTTGTTAAATGGTCCTTGAATGTTTAGAATTAACTTAACACAAGCAACTTCCTGCTTTGATGATTTATCCCTGAGATACCAGCATCTTGGTCTGGGAGCATATGAAACAAGGCCACCTGTCCAGCCCCCTAGGTGGGCTGAGGTATTGTTTGCTAAAGAGTAAGTTAAGAATTTCTAACTTCTTAATTTCTTGGGTATTAAAATGCAATCTTACCTTTAAGGTGGAATCCTTCTTGCCTTTTACTGTGTTATTTATGCCTGGGCTTACTTGCTAAATTAGTTGCCCAGTTTGCAAAATGACCTCATCAGGTCTGAAGGAGGAAAGACAGCACATAGGCCCGGGCCTTTTAGCACACTAAAGTGAATCTTACACATGATTATAAATAATTAGCGTAATAAAAACATGGGCTACTCTTCTTTATCTGGGGAATATTAACTGATCTCACTGAAGAAAGACTCTAGAGCTTAATGTTTAACACAGAGTTTTGGTAGGGGGTTTCCTTGCATGTAGTTACATTGCTCTGACTGCAAATATCCTGCCTTGCTTTTCCCGGAGGCCCTCACCCTACTCTGACTACACCCACGGTCCCCGTCTCATCCTTATGTCTACCCCCTCAGCTGTCAAGGTCCCTAAAGTCACCAGCTGGATCCATCATTCTTGAGTAAGGTGCTGGAAAAATCCAGCAGTGCAAAATCATAAGACCCAAGAATCCAGCACCTGTGAGCCTGTAGAAAATCCAAAATATCTCTTCAAGTGACAGCCACCTAAGATAAGTGCTCCACAACTCCAGTTCCCTCTTTCTGAGCATCCTTATGAGAGCGGGACTTATTATTCATTTCCTGTGCTATTGTGAAACCCCTTTCCTTTAGTCAGCAATATTTCTGCCCTTGTTAGGTTTAAACCTTAAAAAGAAAATGGCCTTAAACTTGCCATCATTACTATTATTAACCCTCACCTTTATTAGTTCCTCTCCTGGCTAAACCAAATCTTCAAAATTCCTCACAGGGTGGGTGTGGCCTTGGCTAGCACCTTTCATCCCCCTCCTTGGAGTAATAGTATTAGCTCTCATATTCAGACCTTGCTTATTTAACCTTCTAATCCAATTTGTGTCTTCTTGCCTAGAAGCAATCAAACTGCAGATGGTCATAAGACAAGAATTCCAATCTGCACCCTCCAATGACAACACCTCCATCTTCATAGGACCACTTAATGGACACCCCTACAGCCATTCTGTGTCTTCATTGCCTCAACCGCAAGCAGCTAAAACCCCTAACTGGATGCCCTTACTGTTCTATCTCCACCATCCCGACAGTCAGCAAGCAGGGGGACCCAAATAACTACACCGTCCCTCACAAGCAGGAAGCAGCCAGAGCGGTCATCGCCCCTCACCCCAACAATTTGGGTCCCAACTGCTTGAGGGGGGAATGTTAGGCAGGAAAATAGATATGAGCGGGGTGAAAAGAAAACAAGGTCAGTAAAGCCCCCTAGAAAGTTAAAACTAGAAAGCCAGAAAAGACTCAGAGTTAAAATTAATCAGTTAAAGCTCAAAAGGTCAAGAGCAACTTGGCCTCAAAGGTTTGAATATTCCCCAGATAAAGAAAAGTTTCTGAGCACAGCCCATGTTTTCATTGTGTCAATTAGATCACTGTAAGATTTACTCTAGCCTGCTAAAAAGGTCCACCTATAAAGAACCTAATAAAGACAGGGCGATCCCACCTTAAAGCCAAAATTGCATTTTGAAAAAAACCCAGGAAGTTTTAAGATTCTTAACATACTTTAGCAAACAAGTAATTCTGCCCACCTTGGAGGAAGGGCACAGGTCTTGATTGATAAGCTAATTTTGCAGAATTACCTAGAGGACTGATAAGAAACTTAACAGTCTCATCAAAGATACTTGAGACCACTTAACGAGCTCACACCCTAGCCCTGTCACATTCCTGAAAAAATCCTTTAAAGGGGGAGCCCCCAACCTCTCAGGGCGCTCCTCTCTATGAGGTTGTCTGCAGTTCTTTCTAAGTAACTAAATGAAACTTACTCTGCTTCACTACTGTCTCTGCCCTTCAATTCTTTGTCGCGGCGGGGACAAAAACCGAGGAAAATACACAATGGCTCTCCCCCCAACACAAGTATCCTGTGCTGCCTGAAGCCCCGCGCGCGGCACCTTGACGGCACTCACAGCGGCGCCCGCGCCCCCCGTATGCGCCTTCTCTGCGCCGCGCCGTGCTGCGCAGCCCACTGAGGGTCCCCAGGGTGGAAGGAAGAGCCCATGGTGGAGTCTCAGGGTCAGCCCCCAGGACGCCCCCAGGGCTTGCGGCTGGAGAAAGGCGAAGGGGCGCTGGGTTGAAGGTCAGGCGATCCGAGCAGGCCCGGGCTGAGGCAGGAACCTGGGTCTCCCCAGTGTCCTGGGCCGTACTGCCCTGCACCTGCGTCCCCGCAGCTAGCTCCAAATGAGCGCAGCCCCTCCCGGATGCGTGGCATCTTCGGCGGGTGCGCCCCGGGCCATGCGGTTCTCAGCCTTTTACCCCGTATGGGGATCCTGCTTCCTACTTACCTAGCGAGCACCCCGCGAGGGGCTCCGAGAAGGGTCCCTCTCCCTCACCTCCGCATCATCCCTCACCACCAGACTCCTCCGACTTGGGCAGACTGCAGACCACCGGCTCACCCAGAACCCCCAACCTCGAGGTTCCAGTCCTGCTAAAGCTCACTGAGTCCCCATTAACAAACGGTACCAGCAAATCCAACCCAAAAGTCGCCTTAGGAGGGTGAGCTGAAGCCCTCAAATTGCAAGCACACACACATTATCTCTTCTCAAAAATTTGTCTTTTTAGTGTCTCTGAATTTTCAAAGTAGCGCATAAACGCACCCTCCTTACCCTCGCAAGGAAGAGCGCTGCAGTACGCACGGCCCAAGGTTGCGCGCGCGGTGCCGTCCGGAATCTCACCCACTGCAGGTTCTGCCCGCGGCGCCACCCCCGCCCCCCGACGCCCAACCGTGCCGACCCTGGCCGCCCTGCGAGGCGCCTTGGCGACGCCCCAACTCGAGTCGCGCCACTGCGAGGGGGCGCGAAGGACAGGCAGACAGGCGGCGGCGGGCGGACCCTCGGGACCCCGCTGCGGTGTTAGAGTCCACAACCCCTCGGGCTCAGAGGATCCTTTCCCACGGCGTTTCCTTTTGTCAAGGCGTGGGCCGCACTGGCCGGTGGGGGTCAACCCCGCAGGGCCCGGCCTCAGGGATCTGGGACAGGTGGGAGGGAGTCTCCCTGCTTGACGCCTAGACTGGGGTCCTACACATTCCAGCGCGCGCCAGGGCTTCTCTCTGGGCGGAGGGACGCTCATGCACGTGCGGTGCGCAAAGCGGGAGCCCAACCCGACTGGCTGCGGCCCCGCCCCCACCGTCCTGCCCAAGCAACAGTCGCTGAGGGGGCGTGGCTTGGCCCGAGGAGCCTGGGAGATCCCACGGCTCGTATTTGGATATTCAATAAGCTCCGCCCCCGTTGCTATGGCACGCAGGCCCCGCAACACCGCTGCTGGAAGAACTACCCGGATTCTGAGGGCTCCGAGCCGAGGGTGCCCAGGGCGGAGCCCCAGGGGCTCGGCTCCGGGGCCGACCTCTCAGGTGAGGGCCGAGCGCGCCGTTGGGTCCAGGGCCGCAGGAATCTCTGAAACGAGAGGCCGAGGGGCAGGCGTGAGAATGAAGCAACAAAGCCAGCGGGGGACTCAGTGGTGTCCCCAGGTGTCAAATATATTTCCCCGGGGAAAGAGCCACGACCACTGGCCGTGCTCTGAGGGGGTCCCAGTCACTGAGACAGGATGGGCCCCAAGCCCTGCCCCTGGGAGGAGAGACAGAAGCAGGGACCCAGACTCTGCTCTGGGAGTTTCCATGGTGGACACCTAGTAGGGGAAATGGCCCTGACCTCAGAGCCCCGCCCCGCTGTGCAGAAGGTATGAAGGGGTGGAGGACCCAGAGAGCCGATGAGACAGGCCAGGGGCTGGCACTGGCCTGGGCTGTGGAGACACACAGCCTCCAGGTTTCCTGCTTGGGGTGGGCATGGCCCATAAACTGGCAGGGCAGGGTGGGAGCAGGGCCATGAACGGTGAGGACAGGTATGGGCCGACATAAATGGGAAGGGACAGTGTCTAGTTGGGAGCTACAGCCTCCCACCCAGGCCCTGCTCGTGCTCCTTGGACCTCAAGACCCTTGGGCTGGACTAGACAGATACTCTGGGCCTAACTGTGGGCAGGACCTCAGGTCAGCTGCTCTCAGGCACAGAGGGGGGAGGGGCAGCTCAGCCCTGGATGCTGCCCACGGTGTCCGGGGCCACACCCTGGCCAGCTCACTCTCCCTATGGCCTGGGGCTGGCACGCTTATGTGAGAATGGGCACCATCCTCCCAGGGGGCATGGTGGTGGAGTCCTGTGAGGCTTGGGGCCTTTTTCCAGCAGGAGGAAGGCAGACAGCAGAGGGAACTTTTGGAAAGAAGTACTGTCCAAAACCCAATGAGGGTCCGTGCTGGGGCTCACCTTCACGGCCTTACCCCTGGATCCTTGGTGGATAGGTCATTTTCCAGACACACTGGGCACAGAGCCTAGACAGCTTATCCCAGGGCCCAGCACTCCTTCCCTTGGCCTCTATCAAAGCCCAGCAGACCACACTCCTGGCTGGGGGTGGGGTGTGGGTGTCTCTAGACTTGATGGGGAGGAAGAATCTTGAGTGTGCACAGGGGGCCAATTCCACAGGGGCGACTATTTTAGGGCTACTCTTCTGCACACTGTGGACTCACAGTCGAGTGTCCTGCTGGCACAGGGCCCACATTGTCTTGGGGCAGCGAGTGAATCAAAAAACACAGAGTGCTGTAGCGGTGTCAGCCTCACCAGGAAAGTAAATCTGGGAAGGGCAGGAGAGCACGCAGGAGAGGGGAGTCAGAGAGGCCTCAACCCAAGATGGAGGGAGGTGGCCAGGCCATTCAGGGCAGACTTCTGGCTCTATACACTGAGATGGCTCCAGGGTTTGGGGAGGGCACGGGCACCCAAGTCTTTGCAGAGCGATGCCAGGTAAGCTGGTGCAGGTGGTCTAGGGACACATTGGCAGCCTCCCATGCGGCCTGGATTTGGGGCTCAGGAGGGACAGGGTAACTAGGAGGCCAGCCCATGTGAGATGGTCCAGAGCACAGACTTGGGACCCCTTTTCAAGAGAAGATGGAGTCAGTCACCCACCTTGCTGTCTTCCTCGTTAGCTGGGCCTGGTCCCCTATGAGGATGGTTGAAAGGACCAAAGGGCCAGGCCTAGCCTCTACCACCTGTACACCTGCTTCTGGACCTCTGATCTTGGCCCAGCCTATCCTGAGTCCCCTGGGCATGATGACCTTGCAGGTGCTGCCTGGGGCCACATGCCACCCCCTTGCCTGGATGTTTGACCCACAGTGGGAAAAGGCAGCTGCCTCCAGGTAAGGGGGCTCAGTGGGCCCAGGGACAGTGTGGGGGTGCCTGAGACCCTGGTCTTGGGCCTTCTAGGCTCAGACACCATAGGCGGAGAAGGATGCACAGCACAGAGCTTGCTGCTGGTCTTGGACAGCAGCTGAGCAAGCATGACATGTGACCTGCCCCCACCCCCTCCGCGGCTCACAGGCTACATGGGGCCTCAGACAAGGAGGCCTGGAGCTGCACCCCTCTCACGGACCCTGGAGGGTGAGCTCCAGGGGCTTTCTGTGTGCAGAGACGTGTTCAGGGCTGTGTGGGGGTCTCAGCCAGGCTGCAGATAAGAAGAGTGAAAGCTTAATGGCTTTGCCCTCTGCCTATCCCCAGCAGGTCGCGTGTGAATGGACCGGGCCTGGGACATAGCCTGTGGGCCTCGGCCCAGCACGGCCAGTGTCCAAGTGCGGGAGCTGAGCTGGCAGGGCCTGCACAACCCCTGCCCACAGAGCAAGGGCCGGGGCAGCCATGGGGGCAGTCACTGCGAGCCGCTGGTGGAGTACCTGTCACCTGCCTGGCTGGTGAGTGCTGGGGGCTGTGGGGCCCTGGCCGCAGGGGCCTGCATAGGGTGACTTCCCAGGCCAATGTCCAGCCTGCCCTCTGTCCCCAGCTGTCCTGGCCATGCCGGAAATAAGTGGTGGGTAGAAGGAAACCCAGGCACCGGGATTGCCTAGTCAGGTGGGGCCATTCTGGGGTCCCTCTGCCATACCGGGGCAGCTGATGAAGACTTTCTCCCAAATCTGGGGTGGGGTTTGCTGTCGCCCGCACCCTCACTCTGAGGCCGAGCAGGATCTGCATAGCTCTCCCAAGAGTAGGTTCACGTCCAGGTACCCAACTGGGAACTCTGCACCTCCCAGCTCCAGCCCGCTTCCCTTCCTGGCCACGCCCCTCGCCCGCCTTTGACCACGCAGAGGGGGCGGACCCCACGGAGCAGGCCCCACCCAGACCCTCCCCGGCGCCCCTCCCCCCGCGCCCACGTTCGCACCCGAGTGAGATGCCCACGCGGAGGGGTTTATTGGACACCCCGGGAAGGTGCTCCCACCAACACACGGCACAATGAAGCCTGGCAGCCGGAGGTCCCCGCCCACCTTTCCTACCAACTCGGAGAAGGGTCTGTGATGACTGGATCGCTGACGGTAGAGAGACACTCCCTCCCTGCCAAGCCCCCTTCCGGTAGCGCCCACACCTCCCCAGTGCTCCGGTCCAGCGTGGAACTGTCACCCCAGGATGGGTCCATCCGCTGGTTCCTGGATAGTCCCTAGGGAACAGAGACAGCCTCTCAGCTGTAGGCCTCTTCAAGCGGGCCAGTTCTGGGATCCTGCGGCCCTCAGTGCATATGAAGTCTGGGTGCTCAGACGGCAGGTAGACGCATTGGAGGAGCTGATGTTCATGGGGTCCTGGGTGGTGGTCCTACCTCAGGCCTTCCTGTGGCCACAGGGAGACCAGAATGCACTGAAACAGCCTGACTCTGATGGGGGACTCTGCACAGGCTGGAGTCATGGTGGACAGAGCAGCTGGCCTGGAGTAGAGCCCCAGGGACAGAGGTCCTGTCCTTCTAAGCCCCTGCTCCAGACAACAGGACAGGGTGGAACTGGGTTCAGTCTGGCCACTCCCAGAAAGTACCAGGACCAGGACTGGCAAGCAGTGACCTCCTCCACATGCTGGCTGGTCCAGTCCTTGTCTCCCACCCAGCACCACACCCTGGGAGCCTGATGCACCAGGCCAGGCCAGGCAGGGCAGATGGAGGAAGGCCTCCCCAGGAACCCTCAAGGCTAGAGTTGAGCTCACACAGGCCAAAGCTTAGGAGACAAGACCCAGGCTCAGGGCATAGCTGCAGGTGTCCCTGGCGCTCGCTGGAGTGTCTGTGTTCACCCGTGGGGGACAGCAGCCAGCAGAGAACTTGGCAGGACAGGACAGGGACATTCAGGCCAGAGTCACTGCATCTTCCTCTGATGGACAGTGGGATCCTCTTCCCCTGGGAAGTGTCCCAGCCACACAGAAGGCTTTGTGCAGCCTGGGGTGCCCACAAAAGCAGGCCCAGTTGGGGTACAGACTTGTAAATGGTGTCACGAAGCTCTGTCCTCAGACATAGGTGGACACCCAGGGCCCTGCCCGCCTCAGACCTCTCTTGGGTGCGTCTTGTTGACTATAGAGTGCTTGCAGAAGCCCTGGTGGGCTTGCTCCCCCATGCCTGGGCCCAGTAGGTCTCCATATCTGCTTTCTATGGCCACATAGTGCTGACCACAGCCACCCAGCTTCTGCGGAGGCTTGGGGGTCTGTAGGCCACTCTGCTCCACGCCACTCACTGGGCTCCCACTGGGACCCAGGTGGAAGGGGACACATGGAGCTGCCCTCCTCATGATAAACAGTGGGGGTGAGCCGCAGGCGAACCACAGGTGCCCCCTTGAGAGCTCCCTTGGTCAAGTTCAGCATATATGGGCCACCTGCTCTGGGGTTTGTATTGTCTCTGGCTGGCAAATGGGCGCACAGTTCTAATTCAGGGAGGGAGTGATGAGGGGGAGCAATAACCCACCTGCTCCACATTCAGAACCTCCCCTTCCAAGTCTCCACACTAATCACATGTCAAGGGGGTCCAGCATCCTGGAAGCAAATGTTTGCATTGCCTGCATCTAAAGGACTGGTCCTGGAGACCCTGTCCAGCAAAAGACCACTGTGGTCCCCCAAAGCCACCCTGCAGAGTTGGGGCACAATGGATACCTCAACAGCTCCTCCCACTGGAGAAGGCAGAGGGGAGCTGAGCTGTCTGGTGGTCGCTGGGCTCTGGGTGAATATTTGCAGGGTCCCTGTGCCAGGGACACACCTTGATCAGAGCCCTCTGTCCCAGACCGGACTCCTGTTCACCCTGGGCCCTCTTCCTTCTTCACTTGGCTCCTGGCTGGAGAGAGCACCTGCCTTTGTGTACATGGTCTGAGCACCACTGTTTCAGACGGTCACAGCCAACTCAGACCAGGCCAGTCCAAAACCCTTTGTGCTTTTAACACATCTGAGTCTGGGTGATACCAGGCATGAAAAGCCACACCTGTGATTTCTTCCAGACTCTTTCCCCCAGACTTGGTCGCCGTGACCCAGGGCTCTTAGGCTTCCTGGAGGCTGCAGCAGACGCGGGGCGGCCTGGGCGTCCCCGAGGCTGACTCTGTCTGGGTCATTCCCGCTCCACTTCCTCCTCACCTTTTTCTTTTCCTGACTGGAGTTGGAACACCATTTCATTTTTTAAGCCTGGAGGTTTCAAACTTCCTGGGCTCTCTCCCTGCACTCTGAACTGTGCCTATCCCAGTACCTTGTCAAGCGAAGTTAACCTTGGCCAGCTCATTTCCCACAATGTGGGTGGGCCTCTCTGCCCAGTGTCACAAATTTATTGCATGCATCTTCTGCCAGAGACCACAGGGGACCATGTTACCAAAATTCTATTGTCACACGATACAGGTCTTCGTCTTTCCAACTCCAGTGACACTCACACCCCAAATCCAACATCATATTGTTTAGTTGTTTTTGCCGTGGTAGCAATTGGAACTACATCTAGGTCCTAAGTTTTGTAAGAGTCAACTATTGCTGCAGTCATGCAGTATAACACGCAACCCCCAAACTCAGCAGCTTGCAGCATAAATGTACTTGTCCATGGGTTTGAGGCTGGCTGTGGTTCAGCAGAGTGGGACTCCAAACTCGGGGCTATGTTGGGTCTGTTCCTTGGGGACCACACTTGTCAGGGCAGGCCCTTCTCTAGCAGGGGCCCCACCAGTCAAGCTGTAACCTCTGCCCGTGTCACATTCCCTCATACTCCACCAGCCAAAGCCATCCATGGCAGATGTCTGCCACCTGCTCCAGTACCAAGCCAAAGAAAGGGTGTCACTGGGAGGGAGTGACCGCTGCCCAGTCCAGGGCTGACTCCCCATGGTTCCTGCAGCAGGCCCTGGCCCAGGTAGATGACCTCCGACTGGTGAGCACGCTGGAGATGTGTGTGAATACCCGTGACAACAGCCTGGGGACCTTTGGTGAGAGCCCCTACCTGTCCACCCCACCCTGTACCCTGCAGACCTGCCCTGTACCTTACAGGCCCTCCCTGCACCCTTCTTTTCAGGGACCAGGGACTCTGTCTTGCAGGGTCAGTGGCCTGTTCTTCAAGAGAATCAGTCACTGAGACCCTTTCCCAGGGGCTTTGGGTAGCACAGGGACACTGGCCAGGGTTCCTGTCCTTTGGCACCAGTTCTGCAGGCTGATGGAGGCTGTGGTCTGGGTGTCCCTTGGCAGACCATGGGAGATGGCTGGGGACAGGACCCGAGCTGTGGCAGTCCCGCCCATGCCAGCCGGACTCCACTCCTCCAGGCTGACTCCTGGAGTCCAGTGGCCTTGTGGTGGCCATGGTGGCTCTGAGGTCACCAGTGGGGCTCTGAGCAGCCATGGGCAATGGTGTCTGAGGGGCCCTGGTGACTCTGGAGGGCATATACTGGGGCCAGGGTGGGCCCTGCCGCCAACCTCCCCCTCCTGTGGCCCCACAGGGGTGCACCTACCCAACCTCCGGCACCTGAAGCTGAATGGCAGCTGCCTGGGCTCCGTGCGGTGAGTGCCCTCCTGGGGGCCATGGGGGTGGGGGTCCTGCAGAGACCGCGGGGAAAACTCGGAACGGGCCCCTCCTGGGGGAGTCCCATTTGAGAGGCTCCTATGTGTCCTGCCGTTTCTGGTTGCAGCTGGACTGGCACATGCAGCTCACATCAGTCACCCCCTGGTCAGCTGGAGTCACCTGCTGAAGGTGACATGCATACCTGGAGCCTGCAGTGAGGGTCAGGCTGGTCACAACAGGTCACGCGGCTGAGGTCCTTGGAGCCACTCTGCGGTGCCTGGAAGGTGCCCACTGACTTAGCAAAGGGTCCCCAATCAGCAAGGGTTTTCTGGTGGACACTCCAACACCAACAGCACTGGGCCATGCAGTCCCCCTCAGCGCCTGTGGCAGCCAGGAACAAGAGGTGTGCGCATCCTCTGCTGAACAGAGGCTTGGCCACAGACCCCCCCTGTAAAACACAGCGGCACCTTAATAATTAACGTAACAGATGAAATCCAAAACTAAGGACAGACCACTGTTTTTTGTTTATCTCATTGGGCTGGAAAGAAAAAAGCTTAAGTAATATAAGATTATTTTTGATGTTTGAGCAAAATGGGTTTCATGACAACACTGCTATTTTTATGCAGCCAGGGCCAGCCAGCATAAGGTAGAGGGAATCCAGTCAAAATTCTAGAAAGTTTAGCTTTCATAAGAGTGTATATCAACAATACCTCAAAAAAAAATTTTAGAAAGTTCTCCAGATGTTTAAAATGGGCTGTACATGCCCAGCCATTTCCAGGTGAGGTGAAAAAGGTATTTATTAAACAAACCTCACTTTAAATGTTTTCTTGATTTTTCTTATTTATACTGCTGTTTATCAAACAAACATCAAAAGGAATTTAATAAAACACGTGAAGATCTGGAAATGGAAGCAGAAGAAATTGGTCCTAGTGGGCCTGGTGGGCAGCTCTTTGGTCTTCCCCCGAAGCTGTAGGAAAACCCACTGGGCTGCCAGCAAGCTCCCTGCGAACAGGTCCTGGAAAACAGACCTTCAGACTCACCTTTAAGACATAATGAAGCAACTTTCTGATAAAGATATCTGTACTCTTTTCAGCTTAACAAAGGCGAAAAGTCATACTTGTTCCTTGTTGTTAGGGCTTACAAATTAACCTCAAATTACAATAAAAGTGTGTAAAAAACAAAGGATAAAAACTATAAAGAGAAGTGGAAGTTACTATAAAATTAGAAATGTAATATACTATTTGTAACAAAGCAAAATACTCAATTCCAAGAAAACAAAAAATTCAATTCCATGAAGATGGTTACATCATATATTTTATGAAACACCTGTTCTGTTCCTTCATAACAACAGTGGAAAATATAATGAATTTTTGTCTTTCGTTTGTTGAATCTTGAAGCTTGGCCAAGCAATGCTTGCAAATCTCCATGGGTTGAAAGTGAACAAAAATTTGTAAAAGGAAACTATCTAATTAAATATGTCACTTCAATAAGCTAGTATTATAATTGAGCTGATAATAGGGATATTAAAGACATTAAAATCTCAGGCAGTATTATAAGGTCTGGATAATAATTTCAGTGTAGAAGCTGAAAGAGAATTCAGCACCTGAAAATATCACTGGTGTGAAGACAAGTGCCCTATACAAATGGGGCTGGTTTCCAGCCAGCCTTCCACTCAGAGGAAAGGCACAGTACAGCCTGGCCTGCTTCCCCACGCCAGCCAGGGTCAGACAAGGGCTCCCTTCCTTGGCTTAGTACTGGTTTTGTTGAAAAAGCACATTAACAACCTCTAAAACTCAACAGCCAATCTGGAAATTATTAAAATAATATGGACAGTTTTCAGCATGAGTTAATCACACACATTTCTCTGTTTCTGAGGGTGCCAAGCCTGGCTTCACATAGCTGGCTAATTCTTAAGATGGGTGCTGGCCATTCACTGTGTAGCCTGGGTGTATTTTAGACTTTGTAAGACTCTCCACCTGTCTCCTCCTACTGCTCTGACTTAAACAGAAACCTTGCATTTTGATTTGTCCCAACCCATCGGTTCTGGTTGGTGCTTTGGGTATTATTTAGGAAATTCATCCACACCCCCAAAGTCATGAAAATATTCTACTCTTCTATTTGCTTTACGGTCTCACCTTTTGCTTTCAGGTTTTTCATCCAACTTATCTTCAAGGCCACCTCTGACTGTGGCCCAAGGCTGGGGCCCAGTTTCATTTCCCACCACCATAGTGAGTCTGTTTTCCCATCAGCATCTACCCAGCAATCCATCACTTTGCTTTGCTGCCCGTGGCGCCATGTCTGCTGTGCATCAGACACATACATACGGGTAAATAGGTTTCATTTTCTGGTCTGTTCTTCGGCAGGACCCGCTGCCCTTGTTGGTCTGGCTTTGTGTTAATGTGTTCATGTCTGACACCCTCACGCTGGCTTTCCTTTTTCCAAATCGACCTCAACACTTCCTGCATTTGAATTTCACAGACCGTTTTTTTTTATTGGGTTTCACACACACTAACCTGTCTGGAAAAATTTTTTTTTGGAATTAAATAAGATTCACATGCTAATTTGGATTTATTTGGTTAAGTGACATACATCCATGAATATGGTATAGCTCTTTTATAATTTTAATAGAGTTTTTAAACTTCCTCTGTAAAGTGTTATCAGAATGCTTTCAGCCGCAAGTTACAGAAACCTGTATCCAACTGCCCTAAATAACAGGAAATTATTCATCCCTTCAGTGCGTATTGTGGGCCAAAACCTGTTCTAAGCACTGAGGATACATCAGGGAGCAGAAAAAAGAGAGTCCCTGTCTCCTTGAAGCAGACAAGAAGCCTAGAGTCGGCTCTTCTAGGATGGGTTCATTCAGCCTGACCCTCCCAGCAGCAGACCATTCGTCCTTGTGCCTGTCCCCTCACAGCACATGGTGGCATCTGCAGCCACAGTCACCTTAACATAGGCGGACTTGGGGATGTATTAGTTGTCTAGGGCTCCTGAACAAAGCACCATGACCCAGGTGGTTTGACAGTAGAAATCTTCTGTCTGGCCTAGAGGCCAGGAGTCAAGATCCAGGTGTCAGCAGGGCTGGTTCCTCTTGAGGCCATGGGGAGAACTCTTGTCATTCCAATCTCCTCTTCTGGGGGTTCCCTGGCTGGGCTCACCCCCATCTCTGCCAAATTTACGCTTTTATAAGGACACTTGTCATATTGGATCAGGGCCCACCCTGCTCCAGAGTGACCTCATCTTCACTGATTACATCTGCAATGACCCTATTTTCAAATAAGGTCCCACTCTGAGGTCCTGGTGGTGGGGACTTCCACGTGTGAATTTGAGGGGTAACTCATCCCAAAGCAGGGAATGGGCCCCACTGTGTCCATTAGCAGAAGGTTCCCAGCGTTCTTCCTGGGCTTCTTTGGCCAGAACTGCACCATGCATACACCCTCCTACACCAACCTCCACCAGCCAGCAAGAGGCTGGAATTATGACTGGCGTGGGCTGACCACGACCCCATCCAAGCCCACCCCACTGGGATAAGGCAGGACACCAGCCACCTCTGAAGTCATGGTTCCATGAAACCAGAACTAAATTAACTCCCACGCACTTACAGTACTTTTACAAACACGAATGAGGTCCTGTTTCTGTTGTACTGGTTGGTTATTGCAAATGTAGAAAAACGCTATGTTGATTTAAAATAGCTTTTAAAAATCAATAAAACCCTGAATTTTATAAATGGGTCTATTATATTTGGCAATATTGTAGCTTTATTTTGTTTTTAGCAATATTGCCAAATAATGTTAATTAATTTGAATAATTCAAGCAATTTGTTCATTCAGTTTGGGTTTCTGTATTGATGATCAAATTATGAGCGTTATCTTTCACTTCCAGCCCTCATGCTCCTTTTTATCATATAACATTGGCCAGGACCTGTTAACCAGTGCGATGTTGGGAATGGTAATAGCAGGCGTTCTTGCTTTGTTCCTGATCTTAATGGATATGTGTCTGAGTTCCGCATCTATTGACATGATCATAAAGTGGTATTTCTTTCTGCTTTAGTCTATTAATGTACTGGACTGTTGACAGATTTTGTAATGGTGATTCACCGTTACATTCCAAAGTAACACTACTTGAGCACAATGAGTGGAACATTAAAATGCTATTGGCTCTGAGTCTTCATGTCTGTTTCCGTGACTGATGGTCCTTTCCCTCCCGAGTGGTGGGCTTCTCTGCTCCAGGGATCAAGGACCAGCTCATAAGGTGCTTCCCTGCTTCTGCTCTTCTCAACTGCTCTCCTTTTTAAGACTTCCTGTATTTGGAAGTATTGTAGAAGACAGAGATTGTCTATTCCATGATAGTTCATTAGAACTTACTTTTAAAACTGGCCCAGATCTGGGGACTCAGGGGTAGGGAGCTAATCACCATTTAATTTCTTAAATGGCTGTTAGTCTAATCAAGTTTTCCATTTCTTTTGATGCTTTGTCTAGGTTTTCAAATATGTTGGTGTATACTTTGTTCTTCATGGCCTTTTATTATTTTTAATTGCTCCTATGGATACAGTTACTCCTTTTTCTAAATTCCATACATTTGTTTCCATTGTCTCTCTGCATCCTTGATCAGACTTATCAGAGGATTGTCCATACATTTTAAAGAATTGGGGCAGGCTCAGTTAAACTCTGACTTTTCTGGATGTCACTGGTTGTACCCTCACCTGTATTACATCTTCCCCTCTTGCTCTTCATGTACAGCATTAGGCAGGGTTCCATGAAATGTGTGTGCTGTGCCTTCATCATTATTTCTAAGTATTTGGAAGTTTTCCTATTTAATCTGAGATGAAGCAAAATGTATATATATAGCCAAGAAATGGAAGCAACCTAAGTGCCCATCAGTAGATGAATGGATTAAGAAGATGTGGTACATATACACAATGGAATATTACTCAGCCATAAGAAAAAAACAAATCCTACCATTTGCAACAACATGGATGGAGCTGGAGGGTATTATGCTCAGTGAAATAAGCCAGGCCGAAAAAGACAAGTATCAAATGATCTCACTCATATGTGGAGTATAAGAACAAAGAAAAAAACTGAAGGAACAAAACAGCAGCAGACTCACAGAACCCAAGAACAGACTAATACTTACCAAAGGGAAAGGGACTGGGGAAGAAGGGTGGGAAGGGAGGGATAAGAGGGTAAAAGGGGCATTACGATAGGCAGGCATAGGGTGGGGGGGCACGGGGGGGACTGTACAACTCAGAGAAGACAAGTAGTGATTCTCATCTCACTACACTGATGGACAGTGACTGTAATGGGGTTGTTGGGGGGGACCTGATGAAGGGGGTAGTTTAATCATCACAATATTGCTCATGTAATTGTAGGTTAATGATACTAAAATAAAATAAATTGTAAAAAAAAAAATGTAGTAGTTAATCCCAATCTTTGTTCTTCCATAACAATAGGATTCCCCACTTTTAGCTAGGCATGTAGCCACCCAAACGAAACTTCAGGTTTTCCAGGCTCCCTTGCAGCTAGACATGGCCTGTGTCCAGGTCTGAACCACAGGTCCAAGCAGGAATATGCATGCAGACTTGGAAAACAAATGAATGAAACAATTACCATGACAAGAAAGAAGCCAAACTTGAAAGAAATACTGCAGGAAACCCAAACAAGATATGGTATGGGAAGACAGGAATGATAAAAAAGAGGCAAAATTAACTGTCTATGAATAGAGTTGAACAGAATCTAAGAGACGGAAGGTGGTCTGATATTTGCATAATTGTAATCTCTGCAAAGTAAACTGAAATCATAGTACAGAGAAAATATTTAAAGGTTAAAGAAAACTTGTCAGACATAAAAGAAGATTTTCATCTACAGATTAAAAGAAAAATTGAGACTGAATTGCCCACAGTGAAACAGATCCTGATAAAGTTGCTGGACTTCAAGATAAAGATGAAACATGGAGGCGGCCCAGAAAAGAGATCATGTCTTCCTTTCAAAAGAAAAAAGTGGAGTTTTCCTTAGACTTCCCCACAAAAACCCTCAAAGCCAGAAGACAGGAGAATGGTGCCCACGTGGAAGGTATGAACCAAGGACCTCGTACCCAGCCAGCACTGGTGAACAAGTGAGAAAATCATCTGATCAGCTCATCTTGAAGACATTACTAGACACAAATTTAAGCCAATTCAGAAACGACTGGAAAACCCACTGAAGGCAGTAACTGGGGGTCACCACAGAGTCTCTGTGCCCCAAGGGCAAAGACTAAAGCAGATGTGGGCAGTGGACGAACCCACAGAGCCTACACAGGGCACAGTGGCAATGAGCTATAGCCCAGGGCATCTGGGAGCACAGGCTGAGGAAGTGCCAGGGCCACACAGAGCCACGCAGAACTACTAGCCATGGGGGACCCAAGTGAAGCGGTAATGTCCTTACGTGGACGAGGCATCCCAGTGTTGGAAGGCAGACCCTGCTGAGCAGGGAGAAAAGCAAGTGCCAATTCCTGAGGTGTGAAGGCACCAGGCACAGTCTGGAGCACAGGGAACCCAAGTGGCTGTGGGGCCGACTGGACACGTGGAGGCATCTACCACCACCTCCAGCATCTGGTCATCATCCACAGGGAGGCCCCCACATCAGTGTCTGCAGGGGCTCGGCACTTCCAAGCAGCCGTGCAGCCCCTCACTCCCAATTTGGATGCCCAAGATGCTACTAACAATATAGTGAGAAATAGGACAATACCTTCAGCATGAAAGGAAAAGGTTGAAACAAACCCAGAGGGTCCCAGAGGAGACAGAGACAATTTAGGAGGAGAGTGAGACGCCTAAACCTCTTCACATGAGGTTCTGAGACACACAGAAGGAGATGGGCTTTTTGCATCTTCCAAACAAGAACAGCATGCTGTGAAAAAGGATGAGAGAACAGTGCTGAGTGTTAGGAATGAAACATGGTCAACGTAAGAACGCTAACAGCAATGTTGGTTGATAAGGAAATCTCCCAGAGAGCAGAAGAAAAGACAAAGAGATAGAAATGGGAGAGAGAAGACAGAAAACAAGAGTCGTGTCCACAGAACCCACACGGAGTGGTAGAGTTGCAGATAGGCACAGAGTGAGAGAAAATACAAACAAAATGACATCAAGAACATCGCAGAGACCAACTGACAGGATAATGGGTGGTGGGCCCATGCCCTGCCAGGACTTGTGGGACACCCAGGCCGAGACGGCCCTACTGGCAGAGGTGGGGCCCAGAGAGGTCAGGGAGCAGAAGGATTGCCCCCACAGTTGTCAGATGGGGGCGCCTGGCCTGGCCATCTGCATAAGGAGGGTGGCGCCTCAAAGATGCAGCTGGGCTGGGGGAGGGGCTGTAACTTTGGAAGTCATCATTGAGGGCTTGAGGGGAGAGGGGGAGAGCAGCTGGCTGGCTTACCTTCATGGCCACGAGCAGCAGGTGAGGCTGTGCTGAGGTGTCCAGCACAAGGGCAGCTGCCAGAGGCCAGGTCCAGGCCCTCCAGCAGTTGGAGAAGGTGGAGGACATTCTGCCCATGCTGGGGATCAGGGGCTGCAGCAAGGAGGGAAGGCAGGGAGCGCTGGGGGCCCTTCTTCCCCCTGGAGGCTGCCAGCAGCCACAGTCTCATCTGCCCCTGCACCTGGAGAGAGCCAGATGCGGCTGGCATCCGGGCATGGGGCACAGCACAAGGCCTTCAAGGCCACAGCCATGGCCACCATGCCAGGCCGCACTGACCAGCTGCCCCCGCCCTCTGCAGAGACTTGGGCACCTCCCTGGGCCACTTGCAGGTGCTGTGGCTGGCTTGCTGTGGCCTGACCGACCTGGATGGCATTGGCTCATTCCCGGCCCTGAAGGTGGGTGTGGGAGCTCTGGGCTAGGGAGAGGGCACCAGGCCGGACCCTTGCTGAGGCCTCCATGCTGCCCCAGGAACTCTACGTCTCCTACAATGACATCTCAGATCTGAGCCCGCTGTGCCTGCTGGAGCAGCTTGAGGTGCTGGACCTGGAGGGCAACAGCGTGGAGGGCCTGGGGCAACTGCGCTACCTGCAGCTGTGCCCAAGGCTGGCCACACTCACCCTGGAGGGCAATCTGGTGTGCCTGCAACCCAGCCCCTGCAACAAGGTAGGCACCCAGCCTGCATGCCCACCTTGGCACTGCTCACATCCAGGGTAGGCAGCGTGCATATCTGGGGCATAGCAGGCAGGCTGTGGCTCATTTCCCGTGAACTCGTTCTGTTATGTCACTGGAGGCCTGGCCAATGCTGGTGCATCCTCCTGGGCCAGGAGCAAACCCCACAGGGCTACATGCACACATGCCGTGCCCCCAGCCCATGGAGGCACATGCATGCCCTGTACAGTCTCCACATAGAACTGTAAACACACATGCTCACACACCCCTGTGCATGCCCCTGCAGAGCCCCACTGCCTCAGGCTGTGCATGCTCTGCATGGCAATGCATTCATATATCACAAGCCTGCACACCACACAGCAGCCATGCACGCCCCAAGCTCGCTCACCCTGCCCTTCCATCTGGTGTTTGGTGGAGGCAGTATATGGAGGCCTCCCCCCTGGCCCAAGCTGTGCTCAGAGCAGCTCTGCAGGCCAGAGGGCACTGCTGGAGCCTGGTGGTGAGCCTGGAGAATGAGGTCACATGTGGGTGAAAGTGCAGAGTGACCTGGCCAGCCCTGGCAGGGCAGGGCAGCAGCACTATGCCCCCTCCTCCTCTGCCCTGCCCCACAGCGGGTCTAGGGGAAGCAGCCACAGGATAAAGTGGTCCTGGGGAGCCCACTGGACTCATGCCTGCCCCTCACCCTGCAGGCACCCCAGGGCTACAACTACCGAGCAGAAGTGAGGAAGCTCATCCCCCAGCTGCAAGTCCTGGACGAAGTGCCGGCCTTACACACAGGCCTGTCAGCCTCCTGGAAGCTGGACCGGGACTGGCTCATGATGAAGGAGACCATCAAGGAAGGCAGTGTCCTGGACAGCCTGCTCCCCAGGCTGGGTACGGCAGCCACCCACCTGGCAAGAGCTGTTCCACTCAGCCTGGAGACCTGGTCGCCCCACAGTGCCCCCCCAGGCCAGGCCTCTCAGAGCAGGATTGCCCATCTTGTATCTCTTTTTAGTTTTAACTCCTTGTCCCCAGAGCGCTGCACTTGCCTCCAGGCCAGGGCACCCCTCCTGTGAGCAGCACCTGGTGGGACCCCACCCTTCCACCCTGTGGCACTGAGCCTCAGGACACACAGATGTGGGGTGGCGGGGGTCCCTGGTCTATGGACAGAGTCTGGGGGGGCTCCTGGGCTGGCCATCTGGCACAGGCCTCTGACCTGACTTTTACCCTTGGGCAGATCGTCCCCACGAAGCCCCTATTCGGGGACTCAGCCCTGAGCTGTCCCGGCCTGAGACCCAGCCCCAGGCCCTGAGACCCTGGCCCCTCTCCCTGCTGGTCCCTGGGGACCCTGTGCCTGAAGGTCTGCTTCCCAAGGACACAGCCCCAGAAGATGACACCAGCAACCTCACCCATGGTAACTGCCTCACCTCAGCATGAAGCTGGCCCTGCAGCCCCTCAGCCCCAAACCAGGCCCAGATGCATCCTCTTTCCCAGGTGGCGGCCCAGTCCTCTGTGGGAACCCCACCAAGGGCTTGCGGGAGCGCCGGCACAAGTCCCAGGTATGCCCTGCCCCCAGTGGGCCAGACTCCAGTACTCTGACAGCAATCCCAGGGCCAAGCCCCACTCTCCCATGCCCCTGCACCTGAATAAGCCCTTCCCTTGGTGACTGCCCACCCAGCCATTGCAAAGGCCATGCTCCCAAACCAGCCCTTTCCTTCTCTAGGCCTGGGCACCCCCGGAGCAGCTGCTCCCATATAGGCTGGAAGACAAGGTTGCCACTCTGGGGTCTGACCCTGCAGACAGCCATGACTTCTTGGCCTTGGCTGGGCTTCAGGCTTGGAAGGAGCAGCGCCTGCGGTGGGTGCCCCTCACGTTGCTCTGAGCTAACCGTGGTGTCTGTCTGGTGGGGGGGTCACATCTGGGGGCTGGCCAAGCAGTCACTAGTCCCCATGATGTCTGGAGGAGCTGACTGTGGGAACCCAAGGCTGGTGGTACATCCCAGAGTCACACTCATTTGGGATTGGCTCCAAGAGGGAATAGGACTGCAGCCTCCCCTACCTGAACCCTTCCCCAGTAGGTGTCTGGAGTCCCAGCAGGAAAGGATGGCAGCCCCCCAGGGCCCACAGAGGGGCCCAGAAGAGCAAGAGGGCAAGGCTGTGCCCAAGATCCCCCGGATCCCCCTGAGTCTGGTTTCAGGTATTGAGAGTGACCCCCCACACCTCAGAGCAGCTGGGCTCTGAGTGGCACTGGGAGGTCCTCTCCTGGGGGTGTGTTCCAATTCCAAGTCCTCTCCTGAGATATGGGACATGAGGCCACTGGGGCTGTATGCTTGAGAGAGAAGGCACTCTAGCAAAGGGCAGTGAGGGAGGAGGGTGGAGAAATCCAAGCTGAGAGCAAGCAGCCCCAGGGGGCAGTGAGGGGCCAGAACCCAAAAGCAAGACAGGCCCACTGGGCAGTTCTGACAGGAGCATGGTAAGAGGCCAAAGGAGGATGAGAGGCCGAGGTGGGTGTTGCCCCGCAGGCAGGGCTGGTGCTGGGCTCAGGACAGAACTGGGCCTGGTAAGGCCCTCCTGGAGGGATACTGGCTTCAGACTGTCCACGGCCAAGTGGAGCAAATGCAGGGGCTTCCAGGCAGAGACTGCTCACCCAGCAGGGCCTGAGGTGGCTTCCTGGAGGAAGGGTCTGAGCCAACTAGGGTAACAGCTGGGTGTGCAAGCCTTGGGGGGTGTATTACAAGCAGGGACTTCGTTACAAGCGGGGGCTGCAGGAGCACAGGCTTGAAGGTTGGCTGATGACCTTTCTGTAGGGGTAGGGGAGGCAGCCAAGTCTCTGCCCTTCCATGATCTGGCTGTGCTTGGGAGGAGGGGCTGGAGCAGGTGGGTCCCGAGACCAGCTAGTGGAGAGGGAGCAGACAGTGCAGCCAGGAGGAATGGCCGGAGTGGTGACAGACAGCAGGGACTTGGGGACAAAGGGGTGCCTCCCACCCCAGGCTGTGTCCAGGTGGGCATTGGGTGACTGTGGCCCAGTCTACTCCAAGGTAGGTGCCAGGGCCTCACTCTAGAGCAAAGGTTTAGGGACTGGTCCAGGTGACGGGACCCAGTGACAATGCCAGAGCCCAGGCTTGTGGCCTCTGCCACCCCAAAGGTGGACCCAACCCAAGCAATGAGCAGAGGTCACAGGGCTGAGAGACCAGGGCTTCTCTGGGGGCATCATGGGGAAAGGCTGCTGCCTTAGGGTAATGGTACAGTGAACACACAGACCCCCCAACCACCTTCTGATTCCATGGGCCTCGCTGCCTGACAGGCTATTTCCTTCCTTGCTTTCCAGAGCCTTCCAGGACCTCGGGCTGTATGCTGCTCCCTTCTCCCCACAAGCTCCCCAGGCCACCTGAGTCAGGCAGTTGCTCCTGGTGGTCCACAGACCTGCAGTTCCGGGGACGACGGCTCAGAGTCCAGGGCAGCTTGAAGCCTAGCCTGGGTCAGGGGCTGGCTGCAGTGACTGCTCTGAAAGCCCTGGAGGTTGCTCAAGCCCAAGGATGTCCAGGCCCAAAGCCAGCCCCAGATCCAGTAGTGAGACCCTCAGGCCTCCAGGGCATGCCACACCTGAGCCCCATAACCCCAACCCAGTCCCACAGCTAGTGTAAGCCCCCACCCCACTGTCAAGCTGGCCTGAACTGTGGCCACAGGGCCCCAATGTGGTCATGGGAGCCCCGCGTGAACTCTGGCCTCAGATCCAGATCTGGCTGGGTCTGTTATGGGGCCTGACACAGAAAAGGGAGTAGGGGGGTTGGCACTTCCCGAGCTCAGGAGAGGACGGCCCAGGTCCCCTCCTTTGGTCCAGGTGCCTGCTTCCTCATGTGGCCTGACCTTCCCAGCAGTAGACAGAAGGGCCAGCTCGAAAGAGCTGCGGATGTTCCCAGGCCAAGGTGGCCAGAGCTGGCCTCTCCACTCCCTGGCAGGCCCTTGCTGCCCCAGGACTCAGTCGCCAGGCCTCCCACCCCTGGTGGGCTTGACGGGTTCCCCTGAGGGGAGGGGACGTCCATTCCCCCCTCCTTGGGGCAGGATTTTAGGACCCAAGTGAATCATTTTCAGCTCGCATGTGTACAGAAATGCGGTTTACTTGGTAGGACACGTTGGTTCAATAAATCACGCATCTGGCACGGCCGGCTTCCGCATACCCTCCTGCCCCCCGCTTTCACCCCTCTCCCCTTCGGGGCCGACGCGCATCCGCCGTGATGGGCGGGCAGCTGAGGAAGCGGAAGCCAAATCTGCTCTCAGCCGTGCTCTGCACCGACAGCGCCACCATCGGGCAGCAGCTGTCCACGCTCCTCCGGCACACCTGGAAGGCGGGGCCTGAGAAGCGCGCGGGGCGGGGCGGAGAGAGGCGGGGCCGGGCAGGAGGAAGGAGTGGGGCGGGAAGAGGTCGGGGGTCCAGAGGAGGGAAGCCTGGAGGGAGGAGCCGGACGGGGAAGGGGCGGGCCAGGAAGGAGGGGCGGAGGCTGAGGAAGAAGCCGGGGGGCGCGGGGGCCGGTCGGTGGAAGGGAAGGGCTGGCCGGGGCAGGGCTGGCCTGGACACCTAGCACGTGCGCACTCACCCTCACTCTGGGCTCGTTCCTACCCTGGCTGTCCTGGAGGCCCAGCTCGGCCTCTGCGTGGGACCGCGATGGGGTAGGGTCGGGCCAGCTGCCCGCTCCCTGCCGGCCCGCCCCTCTCTCCGCGAGCTGGCACACTCTCACCCGCGACGGTGGGGAGAAGCTCCGGAGTGTCGGTGTTGGCACCCTCGGGCCGCGCTGGCCCCTTCCGCGGGAGAAAGTGCTTGCCGGTGGTCAGGCGGGGCAAGAGGACCCTCGTCCTGTTGGGGCGAGGAGGTCGTGAGGGCCGGAACCTGCCCGCGAAAGGGGCGGTCCTGGGGAGGCGGGGGCCTGGGGGTGGTCCTGGATAACTGGGAATCTGTCCTGGAGGGAACGAGCTCTGACTTGGGACCAGCCGAGGGGGAGGGACGGCTTTTGCTGGGGAGGGGCACAAACCCAGGGACCCGCGATGCTCACCCCGGCCTCCGGCTTCCGGCCCGTGCCTCCCTCAGCCGACCGGCTCGCGGAGGTCGAGGGCGGCAGAGCTGTTCGCGTTCGCTGGTGTCGGCCTGGCACTGGGTCCCCGAGGGCGGGAAGCGGTCGATGCACAAGTCGGTGTTGTCAGAGAAGAGCCTCGAGGCGGGGGCCACGGAGTGCGGGGCCTGGTGCTTGCTGAGGATCTGCGGGGCCGGGGCGCGCGGCGGTCACCCTCATCCCGGAGGCCCGACCCCCGGTGGTACCCTCACTGACCTCGCCCTTAGGGTTCAGGAGGAGAGTCACGCAGCCCGGGCTGGAGTGGAAGCGGACGGGCTCCCGTCCCAAGGACGAGGGCGGCTGCCTCTTGGAGCTGCAGCACCCCTCGCCCCACACCTGGGGAGGGCACGAGAGGGGGGAGAATGAGGGGCGGGAAGCATCCCGACTTGAGACTGAAGGGCGGGGCGCACCGTGACGAGATGCCGCTGCGCTAGCAGCATGCGGGGAGAGAAGCGCTACATGCACACCGAGAAGTCGCGCACGAGCTGTTGCAGCACGAGGCCGCTCAGCTCGGCAGTCTCCTCCAGCGACTGGTTAAGGATGCGGACGAACCTGCCGCGGCGGCTCACGGCCACGATCTTCAGGCAGGAGCCGGTCGGACTGGGGAGGGAGGGGGCAGGGAAGGGGCTGTGAGTAGACGCTTGGGCCCCGCCCGCTCCAGTTCTGCTAGGAGCCCCGCCCCTGCCGGGTCACCCCTCACCTCCAGCGGTACCCGGGTTGCCAGTGTTCGGGATCTGCACAGGGCTTGGGTGCCAGGACGGTCTTTCCTCCCCAGTCAGAACGGATTTCTGGGGATCCAGGGAGAGGAGGCCTGTCCAGGAGGGGGCCCATATGGAGCGTCCACTGGGACATCTGCGAGACCAGACCCGCCCTGCAGAGCCCTGATGGTCCACGGGAGAGAGAAGCAGCACCAGGGGTCAGATTGGGGTAGGAGGTTTGGCTGGACCTTGGGGAGCAGAGGGGGAGCTCGCAGTACTTGTGTGTGTGAGCCAGACTAGGGAGGCGGGAGCAGGAGTCCTCCAAGACCACCCTAACCCAGTGGCCTCATTCTGGGCTGCTGTGAAGGCCAGGTGGTTGCAGACGTCTCTCAGTGCTCTGGGCAGAAATTATAACCCCGTAGAGATGAGAGGGGATTCAGGCCCTGCCTGGGCATCCTTGCTGAGGCTCCCTGCCAGCACCTCCATCTTCTCAGAGGAAGTTAAGCCTGGCGGGAGGGTGGGTGCCCTGTCACCTTCTGCACTGTATAAGGATTGGTGAGCTGGCAGCTGCTGGAGTCAGAGTCGGAGCCCCCCAGAGCTGCTGGTGCCCAAGGGCAGGGAGCTCCACTCAACGCTCTTGAGACACTGCTCCATGTGCCGTCTGTGCAACTCGGAGCCCCACTCGCCAGGCATTGGGGGCAGGGGGTGCCTGTGGGCCACCATATGCTCATTCCCTGCTGGGCTTAAGCTCCTGGACCCCAGCCCTGCCCCCGTTCAGCCTCCAGGGCACCCCAAGTTTGGTTTCTGGGACTCAGCTTGGGACAAAAACTCATGGCGGGACAGAGATGTTCCAGGAACCTTTTCCCTTGATCCCCAACTCTATTCTACAGATGAGAGAACCGACACTTGGAAAGTATAAATGGCTTGTCTAGGGACACCAAAAGGTAGAGGTTGGACTCTGGTCCATGCCTGCCAAGGCAAGACCCCTCCCTTCACCCCTGGGGAATCCCTGTCCAGTGGTTACTTTTGGTCTGCATTGGACTTGGTCTTGGTGAAGAGATTGGGATATCGATGGGCGATGCTGTTCCAGTCTACAACCTCCAGCCGGAAACTCTGGCCAGGAAGAAACACGCACATGGCCCTCCCCTCCTGCAGGGCTGCAGAGCTGTTAATGCAAGTGGGGGGCCTCACTTACCTCCCCAGCAGTGGAGCCCTGATCATTCTCAGAGAGATCACTGGGGTCCATCAGGGTTTCTGTGGTCACAACCTGCAAAAGGAGAGCAGAGGTAATAGGCAGGGGCTGTGGGGAAGGGCACTCCTCCCCTTTGACCTCACCAGCACCTTAGGCATACACTTGCTGAGTGTGAGGTAGATGGGACCACAGGGCTCATGCTTCCTCCCTGTCCCAGGCCACAGTTCTAGAGGCAGTTTGATGGGGGCAGGCTTCCAGGCAGCCCAAGGCCCCCCAGCAGAATCACTGGTCTAGGCAGGGCATGCTGGCTGTCTGAGGGAAGTCCAAAGAATCAGGAGGGCAGATCAAGCAACGAAGATCCCCAGGGCACAGGCTCACCTCCACACTGCCAGTCGAAGACCGTAGCATGCGGCCCACCCAGGAGGAGCGAGCCAGCTGCAGGAGGCAGGATTTCTGGAAGGCCTGCAGCTCAGCCTCCAGCTGCTGCAGTGTGTTCAGGGTCTGTAGCAGCCACTCCTGCCTTCTCCTGCTCCCAAAAGGCCCAGAGATGGGCAGGGCCTTCTCCAGACCCCATTTCCCCAGGCCAACCCCTGCCTGGCCACCTGGCCTCACCCTAGCTCGGGTCCCCTCCCTAGCTCCCTGTCCCATCTGCCCCTCACCAGCTGGGCCTTTTCCTTCTGCTCTTTCAATTCCAGATTCAGCTTCTGGACCTGGTGTTGCAGGACCTTTTCCCGACTGTGTGGGCTCCTGGGGGAAGGGGCAATCTCAGCAGACCCTACCTGTGGGTCAGCAGCCAAGGAGGGGAGAAGGAAGGGATTCTCTTCATTGCCATGAGGGGCCCAAGTGTACACAGTGTGGCTGAGCCGGCCAGGTAAGGTTCTGAGAGGTTGGAGGTGGGGCCTAGGTTGGGTTCAGCACCCATTAACATGCTCAGGGTTAGGGTGAGGAATCAGGTGAGGATGAGGGTTAGAAGCAAAGGTCAGGGTAAGGGTCAGGGCTGAGTTGGGGGTTGGAGTCTTGGTCAGGCTTAGTGTTTGGGGTTGAGGTCCTAGTCAGACAAAAACCAGGAGTTAGGGCCAGGACAGGCTAGCTGAGCTGGGGCCCCAGCACTTTCCTGTTGACCTCTCAGGTGGGAGCCTGGCCACCTCTTGCAAGATGTGGCAATGCCGGGCATACTGATGGTTCTGGATGGCCCACCTCAGGGCCTGGATCTCCAGTTCCTGCTGTCCCCACAGTAGCCACAGGGTACAGGGGTCCAGGGACTCAGGGACTGACCTGCAACAACACCAGTGGCCCAGCCACCTGATCAGGCCCTGCCCTCTGGCCGACCTGACCCACATGGCTGGCCGCCTCTCCATCTCCTCCTTACCATAGGTTGACAGAGAAGACTACCCGTGTGGAGCTAGGCTTGGTATCTTGTGGGCACTCAGGAGCCACCGGGTCTTCAGGTGTGCCAGCTGGAGGCCCCAGGTGGCCACTGACTGGCTCTCGGTCCACCAGGGATGACAGAGCCTCCTGGCGAGGCTCAGGGGACATTCTTGATGTTCTCGGTGGGCTGAGAGGGGTGACAGGGTGCCCTGTGGGCTCTCCTTACTTGGACATGTGCACTTGTGTGTGTCTCACAGCCCCACTGGTTCACAGAGCATCACTTTCTAGGGAGGCGTGTGTGTGTGTGTGTGTGTGTGTGTGTGT
>JAQQAC010006904.1:7581384-7700908 GCA_029783875.1 Phataginus tricuspis | reverse complement strand
TGTGTGTGTGTGTGTGTGTGTGTCTGTGTTGTCTTCCCTACAGGATACCAGGTCACTTGGGTGTCACACATTCCCTGCTGTCTCCTCCATCATTGCCCTCCAGGACCTGTGGTCCTGCCCTACAGCCTAGAGCAGGGGTCCCCAGAGGTGCTGGTCCTGTGCTGTTGATGCCTGTATTCCCCCAGACCAAGACCCTACCTCCAACACTCACCTGAGGCCTGAAATCCAAGCAGGCCTGGGAACAAAAGGCTCTGTAATGTTGTCATGGATACCAGCATTCAGAAGGGGAGGGGCTTGTTTGTTACCAGGAGCCTCCTGGGGGACCCCACCCCAGGTCCCTAAGTGGACCCTAGGTCCATGTCCTGGTCCAGCCGGAAGAAGCTGTGAGAGGCAGACCTGCCGTCCAGCTAGCCTCAGCACACCTGGGGACCACAGAGTGACTGCAGGGCCAGCCATGTCTCCCACAGTGTAAAACACCCCAGCCAACCCTGGGGGAGGCTCCCACCACCCCTCCCCAGCCTGACAGTAGCGATTGGTGGGTATTGGGGACTTTGCTGCCTTGTGAGTGTGTCCATAGGCCAGCAGGACTTCACTCCTGAGAATGTGGACCTCATGGGGCCTCAAGCTACTGGGGAGGGGAAAGAGGAAGCAGTGGATAGCCCTGAGAAGCTGGGGGAGGGCTTGCTCAACGAACCAGCACTGGGCTCCCTCCAGAGGCTGATGCCCCCTGCCTAATCCCCAAGCCAGAAGCTTTACCTTCCCCTGGCCCTTCTACCACTTGGGACCACCTCAGATTGCCCTGGAGACATTCCTATAACCATGACAACTGTTCCCTCTGCCCTAGGAGACTCAGACGTGACCCACTAGACTCATGTTCTCCAGCCTTTCCTTCCCCACCTTCATTTGTTCATCATTCATTCATTCTGACTTTCAGCTTTTGCTCATGCAGGGCATCCTGCTATGGACAGGAAATAGGCTGGTGGGAAGATCTGCCAGGGCCCAATCTAGCTGGGCAGAGCATGAGCCCGGTGCCCTGGCTGCTGAACTGCCTTGAGTTCTTGGGGCTGGACAGCAGGACTGGTCAGGCTGAGGAATGTGTCCACAGCTCGGAAGGGAGCTGTGCCCCACTGGGGACAGGAAGGGGGTCAGGGGATGGAGCTGCATAAAGAGAGACCCGAGCCATTGTCCCCAGCAACCTCAGAGCAGAACCTCTCTTTGACCAGGACTGAGCCTGGTTGCCGCCAGGGGGCCGGCGGCCCAGCAGCTATCCCGCGTGGGGCTCACAGTCCCCAGACCTGTTGACCAGAGGACAACCGCCAAGGGCCTTTGGTCGCAGGCGTGGGTTGAGGGGCCCCAGGCCAGTGCCCCCTCCCTTAGGCGGGAGACTCGTCAGGCTAGGCGGCTTTTGAGGAAATCGACCCCGGAGCAGTGACAGACACCTGCCCTACGCGCCGCCCGCCGCAGCCTGCGGGAGACGCGCTTCCGCGTTATTTGCGGGCTTCAGGCACGCGTGGACCTGTCCACCCCTCCACGCCGCCGAGCCCCGCCCACACCTGGGCGCTGTCGGCGGCGGGGCGTGAGGGAGCTTAATGGGGCGGAGGGCAGGGGAGGTAGCCAATGGGCGTAGGCGAGGGGCGGGCGGAGTGAGTCGTGGGGCCAATGGGGGCGCGCGGGCGGTGGGCCGGGCGTGCCCGCTGTGCTGGAGGAGGCAGGTTGTAGCAGCGCTGGGCCTCGGGAGCAGCCGGTTCGAGTCCGCGTCCTGGAGGTCGGAGGGCGCCCAGGTGAGCCGCGCCGGGTCCTGGAGCCTCCTGAGTACGGGGCTCGTCCCCGCCGGCTCTGGCCGCGGCTCCGACGGAGGGGCGCGGACCGGGCCGCCACACCTGCGCCCACCCGTTGGCGGGGACAGCGGGCGGACGCAGGGAGGGGCAGTCCGCACCGACTGGGGCCCCGGGTCCGAGGTCTGAGTCTCGCAGGAGGGGGCATTCCCATGGCAGCGGGGAGCCGCGTCTGCGTGCGGTCGCCCTTAGGTGCCTGGGGACGGTGCTCGCGGGTGGGGCTGTGCCCTCTGCACCAGGTGACGCGCGGGGGGGTGAGGGAAGCGGCAGAGGGCAGGAAGTCCTGGGTCTGATTAATGATTCGCCTTGTTCCGGGAGCAGGGCGGGGCAAGAGGAGACTGGGAAGTGGGGAAGCCTCAAAATGCTCCAGGAGGGCAGACCGGTCCCCCCTTTAGGAGGCTGGTCTTGAACCCCCGCCCAGGAATGTGCGTCCGGTGGGTGGGGCTGAGCACAGGAGAGCAGGGCTGACCTTGAGGGGTGGCAGCCCTGAACTACTTCTGGGAGTGAGGGGCAGGCCAGGCTGTTGGTCAGTGACCCTATGGTCTCACCCTTCCTGCGGGTAGGTATGCTCTCTGGGCTGTCGGCAATGGAGCTGAAGGTGTGGGTGGATGGCGTCCAGCGCGTGGTCTGCGGGGTGTCAGAGCAGACCACCTGTCAGGAAGTGGTCATCGCCCTAGCCCAAGCCATAGGTGAGTTTCCCTCAGGCACAGACTGCCCAGTAGGTGCACCTGGGCTGGGACCGGGCCCTCTGGCCCCTTCTATCCCCAAAGCGGGTGGAGCTGGTTGCTGATCCCTCTTGCCCCCTCCCAACTCCTCCAGCCAGGTAGATGGAGGGCGGGAGGACGTAAACTGAACCTCTCCTCCTACCCCAGGCCAGACAGGCCGATTTGTGCTCGTGCAACGTCTCAGGGAGAAGGAACGGCAGCTGCTGCCCCAGGAGTGCCCAGTGGGTGCTCAGGCTACCTGTGGACAGTTTGCCAGTGATGTCCAGTTCGTCTTGAGGCGGACAGGGCCCAGTCTTGCCGGGAGGCCCTCCTCAGACAGCTGCCCTCCACCTGAACGCTGCCCAATCCGCGCCAGCCTCCCTTCAAAGCGCCGACCAGCACTAGGCCATGAGCCCCGGAAAGCACTGACCTTCAGCCTGGGGTGCCCTGGACTTGCTCCCAGCCCCACTCTGCCTGAGCCTGTGGCCCCCATGGCACCAGCACTGGGCCACTGCGCAGACCTTCAGAGCCTAGAGAGAAGGGTGCGCAGGAACGCAGCCGAACTGGGCCAGGAGGCCTTCTGGGAGCAGGAGCTGCGGCGGGAACAGGCACGGGAGCGTGAGGGGCAGACACGCCTGCAGGCTCTGAGCGCAGCCACTGCGGAGCATGCTGCCAGGCTGCGGGCTCTGGACGCCCAGGCCCGGGCCCTAGAGGCCAAGCTACATCTGGCCACAGAGGCCCCAGGGCCACCCTCACCCACAGCATCTGCCACAGAACGCCTGCGCCAGGACCTGGCTACCCAAGAGCGGCAGAGTGAAGAGGTGCAGGGCAGCCTGGCCCTGGTGAGCAGAGCCCTAGAGGCTGCCGAGCATGCCCTGCAGGTGAGCCCATTGGACCCTGTGCCAACTTCCCCCAACTTGGTGGATTTGGGAGCTGGTGTCTGGGTCAGACTAGGGAAAGCACAAGGCCTATGGCTGTGTGCCCTGAGGGTCCCATGTGCCCCAGGCCCAAACCCAGGAGCTTGAGGAGCTGAACCGGGAGCTCCGTCAGTGTAACCTGCAGCAGTTCATCCTGCAGACTGGGGCTGCACTGCCACACCCCCCACGGCCAGACACACAGGTCAGAGCATTCCAGAGGGAGGCCAGGTTGGTGGGGGCTTGGCCAAGCTCCAAGCTGACCTGCTCTCCCCACAGGATCTTCTGCCTCTGACCGGAGAAGAGCCCTTCATGGGAGCCCCCCGGAGTTCGGCCCTAGTATCCAGCCTAAGCTCAGAGAGTACGTCTGTCTCCCCGACGTTGGGTGGGACAAGGTCCTCCTGTGGCTCCTGCAGCCTCCTCAGCCTGTGTCCTCCCCATAGTTGTCCCCATGAGGCAGAACTCTTGGAGGTAGCAGCTCTTGTCCCAAAGTGGATGCCACTGCCAGCCCAGCCCTGGGCTCTGACGACATGGGCAAGGCAGCTGAGGTCAGCCCAGACTGAATGATGGAAGGAGAGTCAGTGGTCACAGAGAACTCCTTCCCCATGCAGTGGGCTGCCCTGGGCCCAAGGAAGAACACCCTGGAGCCCTGTGGTTTTCTGCAGTGTGGAGGGGGAAGATGAGGACTCTCACCGCAGTCCTCACCAAGTGTGCCAAGCCCCCTGGAGAGGCACATGACATGTCCAGCTCAGACTCGCTAGGACCCAAAGGCTACAGCTCCTTACTGGGGACAGGAGAGGCACAGACACTGTGTTTGACCTGTGGGTATGTGCTCACGTGTGGGATGTGTCCTTCACCCTGTGTGTGTGTGTGTGTGTGTGTGCTGCCTCCCCTGCCCCAACACTAAGCCCTCAATAAACCGCCCAGAGTGGCTGAGTGTGTCCTGAGACTTTACTGGGCAGGGGATCTAGAACTTGAGAGTAGCGGGGGAGTACCCTAAGCTGCCTGGGGCTGATGATAGACAGGGCTACTGAGAAGGTTTCCCAGGGACTAACCAGTGGTCAGTTGGACCCAGGCTGGGACTCTCAAGGCTTCGTATTTCAGGATGCTGTGCCTGCCTATCCCCAGGGGCTCTCCTTGGCAGCCCAAGACTGGTTGGAGTTGGACAGCCTGGGGCAGCCTCAGCCCTGGCCTGGGTTTCTGTTTGGACCCCTCTCCTGCCTGGCTTCTCTCATCTGGCCCACTGCTCACTGGCAGCGGGAACTGCCACTCTCTCTGGGGTGGCTCCTGGACTTGGGGACTCAAGGACACGCCAGATCCACCTGTCAGGTTTACTGAGTCTGAGAGCTTACGGGAACAAGTCCCTAGATTCCTGTGTCAGCCAGGCTTTGCCTGAGGAGCAGTGCAGGCCATGTGAGCGTGCAGCCACCCTACCTTCTGACACGGCCCTCCACTCCCCAGATGGGCATGAGGCCTCTGGTGCACACCTGCAGCCTTGAAACTAGGGCAGGGTGACTGACGTCCAATTGCAGTCTTAGTCCTGGGACAGGCCTCAGGTGCCCCCTGGAGGGCTACTGCTGAGGTCGGTGCTCTTTGTGATGGCCAGAGCCTGGGGGTCTCTGAGGTTCGGGTGCAGCCATGGGTACTGGGGTTGGGGACATCCTAGATTATGAGGGTCTTTGTACTGAGTTTGGGCATAGGCAACTTCGGGATGGACTCCACCTTCTTGCAAGGCGGCTGAGCCAGGCCCAGTATTCTCCACTTCCTTTGGGGCATGCTGTGGGGGGCATGAAGCCCTGAGCCTGGAGGGGGTGGTGGAGAGCAAGAAAGCCAAGGGCCCAGCTTATAAGGAGCACCCCTGCCAAGGTGGAGCAGGCCAGGCCACAGTGGAAGGCTTCTGGCTGATGTCAGAGGAACCTGGCCCAGCTTCCTCTCTGCAAAGCCCCCAGCCTGACCCCTTTGCCCAGCTCACAGGAGGTCCTGTGACCCCATATAGGGCCCATCATAGAGGGTGCAGCCTGGCATGCAAAGGCTGACTGGGCTGTGCCCTGGGTGGGAGGGCTGGGGGCTGGGGAAAATCACCACCAAGTCCAAAGGGCCTGCTCACTTCACCTGCAGCCCCCCATGTATGGATGTTCCTTGGGCACTAGCCCTGAGTCCCAGCATGGGGTCATCTCCCAAGCTGAGCACACAGGCCACCAGGGGGCAAAGCCAGGTGCCTTCCAGAGACCACCCTACACACACACAGTATGGGATGGGACTGGAGTCATGCACTTCCCCACCCTGCAAAGGGAAGCAGGCACAGAGCTGGCAGGGCTCACGCACCCGAGTCTCCTGTGTCCATTTTCAGGGAACACCAGTTCCTTCTGAAGCTACCACCAGGGTTCTGCCCCTGGTCTGCTGTTGGCTGAGGAAGCTAACAGGCTTCTTCACTTTGGAGGGGATCCTCAGGCAGCCACTGTGTTCTGGGGTGAGGAAGGGGACACAACCTTCCTCCTCTGTGGCTGTTCCAGGTGGGCAAAATCCCATGCCCCCTGGGATTGCCAGAAGTGCTTTGGGTCACTAAGCAATTCTTTGAGTTGCTGAAAAGTTTACTTTGTTTTCAAAGTACAGTTAAAACTTCAATGACAGGAGGCATGCTGAGGTAAGGAACGGCCTGGCTACCCCCAGACGTCTAGCCCAGGCAGTGAAGGACTGAGACAGGCCAGGCCATCCCCCAGGCCAGATCGGCAGGACTGGCATAAGTGGTCGCTCTGTGGGGGCCAGCAGTGCTTGGGAATAATGCTCAGAATTCCTGTTCTCCTGCAGCACAGAAGTGCTCTCTAGGGCTGGTTGAAAATAGCAGGGTTCACCCACAGCCTCCTCATTACCTGGGACCTGGCCCTGGCAAGGCAGCCTACTAGGTGTGACACAACACACCACATAACTGTTAGGATAGGGTCCCTCCAAAGGGACGTCCAAGTCCGTTCAAGTCCCCAACTAAATCCACCTCTGCAGGCCTCTGACAACTGCAGACACAGCTCCAGCCATCGATCCCACTGCCCAGGAAAGGGCAGGCCCGCTGCAGGAGGTGCCCTGGAGGCTACTCTGGGCACAATCAGCAGATCTGCATGGTGGACTTGAGAACATCCAGGGGGAAGGTAGGCCTGGCAGACAGCCTGGGACTTCTGCCAGGTGCCCCCACCGTTGTGAGAAGCATGTTACTGGACCCCACAAATGGCTCCTTGGCATTCTGACTCCCTTGAGTGGCATGGCTGAAGTGCCAGAAATGCACTGAAAAGCCAAATGTGTCTCTCTCTTCCTCAAGCAAGTTTCCAGAGGTGGCCCTCAGGAAGCTGGTCCTGGAGGCTTGGTCCTGTGGAGGAGAGGCTGACCACAACACATGGGCCTGCCCAGAGCTGCCTGCAAGTTGGTCACATCCAGAAGGCTGTCCAAGGAACTCTGCACATGCTGGCACCCTGAGACACACAAGGAAAGAAAATTCCCTCCAAGAGGGCGTCTGGCCCACGCTAAGCCCCACGTACAGAAGGCAGTGAAGCCCTCTGCATGTGCCCCTTTACCTCCAACCACTCCCTGCTGCTACAGGCAGGCAGACCCGGTCCATTGGGGTCTCTCCCCACCTTGGCGCGCGCCCTCCGACCCGATATGGCCCCCCCTGCCCGACAGAGCAGGGTCACAAAGAGGCCAAAGCGGTCGCGCTGCCCAGGGACAGATCAGCCGCTGTCACACGCACAGTGGGTCCGGAGCATCGCAGTGTGCGGTGGGCAGTGGCTGCCCTGCGCCTGGAGGGACAGGCGGGCGGGTGGCGGGGTCGCCCCCCACCTCGACCCCTCTCTCCCCTCTAATCTGAACGTGCGAACCTCGCCACCCTTGCCCGGCCCCAGCCCGCGCCCGCCCGCCGGCCGGCCTGGGACCCCTTGAGCGTCACCTGCGACCCCAGCGCGGGGCCGTCGCCGGCTCTCGGATCAACTTCCGCGGCAGCCGCGGCCCTGACGCCCCCGCCTGCCCCGACCGCCCCGCGTCCCGCGCCTTCACCCGGCCCGAATGCAAATAGGGGGGCCCCGCAGCCAATGGTCGGCCGGGGCGGGCCCGCCCTGCCGCGCCGCAGCCAGTGGGCGCGAGGTGGGGGCGGGGCGCCACGCCCCCAGCCGCGCGGCGCCCCCGCGGGCGCGGCCGGCGCGTTCCTTTCCGCACGTCGGCCTCGGGGCGGAGCCGCCACCTGCCGGGCGGGGCCTGCAGGCGCGCGTCCTCCCCCAACGGCCCGCGAGGTGTTACGGCCCCAGTGGACCCGCTGTGGGAGCCGGCAGGCTCGGGAACACGGAGGTGGCCGCGCCCTCGGGCTCATGTGCCGCCCGTGCCCACCCGGGCGCTCTGGCCCGCGGGAGGGGCACCGGAGGCCGCGAAAGGATCGGGGTCCGAGTCCCGGGTGGGCACCATGTGGGTGCAGGCCCTCGGCGGCGTGCCCCCTCCTTTGCGCCGTCCTGTCTGGGCGTTGAAAAGGTATAAATCAAGAGAATGGACTGTTTCAGACCTGGCCTTATCCGCTCCTGGGTGTAGCCAAAGAGGGCAGCTAAGGGAGTCTTGGCCCTTGCCCCTTTATCTCTACACGCCTCTACCCTCCTTCACAAACTGGGGGGGGAGATAGAATCATGGGTCATCGACGGGCCCCTAATCTGGCAGAGAGGTGCCTGCTCTTTCTTTGTTCTATACACAGGGGTCCTCATAAGTCCTTTGTGCCCCCTCCAAGGTAAGCAAGACTGCCCCTCTTTCCCCTACCTCCCTCAAATCAACCAAAGTCCACACCTGCCTCAGAGCCTGGCCTGCCTCAGGACCCCACTTTCCTGGCTCTAGGCAGTTCCTGAGGGCCTCTCTGCCTCCCACGGCCACCGTGCTCCTTGGCCCAGTGGCCATGCCACCTCAGCCTCAGCCCTCCTGCCCCCAACCTGCTCCCTGTCCTCCCTGCCCCCAGTGACTTCCTGCATCCAACACTCACTTGGGCTGGAGCCCACCAGCTGCTACAACTCAGGACAGGCCCCCCTGCACCCTTCCCACCATCGTGGACACTTCATTTCTACCTTCAAACCTGTTGCCTGGGTGGCTAAGTGCTGGGGCTCTGGGGGGCTCTGACCCTGTCTGGGATCTCAGAAGCGTGAGGCCTGGGGACAGAAATTCAAGTGCAGGGTTTTGTGGCTGTGGCCAGCTGTGAGTGGGGAAAACACAGAGGTGGAGGTGCCAGCTCAGTTCTCCTCAGGGTAAGAAGTATGCCAGCAAGGCCTGGATGGTGTGGGTCTTGAAGAAACCCTTAGGAGTCTGTGGGGTCCTGGAGGAGGCCCACACCTTCAGGACAGGGCATGACTGGGGGTGGGCAAACAGGGCAAACATTTGGAGGGAAGAAGCCTGTGATTTGGTGACAGGGAGAGGCCAAAGTCAAGGTGACTCTGAGGTCCTGTTTTGCCCTACTGCATGACGCTGAGCTAGGCCCTCCAGTCTTGGTGATTCCAAAGGAACCCTTTATCACCCTCTGTAGTAGGTTGAATGTTGGTCACTCAAAAAGATATGTCATATCCCATATCCTAATGCCTAGCCCCTGTAAAGGATACCTTAGTTGGGAAAAGGGTCTTTGCTGCTGTAATTAATTTAAGGGTCTTGAGATGAGATCCTAGATTACCAGGGTGGGCCCTAAATCTAGTGACAAGCATACTTATGAGATACAGACATACACGGAGGGAGGAGGCCATGTGAAGACAGGTGGGGATTGGGGTGATGTGGCCACAGGCCCAGGATGCCTGGAGCACCAAAAACTGGAAGTGGCAGGAAAGGATTCTCTTTACAAATTTCAGAGGGAGCATGGCTGCCAACCTTGATCTTGGACTTCTGGCTTCTAGGACTGTGAAAGAACAAATTTTTGTTGTCTTAAGCCACCTACTCTATGGTCATTTGTTACAGTGGCCCCAGAAACTAATACACTCACCTCTTTCATTCAGGGAACACAGCCCTGCTGTCTCCTCCCCCTGGCTCTGGCCTGTGTATGCATGCAGGCCTGATGGCAAGGGAAAGGGCTGGCCTGGGCTGGACAGAACAGCTCCACCCTGTCTGTGCCTGCCAGTGCCTGCCTGGGGCAGGAGCAGGGCAAGCCAGCGCATGCCAGGAACCCAGCAAGGGCTTCAGAGTGCAGGTCTGTGAGGGGCATGTAGGCAGAGTCCACACCACGTCCTTGCTTGGCCTGGGCATGTGAGAGGTAATAGGTTGCTGAGTGGTTGGTCAGAGTGCACCAGAAGTGACAGTACTGATGGGGTTGAGTTATATGTGTCAGCACAGGGGTGAATGGCATCAGTATGTGGGATGTATAGATATGTGCCTATGTTCTCAAGATACTGTACCTAAGCTCAGTTTGGGCTCAGACCAGTGGCTCTGGGCAGTTCCCTGCGAGTACGTCTCACATCTGAGCACAGGTTAGCATGGCTGGGTAAGCTGTGCCTGACCAAGGATGCCTGCTGAGAAATTGGGCTTCATATCTCATCTTGAATGCATGTATTTATTGTGACAATGCGGCTCCTGGACGTTTGCCTCACTGTTTCAGTCTGTTCCAGCCAGCCGCCAGGGGTATCCTGTCAGCCAGCGCATGTCAAGACCCCCAGCGCCCCCGGGGCCTCTGGCCAATCCCAGCACTGGGCCCAACCACACTGGCCCCCTTTCCACGGGCGGGTGGCTTCCCGTTTCCGCCAGGTCTATCCGCACCAACAAACACTGGCGAGTCCTCCCAGGCTCCCGGGCCCTGGATTCTAACCAGCTTCGTTCTTTTAGCAGAGCACTGCGCGGTGCAAAGACGTACAATGCTCCTGTGCCCTGCGTGTCTGGATCAGACTGGACGGGGGGCTCGTCCCGTCGCGCCCTTAATCACTGTTTAGTCCACCCATGAACGGAGGGCTACTGTCCCAGAAGCACCGCAAAGCCATGACAGCCTTGTTCTCCGCGGCCGCGCGCGCACCAGAGCAGCTCGCGCTCGGGGGCGGGGCCCGGGACGCGTCGGGGCGGGGCCACCGTGTTGGGGCGGGGCCCTGGCTGAGTACTGGCCCCAGGTGTTGCGGGACTTCGCTCCCATTCGCCCAGGACGGCTGGCTAGGGTTGGGCTGTGCCATGTCCTAAGGCGGGGGAGGACTGCCCGAAGCAGCCACAGCCGGGGGCTTAAACACCACAAGTTATTCCAGGACACTAGTCTTCCGGGGAGGCTACAGAGCCTTAATCAGTGTTTTAGAAGCCTCGAGGCCCCAGGCCGAGGGGAGCAGCGCCTTACTCCACTTCGGGCCCTTCTTCTCCACCCTGATCCTCTGGTTCCATCCAACGGGAGGGTCGGGAGGGTCCCGGAAGCCGGTTCCGTGCACTTCCGGGTCGAGGAGCGCGCGGTGGCGGCTGCGGCCTGTCCTGATCCTGGCAGTCCCTCGGGCGGCGGCGGCGGCGAGCGCCCGGGAGCGGCCGGCAGGGCGCGAGGCCTCCGGGTACGTGCGGGGGCCGCAGCGGCCTCGGGATCCTTGCTTCGCCCGGGCCTCGCGGCCATTCCCGGGCGTTGCGCGCTTTGTCTGCCGCCTGCCTCGAGTGCGAGGCCTGCGCTGCGCCGCGGCCCGGGCGGGGGGGCCGCGCGGCGGCCGGAGCCCAGATGGCGGCGGCATCGGCAGGGGCCCCGGGCAGGCGGACGCAGGTACCCGCGCCGAGGCTGGGAGGCCCCTTGCCCTGCACACCGGCTTCCGGGACGGCCGTCTTCCTGTCCCCGACCGCAGGGAGCCCGCCTTGTCCTGAGGCGCTCCACCACTTGCACGGTCGCTCTAGCCTCGCTGAGCGAGGCGTGACCCTTCGCTAACTCGTTTCCGGCTCCCGATCATCGTTTTCTTCGGTTCCGTCTAAGTTCCCGCAGGCCTGAGTGGTTGATTGGATGGTTTCCTGTCAACTCATGTAGTCTTCACAACAACGTCTCAGGAGTAGGTATTGTTTTTCCTACTTTGCAGATGAACACATTGGAGTCCAGAGACGTTAAGTGACTTGACAATGTCACACAACTACTGAGTGCAGCAGCGCCTGGGCAGTGACTCCTGGTTCACTCTTTTCTATAAAAAAGCTGGTGTTAACGCCGTTGTCAGCTTTGGGGTTTATGTACTTTTCTTGAGTCTACAACAGCAGGATGCTCATCAAATTAACAGGCCCTTGCTGTTTTGGTGAGCCATATTTTGGCTAGTGGTCACCTGGACAGAACCTGAGGCCAGGTGCGGTTTGACTTGAGATATACAACACCTTTCTCTGTCTCTGGACCCCTTGGGGTTTTGTCTTCCAGGAAGAAAGTTGAGTCAGAATAACAGTAGCTGCTATCTTCCAGTGTGCTCTTTGCACGGCTGGTGGCAAGGTCCCGACAGGGTGAGTCTGGATTAGTCCTCTCTGCAGCCCCCCAGCGTGGACATTTATTTGGTGGCTGCCTCTGCCCTAAAGAGAGACTCCCGTTGAACGGCCGTGGTATCCTGACCGTGCGAAGGTGGCATAATCATTTGTTCTCTAAATAAGGACTAGTACGAATGGCCAAACTAACCTTGATGGGCCCTATCTTTCTGATCCCATTGCAGTTTAGTTTCAGGGCCTCATAGCCTCTGGCTGACGGGATTGACACTGGCCGGTGTGAGGTGTGGGGCAGTGTTTGCTCAGGACCTGGCACTGTTTCCAGGTGCCACAACAGAAGCTCTTCAGGTTCCTTGGTAATAGTTGGAGTTGCTGTGTTTTGGTCCCTGCATTTCAAAAGAGAGGGAAATAGTCTTTTTGGTTTAAGTTTTTCCCCTAATCCTGCCAAATCTGGAGGCTGAGCAGGAGAGCCACAGAGCACTACCAGCATTGCAAAGGTGACCAGCCGTCGGGAGGGGCTGTAGGCTCTCCTGCAGAGATGGCTTCCTGGCCTGTTGACTGGAACATCAGGCGGAGGTGGGATGGTGACTGGGCCAAGCATGTCTGAGCTGAGGCTACTGGTAGGGCCAGTAGGGGTCCCATTATCCCAGTATTCCAGCTGCTGTGCTCCAGGGAAAGGGTGGTGGAGTCCCAGCTGCGGGCTCTGTTTGGTGTTGCACAAGTACTTGCTCTGGAAAGGTCTTTCGAAGGCTACCTAGGTTCTTTTCCCAGGTGCTGCCAGAGTGACTGTTGTGTGATGATGCAGGCAGGTTGTGTAGGTGGAGCTTTCCTGCGGCCCTGGTAGAGGGGCATGAGGAGGCTGTCTGAGGTTTTCCTCATTAGCTTTGCTGGGGGAGCACAAGGCCTATGGGCTGAACCACACCAGTTCAGGGACTTAAGGAGCTGAACCTCGTTCCTGAGCTAGTATTTCTGGCAAGGCCCTGTGTTACAAACCCCATCACGGCCTCATTGATCTCAAGCCCTCTGAGGCAGGCCCTTCCTCCTATGGGCTTCCCAGGCCACAGTGCCTCAAGTAAGAAGCAAGAGGCTATTTGTTCATACTTTTGACCTTGTGCATGGGAAGCATATCACCAAGGAGAGGACTTGCACCTCAGGACTGTCCCCTCTGTGCCCAGAGTCTGCTTGGCAGCATCAGGGTTTCTTTGTTCAACTGTCCGTAATGTTCCTTGGAGGTTCGTGTGTGTGAGTGTGTGCCTAGCTCAAAGGCTGTGTTTCTCCAGGGCAATGGTGCTGTACCCAGTGGGGCAGGGCAGGTATTATCATTCCGGGGTGACATCGTAGAGTCCAGTGTGGGAATGGCCACAGCTGTGGCCAAAGAGCCCTACATCCTCTTCCCAGAGTGCTGCAGCCATTGTACCCAGGGGAGAGGGGCTAGCCTTCTGGACAGGCTGCAGGTCAGTCACCGCATCATTCTGTCCAGCAGAAGTTGTGGCCAGGACTCCAGTGGGACAGACGGGTTCCCTGCTGCATTGCTGAGTCACCGAACAGTGGGGGCGCAGACCCTTAGTTAAGGGTGGAGCCATGCCTGCCATGGGCACAGAGGGCTGATAGTTCCACAAAGCCACCTCTCAGTTTATTGTTTCCAGGCAGGAGCAACACATGACAGGTGACAGTCTCATCAAATTAACAGGCCCTTGCTGTTTTGGCAAACAGCATCCTAGAATCTGGTGCCTTGTGGAGGAAGTAAGCCGCCAGGAGCCTGAATCTGGCCTGGGCTGCCTCGGGATTATTCCCTGGGAGCGTTTGCACTGTGGTGATGATAGTCCCTCCCCGTGTGCAGCTCCTGGTGGTAGCACGTGACCCATGGGAAGGAAGCCTGCTTGTGGATCCAGGAGTGATCCTGGGCTTGCTTGGCTCCTGGGCACGCTGCTTTCAACCTAACTGCCTTCCCCGGATTCTTGCTTTGCCTCCTATGTTCCTGTCTCTCATTTAACTCCTTTCCTCTGATCACGGAGACTAGACTTGGTTAGAAGCATCCTGCCCTGGGGGGGCTTTCTCCACTCTGTCTCACTGGGTTACTGAATGGCTCCCTGTGAGAGGTCTTTCCTCTGCAGGTCGCCTGGGAGTGAGGTGAGTAGCTCTAATGAGAAGGGAACCCTTATTTGGCAACCGAGATTGGAGGCCCTTGTGTATGAGGAGGATTGGGTTTGGCTACATTTATGGGGTCATTTGTCTAGATCTGCATTATCCTCACAGAGTAGGCAGGAATCAGGAGCCAGGAGCAGGCGGACATGGCAGCTGAGAGGCAGAAGCTGACCTCTGCTCCCTGGGGCCTGTGCTGTTCCTGGGCAGTCACAGTGACTCAGCGGTGCCTGAGCAATGCACCCTGTGGAGGGCTCGGGCTGAGGTCAGTGGAGCCTCAGCCACGGCTCATGGCTTCCCACAGGTCAGGTGAGTGGAGGCTGCGCTGGATGACAGTGGCATGCCAGGGGAGTGCAGGGTGAACCCTTTTGGTGCCTGCCCCCGTTTCATCCTTCCCTGTCATTGGGATTCCTCAGGATTATCGGGGTGTCACCGGTGCCCAGTGGAGCAAATGTGTTGCCAGTCTGAGGCTAAATTAGGCTCGTTGTAAACTGAGGTGTGGCTTTGTGCAGATAGGGTCCGAGGTCTGCCTGCATGTGTGTGTGCAGCATTGTGGGTGAGATGTCTCACATGTGCTGTATCTCCTGGCTCGGCCTCCTTGTCCAGCAGGTGGACACATGTCACCAGGGATGTGTGACGTGTAGAGACTGACCATCACTCTATGGAGAGCTTTGCAGCCTGGGACAGTTGGGAATCACTTGATTCTGGTTTCTTTCAGAGCTGAACTCCAATGTCCAGCAATGGATGACGACAGCCTGGATGAGCTTGTGGACCAAAGCCCAGGGCCAGATGGACACCCACGGCTCAGCCCTGCTGCCCTGGCTGGTGATGCTGGTGTGCCACCCTCCCACCTCTCCCACCCAGAAGAGGGCTGTCTTCCTGTGTCGCTTTTCAGCTTTCAGTCTCTTAAAGATGATACTCTTTGCTTTTAAGTTGCAGAAGTGAGGCTTTCTTTTGTTTTTAATGCAAGCAATACAAATGTAGATAGGGCAGAGAGTGCCTCTGTGCCTGAAATCCTTCTCCCCACCCCTCCCCATCCCTGGGGCCCCTCTGGCTGCCCCTGTGCACCTGCTTTTCCCTAGCCCAGCTCCACCTGTCTGTCCCTCTGGCCTCCCTGGTGCATCTGTGAGTGGCCCTCATTGCTGCTGCCTCAGTGGTGAGCCTGGCTTGTGTTTACCCCTGTTGGTACAGAAGAAAGCAGTGACGGCCACAGCGGGAGCTCTGAAGACGACATGGGCAGTGAACAGGACGACAGTGACTGCACCGAGGATGAAGATGGGGAGGGGGACCTGGGAGACGGATCTGGTGAGGCTTCCTTAGAATGGCCTCCTTGCATCTGCTTGCCACGGCACAGTTGTTAAACTGTCCTTGGTGACGTTGTTGGGCTTGGCCACAATGGCCAGCTGAAGGGTATGAAAGGTCGGGGAGAAAGTCCTTTGCAGGCAGGCCTTGTCTGTCAGTTTCCTGCAACGAGTCCTCGTCTCTTCCTGGGATGGTGACTTACTTGAGTTGTGACCCTTCCTCTCAGAGTTCAGTTTGACAACACTGGCCTGCCTCTTCCCTGGTGGCAGCAGGAGGTTGGTGCCCAAGATCCAGAGAGCTCACCCTGGGGGTTCCAAGGAGAGCACGATTTGACTGGCTTTCCTGGCAGAATTAGCCGAAGGGTCCCAGGGGCCCCCTGCCCCCCAGCACCACAGGAACAGGATGGTTTAGCACACATGAGGGTTGCTGTGGCGAGACCACCTGACCAGGACTTTTGGCAGGTTGGTGGCTTCATCCTGTGCTGTTGTCCCTCCTCTGACCAGAGTGCCTGAGGACTGGCAAACACGTAAAGTGACTAAGGAATTCCCAGCATATTTATGGTTAAACGTCCCTCCAGGAACATTGCTATGAAGGGCAGGCCATGCAGCTCCACTCTGGGTGTAGGGCTTCCCTTCCCAGCCTTCCAGCCCTGTCCCAGCCTCACTGCTCACCTTCCTGGAAGGTGTCCTGGGCCCCTACAGACAGGATGCCCGGTGTTGGAAGTTTCCTCACGCCTGCCTTATTTCTGAGAGGCATGGTCTATTTATTGTAGTGTTTCAGGTTCTTGTGCTTATTAACGTTACAACTTTCCAGAAAAGTAACCCCTCAGGTCTGGGACAGTGCTCATGAAGGAACAGGGTAGACATTCAGTGCAGGTCTGCAACTTCATATATGTTGGTGACACATTTTTCTAGTTAGAGCTCAAATTGTAAAGGGACATGAGAATCTGTCTTGAGTTTGCAGGTCACAAATGTGGCTCTTCTGCTTGCTTCCCGAGGTTGAGTAGGGGTGCTCAGCTTACCTGCAGTGGGTCTCAGGCACAGGCACTTGGCTCGCCATTGCTGAAGGCGGAGTGCATCAGGTCCTGTCAGTTTCGTCCCTCCAGAGGATCTGTGTTGGGGCTGGAGGGAGGGCAGAAGCCAGTTCAGCCAGGGTTCCTGCTGTCTGTGAGCTCACCACCTAGCAGCAAAGATGGGGGCATAAAGAAACAGCTGTGCTCCAGGTGACAGATCCCAAGAGTATGTTTACGAGGGCTTCATAGGAAGGGGAGGGCTCCATGGGCCTGAGCGGGCAAGGAGAAGCTTCCAGAGGAAGACAGAGGCCAGGAGCAGCTGGTCCTTGAGACGGGGTGCGGGGCTGGACCTACCTGTCCTGATCGCGGCTTGCTGCTGCCCCTGGAGACTTCAGAGGTGTTGCTCTACAGAGAGGTCAGGTGGCCCTCGGAGGGCCGGTTCTCTGCCTTCCCTTCAGGTCTTGATCCTTCTGGAACTGTGGGTGCGCTGGACAGTCTGGTCTCCGCCTACTTCCTGAGTGGGGCCGGGGACTGAGCAGCCAGTCAGCACTCTGCTTCCTTCTTGCCATCACCCAGAATTTTGTGGACAACAGAATCTCTTAGCCAAGTTTTAAGTTTCCTCTTGCTTTGTAACAAGTTGCCATAGCATGGCAGTTTGGATGGTATGCTAGTTATCTCGGTGTTCACAAGCGCCAGCAGTCTGGGCATGGGTGTTGGGGTCCTCTTCCAGAATTCAGCCCCTTGGGGGCAGGGCCGGAGCCCCGCTTTCTGGCAGTGCGTGAGGCAGGTGTGGCCGTGCTCAGCAGTCCCCAGTAGCTGTTTGTTTTCTTCCACACCAGAGGAGCATGTCTCTCGGCAACCAGCCTGTAGAAATGGCTCTAGAGGGCCTACCTGCCTGGGTTGACCTCACTGGGGTACTTTCCCTTTGCTGAGTAACAGCAGGGCCATGGAAGGACCACCTTCAGATCTGCTCATATCCCTGTGAACTTGAATGGTGTTTAGTGGACGTGGGGAGGGAGAGAGACAGGGCACACATGGACCCTACTTGTTGGGCTGAAAGCACTCCCTTTCCTTTTCTTCTGGTCACGGCCCAGCCTCAAACCTCTCAGGAATGGATGTGGCCCAAGCGCCTGGCTTGGATGCTCTCTGCATCCCAGAAGAGGAAAAGAGACCTGTGATGGAGGGCCCCTCCGGAAGTGGGTGGCGTGGTACCTCCGGGTTTTGAGACAGGCATAGGGATATTAACAATGCGGCGGCCGGCACTGCACAGGCTTCGGCCCTTGTTCTTGCATCCGATGGGCCTGGGACATGGGGGAGTGGGAGTGGACACCATTTGGCAGCGGGTCCCGGCGAGGCTCCTGGTGATGTTTGCAGCTGGCAGGGCTGCAGGAAAGCAGTGTGTTCCTCAAGTGTTGGGCTTGGGAACTCACTCCTCTGAGTGCAGCTGCAGCCTGCCCACTTCAGTGCCCCAGGTCACAAAGTTGGTGTCTCTAACAGGTTCAGAAGATTCTGAAGGAGGAGGAGATGTGGACACAGTGGCAGCAGAGGACGCTCAAGGGGAGCTGGAAGCCAATGGCACATTTCATTCTGATGATGATTCTGAGAGTTGCCCAATTTGTCTCAATGCCTTCCGGGGTCAGGCCATGGGGACACCAGAGGACTGTGCCCATTACTTCTGCCTGGACTGCATCATGGAGTGGTCCAAGGTGAGGTGGCTTCTCTCTGGGTGCTCCCCCCCTCCGGGGAGCCCCTTTGTGTGTAAGGGGCCCAGCCTGTGGCCAGCACCTTGCTGGGTCTGCTGTGCCGCAGTGGTTGGAGCCACAGGGTGGGTCCTGGCTTGGTCTTTGCTTCATTCTTGGCTGTCGGGTCTCAGGGTTGTTGGTGAAGCTCCTGTGGGTTGATGTGCTCTTGGAGCACCCTGGGGGATGTCACTGTGACATTCCTGAGTGACCTTGGGGCAATCCACAGCCGAGTCAGCCGGGGGCACATGTGCCGGGTCCTGCTCAGTGGAGTCATCTCCTAGGTAAAAAAAGCATGACCTTCAACCCGGCACTACTTCGTCATGGCAGTGGCCATCCTTAGAACACGTGGGGGCACTTGCCTGAGACATGCAGTGGCTCCGAGGGGAGCTCTAGAAGCAGGGCCCCTTTCCTCCTTTTTAAGGCCATTGTTGTGGGAATTTCAAAGTGGTAGATAGCACAGGGGAGGGCCATGTGGCCCCGGGGCCTGTCACCATCTCTGCCTCTCTGCTCCCTTTCCTGCTCCCCCAAATGTGCCTTCAGAATGGGGACACCGTGAAGGTGACAGATGCCCACACTGTCCCCTTACCCGGCGAGACCAGTAGTAACAGGACTCTTACACCCAGCTCTGCTAGGGACTGTCTTCCCAAAAAGCTCAGAAGTGTCCATATACGGTAGTGTGTTTGCACCAGGGCCCAGGTGGTAGTTACTGTCCACACTGCTGCGGGTCTGTGGTGTCACTGGAGGCATTTCTTTGCCTCTGACACTCGTGTGGTGGCGGGTCTGTAGCCCAGGTTCAATGCCATTAAAGGAGGAGCACGATGGTATTTACTGCCTGTCTTCCAGTCAAAGTCATCTTGGGTCACTAGAAGGAGAAAACACAGCATGCGCACCAGGCAGTGAAGGGCTGTTGCCAACAGTATGTTTATTGCTATTGGTATTTTACACGTGAACTGTAGTTTTCAAGGTTTGACAAGATGGTTGGACATAAGCTTAGCAAAGGTTAAAAAAGTCCAGCATCCTTAGAAACAAGTCATGAAGACATGTGAGATGGTACAGGTGCTTTCCTGAGTAATGGAAGGCCACTTTCTGAACAAGAAGTGCCGTCCTGGAGAGATGGCAATGTAATGTGGGCTCCTGTGCATCCTGCTTGGGGTGTTCAGCGTACCCGCTTGTGAAATTCATACAGCAAAGAAAGACTGTCAGCAGCTGCCAAGCTGACCTTGAACAGGGAAGAAACTACTCACTGGGCATTAAGACTCACAAAACTAGCGATCACCCTCAGCCAGGCCCAGGGACGGATGCCAACCCCAGAGTGGGCAAAGGGCCTGAAGGCAATGGGTTAGCCCATGGTGGTGGGCGGCGTGTCACATTGAGGGCCGGCTCTCTTAAGCGTGGGGGTAGATGGAGGGCCTGGCTCACACCACACCCAGTTGCCAGGGAAGCAGGACTGGAAGTTAAGGCAATACTCTGAAACCTTCCAGAAAAGATCAGTTGACTGTCAAGGACAGGCACACAGACAAAGAGGAGGCTGATGGGGGCCTCTGTCATGGGAGGGGACGCCACCATGCAGCACTACAGTGAGGCGCTGAGCGGTGATGTGTCTCGAGGGCCTGCTTTTCTGCCCTCCTTCCGCAGTAGGAGGACAGTGTGGCCCAGGCCTGGCGCACAAGCCTTCGGTAGTGCGTGACTTGGTAAAAGGATTTGTGACTTCTCCGGTATTAGTCATGAACGCTGTTCTGTAGTTCTGATACCATTTTTCTTTCTTACAGAATGCCAATTCCTGTCCTGTTGATCGAACTGTATTCAAATGTATTTGTATTCGAGCTCAGTTTGGTGGTAAAGTCTTGAAGAAGGTAAGTGTGGGTACTGTGGTGGAGAGGCACCCCACCCTTGTCTGCACTACATTGGTCCCTGTCTCAGGAAGACTTGCTTTGGGAAGTTGGTTTGCTTTCCGAAAGTGCGAGTATTGGTTAAATGCCTTCTAGAAGCCCACCGAGATGCTGTGGGCAGCCATGAACATGAAGCTGTGGCTGGAGGCGCAGCTCCGTCCACCTGGCTCATGGGCTCTCTGGGGAGCAGGTGGGGGAGTCTAGTGGCACAGATGTCGCCTCTCTGACCGCTTCACTCCCACACACCCTTCCCAAGCCTCCAAACTTCTCCTCTTGAGTCAGGGCAGCAGGGAGAGAAAGGTCAGGGTGGAGCCTAGTCCTTTGGGGGCTGGATTTCTGGATACACTTCACAAAGTTGTTTACTGTGAGGGCTGAGAATGAGAAGGCAGCATTTTTTAAAAATTTTTATTAAGGTATTATTGATATATACTCTTATGAAGGTTTCACATGAAAAAACAATGTGGTTACCACATTTACCCATATTATCAAGTCCCCTCCCATACCCCAATGCAGTCACTGTCCATCAGTGTAGTAAGATGCCACAGATTCACTATTTGCCTTCTCTGTGCTGCACTGTTTTTCCGGTGACCCCCCACACCATGTGTACTAATCATAATACCTCTCAATCCCCTTTTCCCTCCCTCCCCACCCATCCTCCCCCCCACACCCCTCCCCTTTGGTAACCACTAGTTCCAGGAGTCTCAGAGTCTGCTGCTATTTTGTTCCTTCAGTTTTGCTTCGTTGTTATACTCCACAAATGAGGGAAATCATTTGGCACTTGTCTTTCTCTGCCTGGCTTATTTCACTAAGCATAATATCCTCCAGCTCCATCCATGTTGTTGCAAATGGTAGAATTTGTTTTTTTCTTGTGGCTGAATAGTATTCCACTGTGTATATGTACCACATCTTCTTTATCCATTTATCTACTGATGGACACTTAGGTTGCTTCCATATCTTGGCTATTGTAAATAGTGCTGCAATAAACAGGGGTGCATATGTTTTTTTGAATCTAAGAAGTTGTATTCTTTGGGTAAATTCCAAGGAGTGGGATTCCTGGGTCAAATGGTATTTCTATTTTTAGTTTTTTGTGGAACCTCCATATTGCTTTCCACAATGGCTGAACTAGCTTACATTCCCATCAGTAGTGTAGGAGGGTTCCCCTTTCTCCACATCCTCCCCAGCATTTGTTGTTCTTAGTCTTTTGGATGCTGGCCATCCTAACTGGTGTGAGGTGATATCTCATTGTGGTTTTAATTTGCATTTCCCTGATGATTAGCGATGTGGAGCATCTTTTCATGTGCCTGTTGGCCATCTGAATTTCTTCTTTGGAGAGCTGTCTCTTCATATTCTCTGGAGAAGACAACATTTTCCCTTGATTCCTTTGCTGATCTTAGGGACGTGAAGAGCCCCCACCCCGCTGTTGGGGAACAGTGTTGCAGAGACCTAGAGGCCTGAGGCCTGGAAGAAGCTCCCACACCTCGGAGCTTCAGCTCTGCTGTTGCACTCACCTGGCGTGTAGCCCAGGGTGAGGGCGGGGCTCTGTGCGGACAGACCTGCCGCAGCCCCAGCCCCGAGATAGCTTTGGTCCTGCTGTCTTGGGCCTCATGTGTCCTTCCCTGGGGCCTGGGCCTCCCGGCAGCTTGAGGCCTCTGGAGTTGTGGGCCACTTGCATACAGGCCATCCTGGAGTGTCCAGGGCGAAATGTGGATGAGGGAGGTGTGGGCAGAGTCCCTGGGACACAGCCCACATGACACAGTTGAGCTGGCTCAGGTCGGGAGAAAGAACTGGGAGGGACCCTGGCATGGGGCAGAGACCGAGGCTCAGGTGTGTCACCTGGGGATGACGGAGGCAGCCTCTCATGTGCAGAGGGCGTTCCTGGGCTGAGTATGTGGGAACACTGGCTAATCAAGCCTCCTTCTGCCCCTGAGAACATCTCTGGTGGGGCTCTCAGTGCGTGGCTGTGACTCAGGGAGTAGCACCTGCTTGAGGGTCACTTTTTGGCAGTCATGTTTCCATGTTTTTGCTTGATTATGTGGAGGTGGTAAAGAGATGAAGGTAAAGATCTGCTCCTTCAGTGCCACTCCCCAGTCTCTGCCCTCCTGATGTCCCTGGCGTGCACACTGTGTGGATGTTCTCCTGCCATGGTGCCGTATCCACCTCTTGCTCTGCTTTTGGGCCCTTCTGTGGGTCTTGTTCTCTGTTGAGTCACTTTTTCCTCTGGGGTAAGCACCTCGAAATAGTCGGAAAGCATGAAAGTCCCCATGTATGACTCCACACCCCAGGACATGGGTCTGAGTAAAGCTTTGGAAGCTGGTGGACCTCAGGATCAGTCACAGGTCCTGGCACGCTCACTCCGCTACTTGGGCTTTATCTGCCATGTGATCGGTACTTTTCTGTGTTCAGATTCCAGTGGAAAGCGCCAGAGCTGGAGAGGAGGAGGAGGAAGACCCCACCTTCTGTGAGGTGTGCGGCAGGAGCGACAGGGAGGACCGCCTGCTCCTCTGCGATGGCTGTGATGCCGGGTGAGTGCGCAGTGCTGCCTGCCCTGTCCTCCTAGGGCTGGTGGTGGCGGCATCTCCTGGCAGGGGCCAGGGAAGCCAGCCCAAGCTGGCATTAACCATAGGAGCCCTTGCGGTTGGCAGGCCTCGGGCTGCTGTTGCTCTTTATACCCTCCACTCATTCCCCAGAAATGGCTTCCAGAGGTGCTCTTAGCACATCAGGACAAAAAGGAAAAACAAGGACACGAGAACCCAGGGATGTGGGGCTGGCCAACAGGCTGGGGCGCAGGGGCTGCGTGCAGGCCTGCCCTTTCTATGAGTCCAGGACTCTGGAGGGAGGAGGGTCTCCTGGGACCACTTCATGCTGCTGTGTGACTCCCTGGGGCAGGCTTCCCAGCCAGACTGCCATGACCCTCGTGCACAGTGGGCCCAGCTCCTGGGGGCCTGTGTTCTCATGGTGCAGTGTCTTGTCCTTTCCCTGGCAGTGGCCTGGCCATGTCCTCCATAGGCTTCCTGGGGTCTTGACGTCTGGACACTGTGATGGGAAGGCTATGGAAGCTTTCTCTGGGTCACATACCCCAGCCAGTGGGGAAGGAATCCAGCGAGGCTGGCAGACCTAGACCCTTCTCTCAGGCAAAAAGCAGCTGGCAGGGCTGGCAGTTGGTGTTGGGGGTTGGCCCTGGGGGACCAGCCTTACAGGCACTTCCAGGTAGGTGGCCAGGCTTCAGAAAGGCGTTCTCACAGGACAGAGGGCCAGGGTGGCAGTTTAGAGCCTCAGAGCTCTACTTGTGGGCGGGGCTGTCCTGGGGCCTGGAAGGACAGCCGACCAGATGATGCTGCCCAGAGGCCACATGTGGCAGGAGGTGCCTCCATAGCTCAGCACCCAGCCCCACTCTGTCCTGTGCCTTCTCGTGGCCTGGGGGTGGCTGCGGCTTGGCACTTTCATGTAGCAAACCTAGTTTTTCCTTAGGCTTTTAAATTAAGCCTCAATTCTTAATTCTGCTAATTCTGTATATCAAGATTTGTCTAATTATAGTAACCTAACAGTGACTCTGGGAGCTGCTTACAACTTCATTAAATTTTTTTATTGTTGTAAAGCACCTAAACTTTTTATGTGCTTGAATTATTCAACAGATAAAGCAATTCAAGTACATGAAAGTCCTGGTGGATCTAAAACATTAATTGTTGAAATTTACATAGTGATACTTCTAAACATGTTCACATTGTTAATATTTGCAATCTGCTAAATTTTCTTAGTTAAGTCTTTCAGCTTAAAAACTCTCAGTTCTAAAGTTAGTCCATTACTCTTTCTGGAGCAGAATCCTAAGGCGATCTACAGATACATGAATGTGCCAGATTATTTCACTATTACATGAAACAAGGTACCACTTGTTTCTGATTTCTTTTTAAGCTTAAAATCTAATTTAAAGGTATTTATTTATGAGGGAAACACCTCAGGCCCTTGCCTTGCTGGGCTGCTCCACTGGGGGGACAGTTCTTGGTGGGCTGAGGCTGCCTGGCAGAGCAGTGCTCCGAGCCAGAGCTGCAGGGTCTCTGAGTAGGTGGGCTGCAGGTCAGTGTGTGGGTCGACTGTCTGCTGTCTGGAGTGGCAGGTAGACGGGCCAGCTGGGCTGGGTGCCCTGCCGGAGGGCCTGGAGCTGCTGAGGAGGAAGAGCGATGCTTTGTCCTTGAAAGGCTCTCTGGGCTCCACAGGGGTGGCCTTCTTAGGGAGTCTTCCTGGGGCTCTGGGGTGCCCCTTGCACTGCCTAGGCTTGCCTCCCATCCCCCTGCACCCCTCCTGGGGTTCTCAGGTGAGATCCCCGCCAGGGCTCAGGGGGGGAGGCAGGGAGGGACGGTCTTGTCGGTTCCGTCTCTGGGCCCTCGTTTCCATGCTGCGGACAGTGCATGGTGGTTACACCGGATTGAACCCAGCCCTGGTCTTCAGGCGGTTTAGCATGTGTCTGTGTTGGGTTTTGCATGGCCTCTGGGCTGTTTGATCTCAAGGCGAAGTTCAGGGAGTTCTGGCACAGAAGGCCCATGCTAATGGCCGCTTTCCCCAAACTGTGTTCCTTGAAGACTGGATAGAAGCTGCTGAAAAATAAACCATAATTAGGCAACATTTCCATTTACTTTCAGCAAACAAAACTTTTCCCTTTTTTTTTTTTTTTTGAGGTACATACACTAAAATACACAAATCTTTTGGCACAGCTTGATGAGTTTTAACCTATGTATGTAGTCAGGTAGCCATCACCTTGATCAAGATATCAGACATTCTCACTAATTTTTTTCCCTCTCTTTACCAGTTTACCCCCCCATGGTAACCACTAACCACCAGTCTCTTCTGTCTATGGGTCTATTTACAGTTTTGTTTATATGCTTTGTTTTTTAAGATTACACATGTAAGTGAAATCATACCGTATTTATTTTTTTCTGCTTGGCTTATTTCACTGAGCATAATGCCCTCTCTAGGTCCATCTGTGTTGTTGCAAATGGCAAGATTTCCTTTTTTGTGGCTGAATAATACTCCACTGTGTATATGTACCACATCTCTGTCCATTCACCTATTGATGGATTTGGTTGCTTCCATATCTTGGCTACTGTAAATAGTGTGGCAGTAAACATAGGGGTGCATATGTCTTTTCAAATCGGGGATTTTGTTTTCTTCAGGTAAATTTCTAGGAGTGGAATTACTGGGTCAGATGGTATTTCTATTTTTAGTTTTTTGAGGAACCTCCATCCTGCTTTCTGCAGTGACTGCACCAGTTTACATTCCCACCAGGTTTCTCCACATCCTCACCAACACCTGTTGTTTCTTGTCTTTTTGATGGTAGCCACTCTGGCTGGTGTGAGGTGATACCTCACTGTGGTTTTGATTTGCATTTCCCTGATTAGCGATGTGGAGCATCTTTTCATGTGCCTGTGGACACCTGTATGTCTTTGGAGATATGTCTGCTTGTGTCCTCTGCCCATTTTTAATTGGATTAGTTGTTATTTAGGTGTTGAGTTGTGTGGATTCTTCGTATATTTGGGTATTAGCCCCTTATGGACGTATTGTTTGCAAACTCCTGCTCCCATATGGTACCTACCTTTTCGTTTTGGGGGTGGTTTCCTTTCCTGTGCAGCTTTTTCGTTTGATGTGATTCCACTTATTTATTTTTAAAAAGAGGACTTTTCTTTTTTTCATTGGCTACTCAGACTGGATTGTGAAGTGTGAGGTGCTGACATTTGAAACTCTTGGGGCCGCTGAGTGGCTGGGCGGGGGACACACTGATGTCATATTGCCAGAGAGGGTGGGTGCATGGCACCTGCCTCCATCAGCACAGGATGAAGCCTCTCTGGGTCACGTGCCTCTTTCATAGCTTGATTCCCCCACATAGTAGGTCTCCTGTGGAGCGTTTGGAGACTATTAGCCCTCTTTGGAGGGTGGAGATGTCCAGAAGCTTGCAGTAGAGGTTCGTTCACCCTCAATGCCAGCAGGAGGGGCCACAGGAAAGTCAGAACACAAGTGTCTTAAGTTTGAAGTGCGGACCTCTGAGCATCGCCTGTGTGTGACCTCCGGTGGGGTATTTGCCCACTGGGACGGGACCCAGGGTGCAAACAGGGTTGGGCTCTGGTGAGAGTCCTCCTGGCTCACAAGTGTGCTCCTGGTCTTTCATCTGCTGGGGATGGAGCACCATGGCCCTCCTTCTGCTAGGACACTGTCTCGTGGGTCAGGATCCCACCCCCATGACCCAGACCCTAGTTCCTCCCAGAAGCCTGGCTCCAGATGCAGCCACATTGAGGGTTAGGCCTTCAGCATGCAGGTTTGGATGTCAGGTCAGCCCACATCAGGGCACATGTGGTCTCTGGGCACTTGGATTCAGATGCCTGCCCTGTGGCCCTCTGGGTTGAGGCTGGGACTCGGGTCTGACAGACGCCCATTTTCCCTGCAGGTACCACATGGACTGTTTGGAACCCCCTCTCCAGGAGGTGCCCGTAGACGAGTGGTTCTGTCCGGAGTGTGTTGCCCCAGGGGCCGCCCCTGCTGCTGGTACTGCGCTGCCCCCTCCAGAACTCAGCCCTCCTTGACCCAGGGGAGGAGACCCTGGCCAGAGGCTGGCTGGGAACATGTCTAGGGTCTCCTATGGGGACAGCTTCCCACTGCACTCCTGGGCAGGGCTGGCTGCTGTGCATGGGGTCAGGAGGCCCGGGCTTGTGTGGTGCACTCCCCGCTGTTGCTCTGAGTCCTCATGCCAGGGCGAGGCCTTGGTGGGTGGAGGGCACACCAGCCCAGGATTCTCTTTCTTCCAAGATGCCGATTCTGTGAGTGAGGAGGAGGTCTCTCTGCTCTTGGCTGATGTGGTACCCACCACCAGCCGGTTTCGGCCTCATGTAGGAAGGACCCGGGCCATTGCCAGGACACGGCAGAGTGAGCGAGTGCGAGCCACTGTGAACCGGAACCGGATCTCCAGTGCCCAGAGGATCCAGGTGGGTTTGTGGCTGAGGGCAGAGGGGCCCTGGATCCAGGCTGCTTGCAGGGCCCAGGGCTGCGGGGCAGCTTCTCACCTTCCAGGCCACAGTGCCCAGAGCTGCTGTCCAGTGCCTCGGGTTAGCTGTGCCTGCGGGTCTTGCTTTCATCCTCCTCTCCTTATGGCTGCATTGAAGCAGGGGCAGCGTAATGCTGAATGGGAACCTGGCCCCGAGCCCCATCACAGACACCAGCCCCACACCTCATTTCTCAGAGCAGACCCTGGGGTCCCTCCTGAACTCACGCCTACACCCAGCGTCCCCATGACCTGTTTCTGCCGCCCCCTCTGCAGTGTGGCTCTGCTTTGTGCCCACATAGTTGTCCTGGGCTCACCCTGACCTTGCTGCTCAGGCTGCTGCCCAGACCTCACTCCCTTGGGCCGTCTTGTGGTGCCTGTGGGAAACTCCTGTAGTCTGTCTGCTGGAAGCGTGAAGGTGAAGCCAGCTGGGCCTACTGCTGCCAGGCTCAGGGCATCCAGCTTCTGGGCTTTGCTGGGCGGGTGGGGTGTGTGCAGGGCTCCATGGAGGGGCTGTGATGGTACGACCACCCTCTGACCTGCGGCTGCCTGTGCTGTGTAGCAGGTCCCAAGGTACCTCTTGTCTTCGCTGCTGGACGAGACCATTGAGGCTGTGGCCACTGGCCTGAGCACTGCCGTGTATCAGCGCCCCTTGACGCCTCGAGCCCCCACCAAACGGAGGAGGAAAACAGGTCAGCCTGGGTGTGGTGGTGCTGGCTGAGTGCCGGGGTGTGTCCCTGACAGCAGCAGATAGGTGCTGGCCCCCAGTGGCAGCTTCGTCCTGCACCGCACTGACGCCCCTTCAGTTTCTGCAGCCTGATTTTCTCAGGGCCCAAAATACCACATGGGAGCCCCTCCAGGCCAGGTGGGTCTGGGTCTGGTTTCTTCCTGAACATACCGTGGGTTTGCGCAGCCACCCTCTGCATGTACACTGGGGCAACGTGACCCCCCCAGTCAGCTGCACTTGGGGGATCTGGAAGAACGGGTGGCTGCTTCTCCCAGTGGACATTGAAGACCTGGCTGACTCCTGGGCGGTGGTGGAGTGCTAACCAGTCACTCTGGGCAGGCCTGCCAGTCCCCTCCCAGGCTAGTTTGAGTCACTGCATCCCATGAGGTTCCCTTTTCCCCTGGTCACTGACAGGTGCTCCCCACCAGCGTCCTTCCGCTGCACATGGTTCAGGCAACACTGCCCCAGGGAGGAGCTGATGTTCATGGAGTCCTTGCGGACTCAGAGTGTCTGTTTCATTCAGGGGCCATAATCTGCAGTCTTTATTGATAGTCTCCTTTACTGAGATGCGTGTGCTGCGTGTGTGCATCCACTCATGGGGTTCCAGGCTCAATGGATAGCTGTGCCCCACCCAGTCCTGCCCTTCCCAGGCAGTGCTACAGTGCCACCAGGCGGGTGGCTGACCTCATCACTATATGGGTGTTGCCTGTCCTTGAACTTCAAAGGGTATGTGTGACTTTTGACACCCTGAGTGTGCCCTGGCTTGTCGCTCAGCTCAGTGGCATTGGTTCCCATCCAGGCGGTCATGTATGGTCTGTTCTGTCTCATGTTGAGAATGTTCCATTGCACCCCCTCTGCTTCCCAGCTCCCTGGGCCTGACCTATGTTGTTCGGTGTTATTGTGATGGGTGTGGTGAGCATTCTCATGCAAACCCCTCACAGGCAGATGTTTTCATGTCTTGGATAGATGGAGCAGATGAGCTGGGTCATGGGGAATATGTGTTTAAGGCATGTGCCATTTTATGCCCCACAGGCAGCGTAAGGGTAGGGGGGCTGCTCTGCATTCTCACCCACTCAGAATAGTCAGGAGCTTGTCCTCTGTGTCCTGGCACCAGGTCTCGTGGTCTGGGGCCTGGGGGACATGTCTGCTGAGACCTGCATGTCCCTGTCAGTGCTGGGATGGCTTGTTGCAGTGGGATATGTGGAGTTTGCAGATCTGTGATGGGCCTGCTGTGGCCTTGGACCGTCTTGGGGAGCCCTGGTCATTGGGGAGCATGGGATTCAGCCCAGACCTGGGACCCGAGAGTCTGCTGGCTGCTGGCATTGGTTTTGAACTCTCACAGGGGACAGAGCTAGGAAATGTATTCTGAGGGTATGTAATTCGAGGGTCAGGTTCTGGGTGATGGTTTTTGCTCTTGTGTTTGATTTTCTCCTTTTCCTGTGTCTCCTTTTCCATATGTGGAAATGCCACATTTACATACAATATGTGTAACCATGTCATCATTGCCCAGAGAGCCATCTTCGTCCCCATGATGCGTAGAGGACAGAAGGGTCATGCTTTGTCCCTATACCTGAGGTCAGGTGACTGAGAATAGCCTTTGTGGCTTTGGTTATGCCTCTTTGTTTCCCCTCTTCCCCCCCATTTTTTGCTTTTCTAGTGCATTTTTTACTCTTTACACAGACTTATGTCAGACCTGTGGAGGGGTGGGGGACACAGATGGTGGCCCCCTCCCCTGGCTGTGGCCACTCCTCGCCAGGCTGCCTCACCTCTACCCCACCCCTGCTTCCCTCCCACATTTTTCTGAAGCAAATCCTTCATGGCGTCATCATTTTATCCATAAATATTTTGCAGTATGATCGTAAACAAGGGAGTCTTTTCCACAATACCACTGATACCCCAAGAAAATGAACAGTAATTCCTTAACTCCTAGAAATAGCCATTCAGTGTGGAAGATTCTCATTGTGTCATAAATATGATAGAATTTTAAAAAATGGTTTATTTGAGTCCAGAGCCAAATAAGTTGCATGTTGTCTGGGGGGCAGTGCCTGTGTGTTCCCCGCCCCCTGGGTTGTAGAGGGATGCCGAGCCCCAGGCCGGCCTGCTGGCCCGTCCCTGCCTCCAGGTTTTGGATCTGTGTGTGCCTGGGGGAGGGCATGCGTTCTGTCAGAGCAGTTGGCTCTGTTGGCCGCCCTGTTGGGATCTGAGCCATCGGGCCCTGGCCTCTCTCAGGGGCCTGTGGTGTGTGTGGTTGGAGTGGACTACCACCGTGCTGTTCACGTGAGTTCCCAGTTCAGTACAGCTACCAGTTAGGGCTGTGGCGTCGTTCCAAGCTCACGGATGCAGACACACCGGAATATGGGCAGCACACCTCACAAGCGCCAATCCCGTTTGTCCACCTTGGAATTCCCCTTCTCCCATGCTGAGGTTCCAGGGACGCTGGAACATCACAGAATCAGGGTGCCCATCCCCACTTACCCCGTGGCAGCACCCCACAGATGACCACGTTGGACTGAACGCTGAGTGGTTTTGCAGCTTCCTCCCCGGGTTTCACTGGAGATGGACAGTGAAGTTACTGTTTTTGGGTCTCTTGGAGAGGTTCTTCTCTGTGGCTAGACCACCAGGTGGTGCAGGGCTGGGGTCATCGGCTTCATTTTACTGTTGATCGTCAAGGCTCCTTTCTAACTTGATCTTGTTTTTCATAGTCATGGAGAGTATTTATTGGTTCTGGAAATCAGATCTACAAATCAAAGACTCCAGAGTTACACTCTGCCTTGCCCCGTGCTGCCTTCCCTCTCCTTTCTCCAGGAGGGGCATTATTTTTATAGTTATGGTTTATCTTGTATGGATGGAGGTCCGCACTCTGGGTCCTTCAGGTACGGCATGTCCTCAGAGGGCTTGGGACACCGTGAGACAGACTCAATGTCCTCTTTGCAGGAAGGCGGAGGAAAACTTTGGGAAGAAAGCCAGCCCAGCCCAGGTCATCTGTGAAGAGCAAGAGCCCCCGGGTGAGGCCTAGGAGGCGCCAGGGCCGTGGGAAGAGGAGAGAGGGGAAGAAGAAAAAGGTATCTGCTGGGCCATGTGTGCCATGTTCATTCCTTTGTGTGGGTGGGTCATGGGAGTCACAGAAACGGCCTATTTTCTGTATTTACTCGGAGACTCAATGATAAAAAATGAGCGTTTCTGTAGCATAGCTTGAAGATGGGACTGAGGCAACATGTTTTCCATGGTCCTTTGGAGCTGGATCTCCTGAGGGGTTGTGTGCAACTCCTGGAACCCGAGGGGTGGCTCCAAGGGTACAAAGGGGCTGCAGGCCAGGTTGTCTCTGCAGCCTGGCCGTGGCCTCCAGCTGGTCAGGGAGGCGAGGTGGTTGTTAGCAGGCCGGGAGTGAGTCAGCAGGTGAGTTGAGAGAAATGCCAGCTGCAGAGCATCTCTCTGGCGTGTGCATCTGGGTGTGAGCAGGGCTGTCGTGTCCAAAGCCCCTCAAGCAGTGTGGGGACATGGTCTACTTGAGGCCGACCCGTTGTCAGAGGTGCCTGTGCCTCTGTGGGGCCTTTTCTGAAGTGCTGTCTCCTCTCTTCTGCTGGGGCTGGGCACTGAAGACATTTAATGTGAAACACAAAGCTGGGTAGCAGCTGCCACTCAAGTGTGCTGCCTTCAAACGTGAATTCACGCCCAAGATCATTACTGTGGCTAATTAATGTGAGTTCACCTAGTATAGAAGAATGGTTTTTAGTTTTAAATGGAATATTTGAACATGTGGTTTAGTTCATTCAAATGAAATTCCTCAAGTGAGTAGGCGCTAAAGCTGTGACCACAGGTGGGCGTCGGTGGGGACCTTTCCTGCTGTTTCTGCACCACAGGCCTTGGCTCTCTTCCCTTCATGCCCTGGACTGCGCCTGGCTCTGTGTTCTGGGCCCGAGTCCAAGCCGTAAGTGGCTGCTGTCCCCTCCCGGCCCCTCCAGTGGTTTTTCAGACACAACTGTCATGTCAGTCGCCAGTTGGATGGTTTAGTTTCCTCTTTGTAAATTTTTGCTCAAAAAAATACCTGATAACAGAAACATGTAAGGCCCTGCAGCAGGCTTGTGAGCTTGCGAGTCAAAGATGTTTGGGACACACTTATTAATTCTGTGGTTAAGTAAAACCTCTAAGACATTACAATTAATACACACAGAGACTTCTGGCTTTAGTTCAGCATTTACTCAGCATGGTGTTTGATGTTGCTAATTGATATTTGAAATGGCATTTCTAGAACCTTTAGGTTTCAATCTTACAGATCATTTTTTCTTTGTTACTCAATTCAGAAAGAAGTCACGGCTCGTTCTCGCATTGCGCGGACACTGGGCCTCCGGAGGCCAGCCCGCGGGGCCTGCGTCCCATCAGTGCACAAGCCAGGAGACCCCTCCCTGGGGCTGATGCGGGCAGACATCGGAGCAGCCTCTCTGTCTCTGTTTGGAGACCCGTATGAGCTGGACCCCTTTGACAGGTGCCTTCAGGGGGTGTGGTCCACATGGTACCATCGCAGATATTTCTTCTTAGTGTGGACCCAGCATCCTCCCTGTGTGGGTGTGGCTAAGCCTCAGACACGAGGGTAATGATTCCTTGCTCAGGGTCATCCTCAGGCTTTTGGGTGGTGTGTAGGCAACTGTACACATGCATGTGCGCCCCCACCCGACCCCTGCCCAGGCCAGGCAGCTGCCAATGCAAAGCTGCTGTGTGGGCCCTGTGCGTCATGAGTGTGAGCAGTGCTTAGCCCACCTGCTAGGTACCACTGAGGAGGGCAGTGGGGCGCGTCTTTCTGGGCTTCATTGTGGGGTCACCCACCCCCTTGGCCTTTGTCATCCCTCCAGCAGTGAAGAGCTGTCTGCAAACCCTGCTTCCCCTCTGAGTACCAAGCGGAGGATTCTGTCCCACTCGGCACTGCGGTCTCACCAGCCCGTGGCTAGGCCTGTTTCCATGGGGTCCCCCAGGTATGTCCTGGGGCAGGGGGCAGTGGTCCTAGGGTGGGGGTGGGGCCACAGGCCTGCAGGGGCCAGCCAGGCTCCATATAGGCCTGCTGCTCTGCTGCCACCCAAGCACAAAGACCTGTCTTGGTGGGCCCTGCCCTTGGCTCTCCAATGATAAAGTACCGGTCTGCCTGGTGAGCTGGCGTGAGTAGCTCCAGCTTTGCGTGCCCACCTCAGCCACAGAGCGCACCCACGGAGGAGGTACCAGGCAGGGAAACAAGCTGCTGTCTGGCACAGGCCATCCCTGTCTGGCTGGATCTTCTCTTTGACACCTCCAAAACCTGTACTGATATCCATCTGCCGGCTCCTGCCTTTTGGTGGTAGCTGGGGTTGGAACATCAGGTGATTACACCCCCAAACACTGTTGCTACTGTAGAGCTGCTGGGTGGGCCTCACTCCTTCCCTTCAGGGGCTCAGCACGGCAGCCAGGATGCAAGGGGCTGTAGGGCGTGGGGAGGTGGTGACAGCAGAGCCCGCCGGGTCTGTGCTCACAGGAGGAGCGTACCTGCCACGGCACCTGAGCCAGAGGTGGACGTGGCCCCCGAGCCTGACCTTTTGGGGAGCATCCTGTCAGGGCAGAGCTTGCTGCTGATGGACGGTGCTGGCATTACCATTCACCGCGACGGCTCCCTCAGCGCCCGGAGTGCCGGTGAGGCTGCGGCGCCTTGTCTGCCAGCAAAGTGCCCTCAGGGATGCCCTTCCTGCATCTGCACTCAGAGGAATTGAAACACATTTTCCTCGAGAAGCAGTCATGCAGCCTCTGGTCTGCATTGCTCTGGGTGGCGGGTGGGTGTTGAGGTGCAATATTCTGCATTAGCTTTGCTGCTGATTAAGACGATGTTGGAGCTTCCACCAGGCCGCAGACCCTGTGCAGCCATAACGTGGCTGGTACGTGTCTTCAGAGCCACAGGAACCAGTCTCTGCAAATATGGGCCCTGGCAGGTTTTCAGGGATGGAGGATGGGGCAGGCCATACTGGCACAGTCTGTGCTGGACCAGGGGTGCCACAGAGTCACATGCCGTGGTGTGTGACTACACAGCTCCTCCAACCCCTTGGCCAGCCCAGAGCCTTGCCTGATGGGGAGCACATCTAACTACAGGGAAAAACGGAGAATTTCAAAGGCGCTCTTTGAAAGAAAGCCATTTTGGGGAGGGTTAGCGGTCGTTGAGCTCTTTAAGGAAGGGTACGGGGCTAATTGTGTTTGCCTCTGTCTTGTAGCGCCTGTTTCTATCCAGCGAGGGGCTGCCTGTCCATCCAGAGTGGGAGAAGGCCCTGGGTGCAGGGACCGCCTGCAGCTCAAAGCGCAGCACCCAGGAGGCAGGCTGCAGAGCTGGGGGCCAGGATGCCAGGCCACCCACTCCTGTGTTCCCGGGCTCCCAGCGGGAGTGGCTGTGCAGCTGAATTCCTCCGTGACCCCTCAGTCAGGGCAGGCTCAGAACGCACCAGACGTGAGCAGGCCTGGCTTAAAACTAAGTGACAAGTCTCAATTTAATGGCGACAGCAAGCACGCTCCACCTCTTAGATTGGCCTCATCCCGGACTTCAGCTGACACCCTGCTGAAGAGTGCAGTGCAAGGGCAGACCCCGGGGCCAGCTCCCAGGAGAACCATCTCTGAGCTCCCCAGGATACCAAAGGTCAGATGGGATGGCAGCAGTGCCCCAGCTGGTGCAGCCCCCACCTGTGGGCAGCGTGTTGACATCCCCAGCTCCTGCATCAGCCGGTTGACGGGCAGGGAGGGCCCCGGGCAGCCTGGCCGCAGCGCCCAGGCACAGGGTGAGCCCAGCAGTAGGGGCCCACAGGAGCCCGGCATGCATGGGGGGGGCGGCACCCAGTCTGCAGCCACGCCCGGGCCCTCTAGGGGGAAGGGCGTCAGCTCGACCTTCGAGAGCTTCCGGATCAACATTCCCGGGAACACGGCCCCTTCTAGTAGGCTCTCCAGCCCTGGCTTCTGTAACACGTTTCGGCCTGTGGACGCTAAGGTGCAAAGGAAGGAGAACCCCCCACCCCTCTTCTCCATCAGGAAGGCGAAGCAGCTCAAGAGTGAGATCTACGATCCCTTTGACCCCACGGGTTCCGACTCCAGCTCTGCTGGCAGCAGCCCAGAGCACCTGGGCCCCAGTCTCCTGCCCTCTGAGATCACACGCACCATCTCCGTTGACAGCCCAAAGGCCCCAGTGCTGCAGGCTGTGCGCTGTGTCACCTCCTACACAGTGGAAACTGGCTTTGGAATGGGGCCTGAGCTCTCTCAGGTGCCTCCCTCCAGCATGCTCAAGCTCTGGGGCAAGGGGCCCGCCGAGGGGGCCTCTGACACTGAGCATGGGGGGGCCATCATAGGCCAAGGACCAGCTGTCTGGGCGCAGAGGCCATCTCCGCCAGAACCCTGCGAGGACAAGGACCAGCTGCCCTGCAGCACCTTCTTTGGCTCAGAGGAACGGACGGTGACCTGTGTGACCATGGCTGAGCCAGGCACTCCGCCACCGGCCACCCGCCGCATTGTGGAGTTGGAGTCCTCGCCCTGCGTGCACTCGACATCCAGCTCCCATGGCGGGAAGACAGACAAGAGGAAGCGGGCTGCTGCCAGGGAGCACAGGAGGACCCGCTCCCGCTCTGGGGACAGGACCTCACAGTCCATGTCACCGCCGGCAGAAGAGGACCACTCCAAGAGGCAACGGCTCAAGGCCAGGAGCCAGAGGTCCTCTAGTGACCACTCCAGTGGCCACGAGCGTGCCAGGCGGAAGAAGGCCAAGGACTGGGACAGGAGGAGGGAGAGGGGCTCCTGGGGCCGAGGCTGGCAGGGGTCCCGGTCTCGGTCCCGGTCCCGGTCCCGCTCAGGCAGCCCCAGCAGTTCCTCCCACGAGACCCGTGAGAGCAGGAGGCGGAAGCGGAGGTGGTCGGGATCCAGGCCTTGGGATCGGGAATGCTCACCCCCCAGCAGCCTGGAGCGGGCACGCAGGCACTGGCACCCAAGGGGGAGGAGCCCCGAACCGCCCCGAGACCGGCAGGGCTCCCACGAGTCAAGGAAGCACAGGTCCCGGTCACCAAGCATGGAGCATAGGCCCCGGGAGCACCGGCAGCCCCGCTCCCAGGAGAAGCAGCCGCAGCCCCAGTCCCAGTCTCCAGAGAGGAGTGTGGCACCCCCACCTCTGGAAGACTTGAGGCCAGACCTGGAGCCACCAGCCTCAGCAGGAGCCAGTGCCTCACCAGCTGGGGCCATGGCTGAGCAGGTGGTCCTAGAGGTGCCGGCCACATGTCCACCTGGGGACCTGGATGCTGGCGAGGATGGTGACTACAGTGAGGCAGGGCACGTCTTTGAGGACTTCCTGGGTGATGCCGTCTTCATGCAGCTTGAGGACATGAGCTCCCCACCCTCCCCGGAGAGCACAGACTCCTCACCAGAGCGAGACTGCCTATCCACCCCCGTGCTGCCCACCGTGGGCCAGCAGCAGGATCCCAGCTTGGCTGAGGCCGCCATCAGGCAGGAGGCACCACTGATCCACCAGGAAAACGCTGCGCAGCCCCCACCCCAGGCAGAGGGCCCCTGTGAGAAGCCCCCGCTCCAGCAGGCCATAGGTGGGGTGCTCCCAGAGAGGGAAGGCGACCCCTCCCCACCACCCCTGCTGCGGGCTAAGGCGCTGGTGAAGAGAGTCACCTGGAACCTCCAGGATGCAGAGTGCGGCACGCCTAACGAGAACAGAGGCCTGCGTGAGTGCAGCACCCCTGCGGGCGCTCCTGGGGCTGCCAGGGCGGTGAGGGTCTCCCTGGGCGGCATGCTGGTGGTCAGGCTGTGGCACTGGGAGGTGACCCCTGGTCTGTGAGCCTTGCTGCTGGGATGCTCTTCTGGAATTTTCCAGCCAGAAAGCAGTTTTATGGCCTGGGGTGGCCACAGCACCCACTTCCCCTCTGTTGGCCCTCAGGCATGCCACTTCACAGGCTGCAGAGGCCCCAGGAAGTGATCTGGGAAACAGAGGGCATGGGCTCCACACTGGCATTCCAGCATGCTGCCTTCTCCGAGACCCCACCGCCCAGTTTTGTGCTTCCAGAACCTGGCTTCCCAGATGCTGACCCCTCTCAGGTGGGTGCCTAGACTGGAGGGGCGTGACCTTGGGCCCGGGCCACATGGGCTGGGCTGGGGCCGTGGTGCCACCCCACTTTGCCAGGGCCCTGTGCTTTGGGCGTAGGCCTGGCACTCAGTGGCTGTGTTCTTTCCCAGGTTTATAGCCCTAGCTTGCCTCCCACCTCGGTTCTGCCCTCAAGCCTCCCACCCTACGCTCCTGTCAGCCAGCCCATGGTCCAGTTCATCCTGCAGGGAAGCCTTCCCCAGGCGGGCTGTGGGTCGGTGCAGGGCCCAGCCCCAGTGCTCACCATGTTGACCACAGCCTCAGAGCCAGCTGGCCACACTGCCAGCAACTCAGAGGAACAGATGGCTGTTCCCAAGCCAGCTGTGGAGAAGGCCAAGAATGAGGAGGTGAGCTGCGGAGTAAGCCACACTGCCCAGGGGCCCTCCCGGCTCTGCCCAGCTGTGCAGCCCCCCGGCAGCAGGCTCACACATGTGCCTTGGGTCCTAGTACATGAAGAAGCTGCACATGCAGGAGCGGGCAGTGGAGGAGGTGAAGCTGGCCATCAAGCCCTTCTACCAGAAGAGGGAGGTGACTAAGGCCGAGTACAAAGACATCCTTCGCAAAGCTGTGCAAAAGGTGAGTGCGCCCCCCTCAGCTGTGACTCTCATGAGTGGCTTATGCTGGTTCTCGTTGGCAAGGATTTTTAGGGGGTCTTTGGTGAGCTCAGACCAGGTCAGGAGCAGTGTTGCCACGTCCTGGCTGCAGCCTCAGGCCAGTCTCGTCTCCCTGTAGTGCACCTTAGACACTGAGGGGCTTAGTAAGCAACAGAGAAGCTCTTCACACGCCCTGCTTACAGTGAGGGAGCAAGACTGTGGTTGCTGGGACAGCCTCAGGCCCCTGGGGTCAGGTCCTCCTCAGGTTGCTGTCTTCAGTGGGACTGTCGGCAGCCCTGTTAGGGCCCTGTCCCTCTTGACGCGGGCTCCCAGGGCTTGGTCACTGAGAGGGACATCTGGGTAACTGTCACTGTCTTCCCCAGATCTGCCACAGCAAGAGCGGGGAGATCAACCCCGTGAAGGTGAACAACCTGGTGAAGGCCTACGTGGACAAGTACAGGCACATGCGCAGACACAAGCGGTCTGGGGCCGGGGAGGGGCCGCCTGCTCAGGATGCTGAGGGCTGAGGGCTGGATGCCTCTGAGGGGCGGGTGGCAGGACACTGGGGACCCACACTCCTCTCAGGGTTCCTGTGCCACACATGGCCTGTGCACCTGTCCTGCTCAGGTTAGAACTGGACTTTTTATATGTATGCTGTAGAAACACAGTTTCCATTGTGTTCTAATTTATCAAAAATGGATTATCTGTAGAAGCTTCTCTACTGGCTCAGTACTTGAAAGGGGAATCAATCCTTCAGTGACCAGGAGGGTCCTCTGGAGGGTGGCTGGGGCTCCTTGGTCCATCTCAGTCAGGCCTTGTTTTCTGTAATAGGAGGCCCTGCCCTGATTATTTATTCCTTATGTTCTGTAAATAACACTCAAGTTTGTGCTCAACTGCACCACGTCGCACGAGGCACAGCACATTGTTGGCAGGTGTCCAAGACCAGGGAGCCCTGGGCACAGCACAGACCCCCCGTTCATGATGGGGAACCCCAGGGGCCACCTCCCCAGCATGCTTGGCAGGAACAAACTTTGCTGGTTCTTTGAGCAGTTTGTTGGCTCTAAGGAGTATGGCCGGAGCCGTTTCACTGTGAGGACAATAAAGTGGGTGTGCATGGGAGGACCGGAGCTCCTGGGACTGGGGTGTGGGTGGGTGAGCCTCACAGCCCAAGTGTTCCTCCTGAGCCCAACCTTGTCAGACATGAGCACCGGATCTTGGGTTATTTTTATTGGATGGGGCCTGGGGTCTGGCCCTAGGCGGGCTCCACCTCCATGAGGAAGTGCTCCAGGTCCTCAAACAGGCTGTTGGAGCTGGACAGGCAGAGGCTGAGGCTGCCACTGTCCAGGGAGGAAGCTCCTTCGCGCTGCACACCCTCCAGGTAGGCCCGGCACAGCCATGGCTCCAGCTGCGGGGAAGGCTTGGTCAGGCCAGGTGGGGGCTACGCAGGGCCTACCCCCCAAGGGACCCTGCAGCTTACCTTCACCAGGACCAGGCTTTTCTCCTTGGGCCTCCCAACCGGCAGGTCCTGCCCAAAGCCCAGGTAAATGGTGTAGTGGGGGGAGCACCAGCGCCGGCGAGCCCGGAACTCCCCCAGCTCTGCAGGATGGGGCTCTAGTAAGTGGGGGTGGGGTGGGTGGGGGGATGGAACGGCGCTGGCCCCGGCACAGGTGCATCACTGACCTTGGAAGAAGGTGCTGAAGTCAAAGATGGGGGTATCCTGGTTCCTCTGCAGCAGGCGGGCAGGGGTGGAGGGGCTGGTGGAGCCCAGGGGGCCACCCACCTCCCAGTAGACCTTGCACTTGCCCAGGCGCCGGGCCCACAGCCCGGGCCCCCGGAGCTCCAGCTGTAGGCCAGGGGCCACGTGCTGCAGCAGCTTCTCTGTATAGTGAAGCTGCTTCTGGTCAGGGAGCTCGGCAGGGCTGGGGAAGGCCACAGGCTGGGGCTCCATGGCTTCAGGAGCCAGGCTAGGGGGCCCATACAGGAACATACAGCTCGGGCGCCCCACCACCTCCTGCAGCACTGTCCGGCCCTTGTACATGATGGTCACGTCCAGGGCCCCCAGGCTGGGCTCTGCATGCAGACCAAGCTGTAGGCCGCTGGGCCCAGCCAGGCCCCGCTCAGCTGCTGCAGGGGCACTTGGTGTGGCACAGGGCTCCATCTCTTGGGGCTGCTGGGGCTCCAGAGCAGGGGCTGGACCTGTATCTGGGAAGAAGGCCTGATCTTGGATCTGGTCTCCTGGCTTCTCCCTCCTTCACATACCCCTCGGTTCTGCTCACCTGTCATCTGGTTTTGGTGCAGGGCCTGGGGCTGTGGCCTGGGGCTCTCCACTGCCCATGGTGAGTACAGCTCCCTGGCAGGGAGCCCTGGGTCTGAGGAGAAGGAGGCAGCAGTGGGAACAGGCCTACTGGTCCAGCTGTGTCCAGCACCATTCCTTCTGGGCACACACACTCTGAGCCCCAGTCCCTCCAGGGACTCTCTTGTCCTGACTGCCCCTTCTTCGCATAGTCTCCACAGGGCAGGGTACTCCCCCCAACACAGCCCCTCACCAGGAGCCTCTGGGGGGCCTGGGTCCACTCTGCATGCAGCTTCCAGCAGATGGTCCTCCAGGCAGCTCTGCTGCAGAGCCTGGAGCAAGAGGTCTCCAGCATCGCCAGCTGGGCAGGAAAGGCTCAGGGTACAAGGCTCAGGATTCAGCCCTGGCCCAGGCCTCTCACCAGCACCTCCTGCCAGGCATGGCCTGGAGTGCCCACCCTGTGGAGAACACATTGCCAGCATTAAGTAGCCCCCAGTGAGTGGTGAGATCCTCCCCAGGGGAGAAAAGGGTCAGGGTAGGCTTACAGTGATGGGTGGGGCATCTTCAAGGACCTCTTCTGCCACCTGGTTACTGCCTGGACCTCCTGAGGGAGAATTGGGATAGAGGGGGTATTGGGACCAGAGGCTCTGGGGTGGGACACCTGGATGTGAGTCCTTTAAGTCCCCAAAGCTGGGCTGCCTTCCCTTCACCGGGACCCACGGGGCTCCATTCAGCAGCTTCTCCCCCAGGGCCTGGCACTAGCTAACTAAAACAGCAGGGCTGGCCAGAAGCTGCCCCAATCTCCCCGCAGCCCTTAGCCTATTCCTCTGCCCTGGCCACTACCTCCCTGGCATTCCTCACCTCTGCACCTCTGCTCTGAGCTGAGCATGTACACCTTATGCGGGTCGGTGGGGTCCCCTGAGTTGTCCTGCAGCATCACAAAGCGCTTAGTGCTGCGTAGTGCACAGCGGAAGTTGGTTTTCCAGCCTGCCCGGAGCGCGCCCTCTGGGGTCAGCTGGTCCTCTCCGCTCCCACTGGGCTGCGGCCACCTGCCACGGGCCACAGCCCAAGCCTGGAAGGACAACGGAGGGAATGGGCTGGGGGGTGGAGACACGGGCCAGACCCTGCCACCAGGAGCAGTCTAGGGTCCCACCTTGAAGATATGAGAGTCGGCCTCGCCTAGGTCCTTGCGTGCGAAGTGCTTCCAGGGCACACGGAAGCATGTGCGGGTCGCATCCAGCCACCGCAGGCCCTCGTAGTGGCCGCTGCTGACCTCGCCCAGAAGCCAGTCTCCAAAGAGCACACGCGGGGCTCCCCTGCCGCAGAGCAGCCGGCAGGTCAGGGCAAGTGGGCCGCAGGTGCTGGCAAGGTGCGTGGGGTCGGGCAGCCAGGGAGGGTGGGCCAGGCGCTCACCTTTCTGGAGCCATGGCCATCGCTCCCTCTGCAAGGTCCGGAGTGAAGAGGCAGTGCGGCCCTCTGCTGGGAGGAGGTGTGATCCCGGGTGGCACTCAGGTGTTAACGCAGTTGAGAAGGGTTCTGTCACCACAGGTAACGTGTGGCCAGATGTTGGGGTCACAAATGTGGGTTGGGGGCTGATGGCCACGCCGTTGCCCAAATATTGATTTTCTGGCAAAGGTGGCGATGGGCGTGGGTCAGGTGGATAGGAACGTCAAGAACCTCCCGGGCTCCGGGAAAGCGAAACCTAGGCCGCGGGGCGGGACGTCCGTGCTCCCAGGCCAACCGCGCGCCCCAGGGCGACCCCGGCAACCGGCCTCCCGGCAGCTCAATCCGCTCCACCCGCACCCTTGGCCCCAGCCCCCTCACTGCCCTGCGCAACGAGGAACGCCGACCCGCTGCGGCTGCCCCCGCACCGGGAGGGACAGGTCCCGAGTACCTGGTTGTCGGGGCGGGAAGATTAGTCTACCCGGGAGGTGGGAGCAGACGCTCTTATGTTGGCGGCGGGGCGGGGGCGGGCCCCGCGTGCAGCCCGGGAAGTCACGTGTGGTTCCCGGCGCTCAAGCGCAGGCCCTGGTGTTGGGGGGAGCGGCCGCGTCTGTGTGAGTCAGGGACTGGGGCGCCAGGGACCCGGGGCGGAGAAAGCAGTACATTAAGCCGGGGACCTCACACAAAACCCACTACTTTTTGCGTGTTAAAGTGGTTTAGTGGGGAAGGGCATGGGGTGAGCGGTCTCTACCGTTTGGATTCTTCACAATGAGAATAGATGAGTAAGGAAACTCAAGGACCCTCAAGATTAAAACTTTTGTAAGGGAATTGAGATGGCTTTTCTTTAGAAACAACGCCAATGACCCATAAGGGACAATGGTGGTCAGGGCGGAAGTCCAGCTTGAGGCCTGACCTTGAGGAAGCCCGCGGTCGGCCTCTGACCCCCCTCCGTGGCCCTGGTTCCCCCAGTCTCGGGCCCAAGGCCCTCAGGCCAGGCCCACAGGCTGTGACCCTGCAGGTCCTGGGGACCAGGCCCTCCAAGAGGAGGCTTCCTGAGGGGGGCTTCTTCAGCCTCCCCAGGCGAGGAACTCCGTGTTGGGGGTGGAGGTGGAGACCCTCCTGCAGCCCGTCGGGCCGCGGTTAGCCCAGGAGAGGAACTTTCCAGCTGCCAGCTGGCACAGACCCTGGGAAGCCCCGTGGCCGGAGGGTGCAGCATGCGGTTTACAGGAAATGGCGCGCTGGGCAGCGGCCGCCCACCCGCCCCCGGCCCCCGGTCTCCGCGCGTCCGCGGACTTGGCCTGGGCTGGAGAGGATGGGCCACTTGGCGTGAACCTGAGCGCCCCGGCCCGCGACGCGCCCCGCCAGCCACGCCAGCCTGAGGTTCCAAAGGGCCGCTTTATTCTGCACAGCGGAGTTGGGGAACAGCAGCCCAGCGACTCTGGGCAGACCCCCGCCGTGGGGAGGCGGGGAGCCGCGCTAGACGTAGGTGGAGCCCGCGCCCAGAGCGTCGTCCAGGGCATCCCCGCCCCGGCCCGCATCCGCGTCGTCGTCCTCGTGGCTGCCGTCGCTGCCGGAGTCGCCGGCGCCGTGTGCGTCTGAGCCGGGCGCGTTAAGGACCACCACATCGGCCTCGGCCCCGATATCCTCGCCGAACCACACAGCTTTGTAGCCGCCCTCGGGTCGCCGCTCCTTGGTTAGGATGGACCTCACGGCGGTCGAGCCGTCCCCACCCCGGGCCGCTCCAGGGGACTCGAGGGAAGGGCCTGGGCGCACCGAGCTGGGGGGCGAGGGAGGCGCGGAGTCCGCGGGCGGGACCTGGGTGGGGCCAGGTGAGGGACTGGGGGCCGGTGCCCAGTTGGCCTCTTGGTGTGCTAGGAAGGTCTGGTTGTCAAAGCCACGGGTCTGGGGCTCCTGGGGAGGGAGGGGACAGGGGAACCAGGGCGTCAACCAGGCCTGTGCGGGATGCGGGACCCACCCCTTTACTTTCCGGGATCCACGTCCCTCCCCTTTTCTCTGCCTGTCTGCCTCTCCATCTTTTGGACTATGGCATTGACGTCCCATCTCTCCACACCTCTGCTTTCCATAGTCCAGCTGATTCCTGATTTCTGAGCTCCCACCCTGTCCCTGCCACGCCTCTCGCTCTCCACCCCCCCCCACACCTAACCTCCCCCTCCATCACCCCCACTCCCCTTCCCTCCAAGCCCCTCCCCCCGCCCTCCTCTCCGTGCCCCCACACCGCCCCGTCTTTCCCTGACTCCATCCTCTGCTCCTCATCTGTCTTGTCTTAGCCACACTGTCGCTGCTCTCCTGTCCCGTCTGACGCTGTCCTGTCCCCGACCCCCAGAGCCTCACCAGAGCTTTGCCAGAGCAGCACTTGAGTGGGTGGCCGTAGTGCTTGTGGACGAGGACCACGAGGGCAGTCAGAGCCAGAAGCAGCAGTGCACCCAGCACCCCACCCAGGACACCCATCTCCACCACGGAGAAGCGCCGGTCCCCAGCAGGGCTGCCTCCCAGATTGCCTTGCCCTGCAGTGCTGGTCCCAGGCACCCCTGCAACACAAGCACCCCTACCGTTGGCACCACAGCACAGCACTTGCGCACCCTGGCACCTGGCTCGGAACACCCCGAGAACAAGCCAGGCCTGGCTGCCTCCCACAGCCGAGGTGCTGTGGTGGGCACTACTGGCCCCCCAGCTAATGTCCTGGGACCTTGGGAGGCCAGGCTGCTGAAGGGAAGGAGGGGGATGCAGCTCAGTGTCCACCAGGGCCAGGGAGGCAGGGGTCCAACACTGTAGGGAGCTGAGTGGAGTGAGTAACCTGGGAATTGGGGGTTCACTGGACCCCAGATCTGGCCTCTATCTGCCCTCCAAACACCTTCCCCAGTGTACTTCGTTGGGGGCCCCCAGGACCTGTCTGTCTCCCCCCAGACCAGGTACACCCCTGCTTGGGATTGGCTGGGCCAGCCTGGGGGGCCCCTGCCCTACAGTGATGCCCAAATCACCCAGAGTAATGGCTCAGGGGCACAAGGGCGACCCTAGGGCAAACGGGCATGCTACCTGAGGGTGTGGGGGTGCCGCTGGGCTCAGGGGACGTTGGCTGAAAGGTTCCTGGCTTCAGGGTCTGTGTTGAGCTCCCACTGGGCGATGCTGGTGTGGGGGAGGTGCTGGTTCCCGCACTGGGGGGCCCCCCGGGCTTGGATGAGGCAGTAGGCCTCAGAGTTGTTGTGCCTGAGGGAGGGTATGGGCCGGTGCCCCCCCGAGAGGTGGTCGTGGAGGGTCTCTGAGAGGGCCCTGGGGGCCTTGAGGCTTCTGGAGTGGTGCTGCTTGCGGGCCGGGTTCCTCCAGCCTCTGGGGGAGTGGAGGGCCCTGGGGCCAGGTACAGGCTTTGGGCTTGCCTCTGCCCCCAGCTTGCCTGCCCAGAGAGGCACCGCCCTACCTGTAACAAGAACCCTTCCTGGGCCCTGGTGGCTCACCTGCGGGGGTGGTCGCCCTCTGCTCTGAGACCTGTATCTCCACCGTTGTGGAGGCTGTCCCTGAAGTCACTGTGTTGTTGGCCTCAACCTGGAGCGGGAAGGGGGCATGTCCTCCTAGGCCTGGCTCAAACCCCCTCTCGGAGATGCCACACTCACCTCAGCATAGAAGACCCCCTCCTGCACCAGTGGGGTGGCGGTCCTCATGGCCTCCCCATCCATCTGGAAGTAGGTATTGTTGGTGACTCGATAGATGATGGCCGAGTTGAGGTCCTGGACATAACCCCAGTGAGTCCTGGGCCCCGGCTCTCCCCAGATACGCTCCATGTACGGTGGAGAGGCAGCCAGGCAGACCTAGGGACCAGGCCAGGCCTACCGGGAATTCAGGGTCCTGGGCCCAGATCCTCAGAGGCTGGGAGGGGTTGGCGGCATCCTTGACCAGCACACCCACCCCAGAGCCCAGCACCACGGTGCCTCGGTACAGGCTCTGGGAGAAGTGAGGCAGGCTCCCGTTGGCATCTCGGGCCACCATCGTGACCTGGGTCACTGAGTAGCGGGCATGGTCCACCTGGTCACCCTGGGGGTCAGGGAGGCAGCAGTGACACCAGGTTCTCAAAGGGTGAGCCCTGCAGCCTGGGGCTCAGGAAGGCCCATGGAGACTTGGCCAGATGACCCACCTTGACCAGCAGAAGGAAGGTTTTGGGGCTGGAGACACTTCTGGTCATGGTGAGGTTGCCGGAGTCAGAATCGATGCTGAACGTGCCATCATTTTGTCCTGGGAAGATGGCACAGAGTTTGGTCTCAGGTCCTTTCTGGGCCACAGGGCAGGGCCCCCTGGGGCTTCCTCGGCCCAGGGTTGGGATGGGGCCCAGGGGCCACGTGGAAATAACTGAAGGGCTGTCACTCACCCTCCATGATGCTGTAGGTGATGTGCTGGTCAATGCCCCGGTCCCCATCCACAGCATAGATGGGCCCAGGGTGCAGGGTGAGGGGGGCCAGCTGTGCGGACCGGAGATGAGGGGATGCCATGGGCTGCTGCCAAGGCCCCAGCTCGGCCCATCCACTCCCCCTCAAGATTTGAAAAGCCCCCCCAAATGGGCAGTCCAGTTGTCTGGCATGGCCACATCCGTTTGGCTCTGTTGCTAATGAGTCAATTTGCCCAAAGACATTTGATGGATCTGAACATGTCTCAAGAAGCATACACACGGCCCAGGGAGAGTCTACGGAGTCACGTATGGTGGGAGGTCCTGGCAGTCCCACTGCCCTCTGGTGCCTCAGTGCACCTTGTGAGACCCTCCAGGGGACAGTCAGCTAGTCAGAGGGTCAGCTGCTCCTTGGGAGCCCTGCCAAGTCCCCTCCAGTGCTCCCAGCCTCCCAGCCCACCTCACCGGGTCCCTGCAGGGTTGTCCCTGGCCTGTAATTCCAGAGGGGTTTGCTTACCACTCACCACTGTGGGTTGGGCAAGAGTAGTTTAGGGTGAATATTCTCATTTGTTTGAAAATTACAACCAAATTCAGTCCCAGGGCACCCAGCCCCTTGCCCCGACCCAGTGCTGACTCTGCCCCTCCCATCCCCAGTACCAGTCGGTGGCCGGTGGGGACAGCCCCGTGGTACTGGGCTTGGACGCAAACTTTGGAATCTGAGTAGGCACAGGGCAGGAACCAGGGGGGCCGCAGGTCGGCAGGCTGCACCTCCAGGACCAAGGTGGCTGTGGCCGTGTGGCTGGGCTCCGCACTCTCCTCCCGTGTGTCCTGCAACAGCCAGGTGGCCAGATGAGGCCTCTGTGTCCTGGGTGGGGGCCGAGCTCTGGCCGGGGTGGGAGTGGCCCACTCACCTGCACCAGCAGCTGGAAGGTCACATTCTGCCACTTGTAGAAGTCCAGGGGCTGGTCCAGCCGCAGGGCGGGGCGGTTCACACCCACCAAGGAGAAGAGGCCACTGGCACCCTAAGGAGGTGGGGACTCAGCCTGAGACCCTGGGAGGACGCAGAGAGGCAGGGACACCCAAAGTGAGGGGTCAGAGTTGGTGCAGGGGCTGGGGGCACCGACCGGGGTCACTTCCTGGAGGGAGTAGAACAAGATGTCGCCTTTGTCAGGATCCTGGGCCTGCAGTTCCGTCTCAGGGATGACGATGGCATTCACTTTAGTGTCCTGGGATGGAGAGCTGTTGGTCCAGCCTGACTCCCATGGACACCCCTGACTCCCATGGACAGATCACTGGTCGAGTCCCTGGGCACTAATCCCCTGCCTTCTGGCCTCTACCTGGGACTCCTGATACCCCAGACCCAGACCAGAGGGCACCAGCCCAGGCTTCCCTCACACTCACTTCCGGCACCTCCTTGACCTTGGTCGCAAAGGGGAACGTGGGCGGGTTGTCGTTGACATCCAGCACGAACACAAACACCCTCAGCTGGGTAACCTGGGGGCAGGGCAGTGGGTAGCCTTATCCCTGTGGGATCCTGCCCCGTCAGAGGTGTGCTCCAAGGGCCCCAGCTCGCAGCCGTGCTGGCATGCAGTTCCCAAGTCAGCTGTCTGCCCTGGGCTGCCACTCCAGCAGGGGCGATGGACGAGGGGCACAGAGCAGTTTGTGAGGCACCCAAGCTGGCACGTGTCCTGGGGCTGGGGGTGCAACCAGCAAAATCCCAAATGAGGAAAATGGCATCAGACTTCCTCAAAAACAAATTCAAAGGGAGAAGAAAAGAGGAAGGGAGCCATAAGTGAAGAGACAAGAGAAACATCAGCCAGCGGCATCCTGTGGGCCTTGCTTGGATCTTCGTTCAGACGAACTAAAGCCCCCGTGAACATGGGGATGCCGAGGTGCCTGTGCTTCTCAGGTATGACAGCAGCGTCATGCTGTTTAAGAAAAAAGGCTCTGGCATCTCATTCTGAGGTGACTGTGGTGGCCTGCTGAGCTGGCAGGTGCAGCCTGCAGCCTGGGACAGGTGGCCAAGGCCCCACCCTGTGGAGGCCCATGTGAGGACGGGCCCCAGTTGGGGAGAGGCCTCGCCCAACGGGCATCGGCTGCGACCGCGTGTGCTCTGGGCTGGATGTGCGGCTTGTCTTCAGCTGCACTGAGAGCGGGTTGGGGTCAGGACCAAGAGGGGAGCAACCTCTTGGAAGGTTCCAGAAAGGAAGTGCTGGTGGCCGAGGCCCAGGTTGGGCACACAGGTGAGGAGTGTCTAGCTTGAGGCAAATTTGCTGGTGGGGGACAGAAAGAAGCAGGAAGGCGAGGACCAAGCTGGTAGGGTGGGGTGCCTCCCACGGGGGACCATGGGCCAGGGGTGTGTGTTGGGGTGTGCTGTCTGGTTGGGGCTGGGTTTGTGAGTCTGCAGCTCAGGGCAGAGTCTGAGCATGACCAGCACATGGGTGACCCAGCTGGGCAGAAGTCCACACCCAGAGCACTCTGCCACAGGGGTGCAGGTGGGGACGGGGCACCTGGGGTGGGGGAGACTCACCACCACATCACCTCTCCTGCACTCCAGATGCGCCTGCAGCAAGGTGGCCTCCTGTGGGGGTATGGTTGCTGGGAACTGCCCACCCAGCTGGCCACAGCACATTGTCCCCATTCCACAAGTGAGGGCACTGAGGCCAAGAGGGGCAGGTGCTGGCCCAGCATCCCCGTCATCTGCACCAAGTCCAGAAAGCATCGGGCCCAGGCAGCTTCTTCCCCGCCCCCCTCAGAGCCAGCCTCAGCCAAGCCTTGGGGTCACTGCCTGGGGGATGCAGAGTCCCCAGAGGCCCCGGGAGAGCCCTTTTCCAGGGAAGAGTGTGGTGCCCACATGGGTCTCCTGGGGGTGAGGCATCCCAGCTGCCATCATGGGCACGCCCCACCCAGGCCTTCCACCTGTACCTCATAGTCAGGAGTGACGTTAAGAAACAGCAGTGTCCCCTGGATCCGAAATGCCAAGGGGGTGGACGAGGGTCCAAGGGTCACCTGCTGGCCCTCAGGGACATAGACATCGACCAGGGGCTGGCTGAGATTCGTGTTCTCCTTGATTTCGAAGTTGGAGTTGCTCACAGAGCAGACTAGAAAATAGGAAGCAAACAGTAGGTGCCGCCAGCCTCCTGCCGCTGCCCAGCCCACCTGCGGCACCCATAGGTACCCTGGGCCTGAGCCAGCGCTGTGAGCAGTGGGAGCAGCAGGGCCCAAACTCCCATCTCGGCGGCCATCAGCCGGCGGGAGGGTCTGAGCCCGCCTGGCATCCAGGACCCTCGGAGCAGCCGGTTGCACTGGCGCAGTCTCCGCAGGCGACCTTCGCCCCTGCCAGGCACCGCCCCACTTTATGATCCTTTACGACCGACTGGCCACCAACAAGGGGGCTCCCGCCGGCCGCCAGCCAGGCCTAGCCTACCGCCAGGAATGGGGCACCGTGCGGGGGCCGACAGGGGCCCAACCCACAGAGACAGCAAGACTGGCAGAAGGAGCTCAGGGGGCTGCTGGGGCCCCTGGGCCGGGGTGGGGACTGGAGCAATTGTGTGGCTGCAGCGGCCGCCTTTGCTGCTCTCACTCCCAACCTGTCCCCACGCTGCCCAGGACAGCTGGGAGTTCCTGGGGGATCCTAGGGCCCCACTGGCTCTGGCGCCCCACAGAGAGGAGCTCTGGTGAGGCTCCTCAACCCAGGCCCCCAACTGCCCTCCCCCCCATCCTCCCATGGCCTCCCAAGCCTTCAGCAGCTGAGGAAGGGCCCTGGGTGGGGTGAGGACTGAGGGAGGGGCTGCTGTGACCATGGGGTGGCCCTTCCCACATCCAGGGCTCTATTCTGCTGATCTGTGTGCTAAAATGCCCTCCCGAACTCCTGGCTTCTCTGCAGGTGACAGGGCAGTTGTGTGTCTGTGCTGGCGGTGGCCACATGGCCTCCAGCAACCCTCCACCGCTGGGGCATCAAAGTTCCCAGGACAGAGTGATCAAGCCACTCGTCCAAGACGGCATAGCCCAGCTAGGGGCCAAGATGTGCCCTGCAGCCCTCTGACTCCAGGATGCCCCCCGACCTGGGTGACACCTCCTGCCTGTCACCTCTCCTTGCCCAGGCTGTACCTCCTTACCCAGCAACGCCCCCCCCCAGAATGTTTGCTGAGTGGATGACAAGGGGTGTGGGTGGGACCCTGGGAGGCTCAGCTGATGGGACAGGAGTGGCTCTGATGTCAGAGACAGGGAAACAGGAAGGTGGGGCACCCCACTGGCTTCCCAGGTGTAAAGGGCAGCTGGGCGTGAACACAGTCCTATAATCTGCTGGACAGAGCCCTCCTTCCTTGTGACAGCCCTGCCCAGCAGGGCCTGCCTAGATGATACCGAGATGGCGCACAGAGGGGCTCAGGCCAGGGTCTGAATTTCTCCTTTATTGCTGTCAAGTGCAACTCCGCAACCCCTCCTCCACCTGCCCGTCCAGGCTCGGCTCTGCTCCGCATCCGTGGCGGCAAGGTGCCTTCTTCATCAAGTTCCCATCTGGGTCCCTGCAGCAGAGCTGGCTGGCTCTGAAACCATTGCCCCAGAGCTCAGTCCCGGCGGCAGTGGGGGAGACCAGGCCTGCTGCATGTGGTCCGTCAAGGGCATCCTGCAGAGGCAGCAGCCAGGTCAGGGGCTGCAGACCCCTGCCCAACTGGTGAAACGGCCTGCTCTCGTCACCAGCGGACCCAGTTTCACCTTCCCGGCCCCCTTTCGCACTCTGTCCCAGGGGACCAGAAGGGCCTGGGGGAGAGTTCTGGGTGGTGCTCACCAGGCCCGTGGAGCAGGCACCTCTGACCACAGCAGGCAGAAGCGGCCCTGGGCAGCCTTGGTCCAGGCAGTGCTGTTCTCTGTGTCCTGATCGCTGCCCCCCAACCCCAAGTCAGAATTAGTTCTGGAGATGGGGATGGGCATGGCTATGCGCGTCCCACTTCGGTGGAGCCCCCGCCCCACGTGCTCTCAGGGGCAGCCCCTCACCTGCGCTTCCCCACCAGGCCCTGGAGCAGCCGCTGCAGCTGCGCGCTCTCCCGCAGGCGGCTGAGCTCGCTCGTGAATGTCCCGTCCGAGTGTCTAGGGGCCCTGGGAAGGGATGGGTCACGGTCAGGCTGGGGCCGGGGGCGATGGGCCCGAGGGGCGGGCGTGGGCGCGGGACCGCGGGCTCACCTGGGGGCGGCGGGGCGCGCGGCGGAGCCTGGCAGGAGGAGCAACGGCAACAGCAGGAAGGGCCCGGCGGCCATGGTGGGCGCGGCGGGGCTGGGCGGGTGCTGAGCGCCGCGGCCGCTGGCCCGCCACCGCCGCATTTATAGCGCGCCCAGGAGGGGAGGGCCGGGGGCGCAAAGCGCACCCCGGCCGCGCCCCATCGATCTCGCGGGAAGGTCAGGGCCGCCCCCCCAGCTGTCGCCCCGCTGGCCGCCCGCCCCGGTCGCCTCGTCGGCGCCCCTGCGCGGGCTGGGGGCGCTCCGGCGCGGCCGGGGCCCGGGGCGGACAGGGACGTGCGACAGGGGCGACGGATCGACCGAGCGCACGTGGAGGCAGAGCGCAGCCGCGCGGGCGAGGCTGTCGAGGGCCCGGGCTGAGCGGCCGCGGAGGGGCCCAGAGCCCCGGGGACGCGGCGGCGGACGGGGAGGCCGGCCTCAGGCCGGGATGAGCTGGGGTGGGCGAAGAGGGGCACGAAAGAGCGGGGCAGCTGGTCAGGCCTGCTTAATCAGTACGAGCTGTGTTCATTATCAGTAAGACTTTTTTTTAAAGCAGTTTAAGATTTACAGTAAAATCCAGTGGAAAATAGGGATGCCCACACCCAGCCTCCCTTATTCCTAACACGTGGGTCGGTATGGTACGTTTGTTACTTTTGATCATTGTTAACTAAATCCGTAATTTACACCAGGGCTCGTCTTGGTGTACATCCTGGGTTTGGACAAACGTGTAATGAATGACCCGTATCCATCATCGAAGTCCCATAAAGAAGTTTCACTGCCCTACAAATCCCCTGGGCTCCACCTGTGCATCCCTTCTTCCCCTCATCCCCGAGCCTTTACGGTCTCCATATTGTTGCCTTTCCCAGAGTGTCACGGAAGTGGGCTCACACAGCATGTGGCCTTCCCAGGTCGGCTTCTCTCCCGTGGTCCTGTGCGTGTGAGGACCCTCCGTGTGTTCTCCTGGCCGGATAGCGCGTTTCTCTTTAGTGCCGAATAACATCCCATCGGCTGGATGGTCCACAGTCCGTCCATCACCCGTGAAGGACGCCTTGGTTGCCTCCAGGTTTGGGCAGTTACGGATAAATCTGCTGTAAACATCCGTGTGTGGGGTTTTGTGTGGACATAAGTTATCAATTTCTTTGGGTAAATAACCAAGGGTGGGATTGTTGACTTGTTGGTAAGAGTATGTTTATTTTAAGAAACCTCCAAACTGTCTTCCGACGCGGCTGCGCCACCTGTGTTCCCGCCTGCGGCGAGGGGGGGTGTTCCCTGCGGCACCTCGTCCTCGCCAGCATTCGGGGTGTCAGTGTTCTGGATTTGCGCCACTCTCGTAGGTGCGGTGCAGTGGGATCTCATGGGTGTTTTCTTTACATGTATTTTTAAACAGCTGCTGTGACGTGTTTTTACAAAAACTAAGCAGATTAAAATCCCCTATACTTTAATGCCATTGACTGATTAATTATACTCATGGGAACATCCAGACTCTATGCATTAACCATCCCATTTCTCAAACACTTATGTATCCAGGCAGATCTTCATAAGAAAAATCTTCTTCGTTTAAAAAGTAGCATGCAGTAAAATTTGACTTTTAAAAAAATCAACATATAGTGAAATTCACATACAGTAAAAAGTGAATTTTTGACACACACATAGATTCGTGTGAGGAATTCCCTCCTGCTCGCCTGTGTCAGTCATATCTGCACGAGGTCACAAGCTGTCACTAGCACAGGGGGTAGACGAGGATGCAGCAAATCCTGAGTGAGGATGCCAATGGGGCGTGTCCTGCATGTCCTTGTCACAGGGTGTGCTGTGACTGCCTTCAGCTCGTCACTGTCTCAGCTGCTCAGAATTTCTGCAGACAGTCCCCCGCCTGTGTCCTCACACATGCGCTCTGCGGCTGTCTCATCAGTATAGTGATTGTGTTGAAACGTGGACAGGTCAGACGGTATGGCTGGGTTTCTCTGGTGTGCATAGAATGTGCTCATGGGAACCGTATCCCAATGGGCGGCCACAACCAGGAGAGATGACCAAGGTGACACCATGCAGCCCAACTCTTGCCCTCCCAACTTAACTCTACTTTGAAACAACATGTGATACAAGCTACCAGGACCCATAGATTTTAGCAAGAGCCCTGCGGGTTCCCAGGACGTGACCCTGAACTGTGTCCTCACTGCAGACACATAGAAAAGTCAACTTATGAATAATGAATAGCTACTCAAACAATAAATGAATAGCTACTCAAAATCTCGAATCGGACGTCACTCTGTGTGTGTGGGGGGGATGGGGGGACCCCTGATAATGGCCAATTTCAGGGTCCAGGTTCTAATTTTTCCAGAGTAGGATGTAGGAGGGAGCACATTCTGAACACAAATAAGAATCTAGCTCGGTGTGACAGTTTCATCCTCTGAATAAGGAGAGAACAGAAAATATTCTCTACTGCTTTTTCCATTGTATCCAGGATTTAGATGTCAGATTTAAGCTAATTGTGTGTACTCTTGTTCTGCATCAATGGTGTTTGCAGGATGATGTTGAAAAGAATTATTTCTCCCAAATCTACAGCGCCTCTCCTCTCCTCTGGCTTCCATCGGCACAGAACTTCAAACTCCCGTGTGATTTAGGTGGGCTTTGGCTGGGTGCCTCGGGACAGGAGCCCGGGACTCACAGTAACAGCACAACCTTCTGTGACCTTAATGAACATGCCCCTCTTAAGGACTGGGAAATGGAAAATAACTTTATTATTATTGTAGAGAATTAGAAACATGAACGTGGACAGAACAGCATAATGAACTCCCATATGCAGCATCAACAGCTCATGACCAATCGTATGCACCCCATCTACTTTCTCTGTTTTTTCAATTAATTTTGGAACAGATCTCAGAAACTGTAGCATCTCCTCTATGAGGATTTCAGTATATGTCTAAAAAAGACAAGGATTTCCGTTGTTACCCCCGCCCCTCCCTCACCCAAGATCAGCAAGGAAACCTGTGGACCAACAAAGCTGAGCTATCAGACCTGCAGCAGGTCCATCAACTGACAGTCAGGTAATGACTCAAAAGGGGACGTTAGGGATTTAGAGTAAGGGCTCAATTGCTTTAAAATGGGTCTTTCAAAGTGGGGAACGGGTGGGGACAGTGAAAAAGCTGTGAATAGTTTAGAGTTGCTGAACACATGGAAACAACAGTCTTTATATTAGTAGGGTCAAAAGTATCAGTATTTTCCTATCTTTTTGTCTCTTGCATACGATGACAATACAATATATGGGCAATGTCTCCCTTTATATTACCTTCCAAAGCTTCATTATTTTATGTTCCAGAGATAGACCTGGAATTTATGTTGTATATAATGTTAGGTAGTGACCAAGTTTCATTTTTCTGTTATGTCCGTCCAGTTGTCCACATTAGTCACCAAAACGACCATACTTCTTCCATTGTTTGATGCCATTTTTATTGTAAATCAGCCGTCTGTGTATAATTAGGTCTGTTTCTGGGCTCCCTGTTATATGCCACTGGCCTAATAATCATTCCTTGTGCCCTTATCTACAATGCTTTAAGTACTTCACTATCTTAATTATAATTTTGTAAGTCATAATATCTAGTAGATCAAATCCATTCACCTTGTGTTTCTTCCAGAATTTTTTTAGCTATTTTTGACCCTTTGAATTTCCATATAAATTTTAGGATCAACTTGTCAAGTTCTACAAAAATTTAAATGGAAGCACAAAGGGTCAAACATCATGGTTTTGAGTTACATTTCCCCAGCTACTAATGTTGTCGAGCATCTTTTCATGTGCTTGTTGGCCATTTTAATCTGTTCTTTTGCCAATTTTTAAAATGGGTTCTTTTTGTTGTTGGTGGATTTGTTAAGAGCTCTTTATATATTATGGATATTAGATCCTTATCAGATGCATGATTTGTGAGCATTTTCTCCAATGAGTTTTCTTTTCATTCTCTTGATAGTGTTCTTTGAGGCACAAAATATTTGAATTTTTATGAAATCCAATTATCTGTTGTTTTAGTTTTTGCTGTTATATTTAAGAAACAAATGCCAAATCCAAGGTCACAAAGACTTTCCCCTGCATTTTCTTCTAAGAGTTTTATAGTTTGAGATTGTATATTTAGGTCTTTGATACATTTTGAGTCAAGTATTGTATATGGTGTGAGGTAAGGGTCCAACTTCAGTGTTTTGCATGTGGATGACCAGTTGTCCTAATACTGTGTGTTGAAGAAAATCTTCCCCAGTGAATAGTCTTGACACCCTTGTTGAAAAATCAGTTGATCATAGATGAATGGGATGTATTTGTTTATGTCTGAACTCTCATCTCAGTTCTATTCCACTGATCCGTATGTCCATCTTTAAGCTGTTTTGATTCCTGTAGCTTTGTAGGAAATTTTGAAATCAGGAGGTGAGAGTCCTACAGCTTTGTTTTTCTTTTTCAAGATTATTTTGGTTATTTGGGGTTTATTACAATTCCAAATGAATTTTAGGATTGGCTTTTTCATTTCCTTGAGAAAAAAAGGCCATTAGGATTTTGATAAGAAGTGTATCCAATCTGTAGTTCAGTTTAGTGAGAAAGGCCATCTTAACAGTATTAGGTTTTCCAATCCATGAACATTGGATTTACTTATTTGTGTCTTTCTTACTCTCTTCCAGCCATGTTTTACAGTTTTCAGTGTACAAATCTTTCACCGTCTTGGTTAAATGTATTCCAAAGTATTTTATTCTTTTTGACACTATTACAAAAGAACTATTTTCTTAATTCAATTTTTGGATTGCTCATTGCCAGTGTATAGAAATATAACTGATCTCTGTATGTTGATCTTATATCCTACAGTTTTGCTGAATTTGTTTATTAGCTCCAACAGGGTTTTATGTTTGCTCATTTTTTATTTTTGATTTTTAGGATTTTCTATACATAAGATTATGTCATGCACAAATAGAAATAGTCTTACTTTTTCCATTCCAATTTTGGATGCCTTTTATTTGTTTTTCTTGCCTAATTGCTCTAGCTGAAACTTCCAGTCCTTGTCGAATAGAAGCAACAAAAGTGGGTATCCTTGTCATTTTCCTGATCTAAGAGGAACAGTTTTTAGTTTCTTATCATTGAGTATGATGTTACTTGTGTGTTTTTTCATATATGACCTTTATGTCGAGGAAGTTTCTTTCTATTCCTAGTTTACTGAAGCTTTTTATCATGAAAGGGTGTTGGATTTTGTCAAATGCTTTTTCTGTATCAGTTGAGATGATTAATTTTTTCCCCTCCCTTCTATTAACGTGATGTATCATGTTGAGTGAGTTTTGTCTGTTGAATCACCTTGCATTGCTGGGATAAATCCCCACTTGGTCATGGTGTATAATCCTTTAAAAAGTGCCATTGGGTTTGGTTTGCTCATATTTATTGAAGAGTTTTATATATGTATTTATAAGGGATATTTATCCAGAGTTTTTTTTTTCACTTGTAATGTCACTACTGTTGAGTTTTGAGAGGGCTTTATATGTTTTGTATACAAGTCATTTGCTGGACATGCAGTTTGCTGACATTTTCTTACATTCTGTGACTGAACATTTTTAATTTTAATGAAATCTAGTTAATCAGCTTTTTCATTTGTAGATTGTGCTTTTGGTGCCATGACTAAAAACTCTTTGCTATATCCTTGATCATAAAGATTTTCTCCTATATTTCAAAAATATTTATACTTTTATGTTTTACAGTTCAGTCTAAGATTCATTTTGAGTTAGCTTTTATATAAAGTGTGAACACCAGATTAAGGGTTTGGGGTTCTTTTTGCATGTGGATATCCAGTTGTCTCAGTACCGTATATTGGAAAGACCGTCCTTTCTCTATTCTGCACCTTTTGCACCTTTGTAAAAAAGTCTTCTGGTTGTATTGGGTGAGTCTACCTGTGGGCTTTCCATTGTGTTTCCTAGACTTATGCATCTGTTCCTACCAATACCACATGGTCTTGATTGATGTAGATATATAGTAATTCTTAAAATCAAGTAATATGATTCCTCCAATGTTATGCTCTTTCAAAACTGTTTTGGCTAATTCTATTTCTTTTGTTTTTCCATGTAAATGTTAAAAATCAACCTTTTTATTTCTATGAGAAAGATCCCACTGGAATCTTGACTACGGTTACATTAAATCAATAGAGCAGTTTGGGGAGAACTGATATCTTTGCTTATGTGGAATTTTCCAATTCATGAATATGGCGTGTCTCACAATTTATTTAGGTTTTATTTGATTTCTTTCATCAGCATTTTATAGTTTTCAGCTTACAGCCTCTGTACATGTTTTGTTAGATTTGCATATATATCATGTATTTTTTTAGCTATTAGACATATCATGTTTTCATTTTTAATTTTTGCTTCCAATTTGTTCATTGCTGGTAATAGAAATACAATTGGTTTTTGTGTGTTGACCTTGTATCCTGCAACCTCATGGTTTTATGTAGACAGTCATGTCATCTGTGAATAGGGACAGTTTTACCTTTTTCCTTTCCAATACGGATGTATTCCATTTTTGTATTTTTTTATTGCCTGGATAGAATGATGGTGCCTTGTTGAATAAAAGTGGTAGGAGGGGGCACACTTGCCTTGTTTCTGATTTGGGTAGGACAGTACTCTGTCTCTCATTAAGTGTGATGGCAGCTGCAGGATTTTTGAAGATGCCTGTTATCAGTTTGGGGAAGTTCCCTTCTTTTCCTAGATTGGTGAATGCTTCTCTCATGAATGGATGTTGGATTGTGTCAAATATTTTTTCTGCATCAATCAATACATCATGGTTTCCCTTCTTCAGATTGCTAGTTGGTGTTTTACATTAATTTGAAACTTTTCTTTTCAAATTAAGTAGTTAATGTCATCAGTTTTCCCCTGAGCGTGGCTTTAGCGCCATCTGATAAATGTTGATATGATGTATTTTAATTTCCCTTCAATTCAAAATATTTTCTAGTTTCTCCTTTGACCCATGGATTACTCAGAATTGTGTTAAATTCCAAGTTCTGGGAGATCTTCCTGTTATCTTTCTGTTATTGTTTTCTAGTTTAATTCCCTTATGGTCAGAGAACATACTTTATATGATTTCCATTCTTTTAAAAATCTGTTACGGTTTCTTTATGATGCAGGATGTGGTCCATCTTTATCTTGGTGGACGTTCCATATCCACTTGGAGAGAATGTGTGTTCTGCTGTTGATGGACAGTTCAACAAATGATCTTGATTGACGACTTGTTCAGATTTTTCTATACCTTTGGTGATATTCTGTCTCCTAGTTCTATTGATTAAGAACAGATTCTTAAACTTTTGGGCAACTCTTGCAAGCCAAAGAAATAACATTTTCTTAAATGTTGCAAGCATCCCATAAAATTGTGGCAATTGGTCACAATACCAGCTCTGACACCTGCCCAAGTGTCACCACCAGGGTCGTGTCAGTCCCACAGCTCTGGCTTCCACCCTACTCTGGAAGGTAATAGACATACTGGTCCAGGAGGATGGAGTGGCCACTCAGGACCTGCAGAACCTTAGACATCACACATCCCAACTTACACTGGGCAGAAGTTCTGGACAGGATTAGGATATCCTTCTTCCAGGACAGGCCATCCTGGCTTCATCATCATGTATGAAGCATCAATAAAGCCATTGTCTGCAACCTGGGACACACACATTCTAATTTTGCCCCTTTTATGAAATTTACTATTTATGGTTATTCTTTTTGATGTACACTTCTATGAGTTTTGAAAAAATGTATTCAACTATGTAATCATCACCAGTTCTATCACCTTCCCAATCCTCTGGAATCCCCGGTACTGTTAGCCTTGACTCCATGTCTCTGGTGGCCGCAATTCTGAACGTGTAGGCACATTACAACAAATCTTCAAAATGCACAGGTAGAAAATTGATAAGGAGAAATAGAGTTGAATGAAGAAATAAAAAAAAACATAACTATACTTGGAGGCTTCAACGTTCCTTTCTCAGTATTTACTAGAACAGACAGAAAATCAGCAAGAACTTGGACTAGCTGCAGGGCACCTTCCTGAGCCAACATCCGTGCGGATGGCTCTCTACCTTGTCACGGCGGGACACGTATTCTTTTCAGGCGTGCGTGGAATATTGAACAAGACAGACTGTATCCTGGGTCATAAACCTCAACAGATGTAACAGAATTGAAGTTCTAGAGACCATTTTTTTCTCACCATAATAGAATCAAACTAACAAATAAATAATGGAGAACAGGAAAACCTTTGGAAATTATCACAGTTCTGAATAATCCGTGGGTCACAGAAGAAGTTTCAGGAAAAGCAGAGAAGAACAGAATTGAAAACACAAAACACAAAAACTTGTGGGATGCATCTCAGAGGGAAATTTCTAGCATTAAGTGCTTATGTTAGAAGAGGGCAGCCATCTCCAGAGAAAGAGCAAATAAGCAGAAGGAAGGAAATGATAAAGATGATGGGAGAACTCAATGAAATTGAAAAAAAGAAAAAAAACCAATGAAACTAAAAGCTGTTTCTTTGAAAACATCAATAAAATTAATAAACCTCTAATAAGACTGAGCAAGAAAAAAAAGATACAATTTACAAATACAAGGGTTGAAAGAGGGGTGTCACCAGAGACCTCACATTATAAAAAGGACAATAAAGGAACATTATAAACAAGTCTAGGCCCTTAAATTTGAAAACTGACATAAACCAGTTCCTTCGAAGTAAACTATCTTGTTCAGTCAAGAAGAAACAGATCTCCTGAACAGTCCTATAGGCATCAAAGAAATCGACTTCATAGTTAAAACCCATCCAGCAAAGAAACTCAGGCCCAGAGGTCTTCGCTGACAAATATTCCAACACTGAAGGAAGAACTAATATCAATCCCGTACAATTACAGAAACCAGAATCGAAGGGAGAACTCCCCAGCTTATTCTAGGAAACCAACATTACCCTGATACCCAAACCAGACAGAAAAAATATCAGGAAAGAAAACCACAGACCAATATCTTTCACTAATATAGATACAAAAATCCTCGACAAATACCTGACAGCAGTACGGAAAGGGGATGGTGCACCATGACCAAACGGGGTTTATGCCGTGCCTGGAAGGCTGGCTCAGCTTTCCAATATCAGTCAGTGCCCGTCATCCTATCAACAGACTACAGATCAAAAACCATATGACCGTCTCAATAGGTACAGTAGAAGTGTTTGACAGAATTCAACATCCGTTCGTGTTCAAATCTCTCAGAAAACTAAGAAGAGAAGAGAATTTCTTTAATAAGGAACCAAAACCCACAGGGAGCATCACATTTAGACCCACACAAATATGATCAAGCGGTTTTTGGCAAAAGTTCAAAGAAAATTCAACAGAGAAAAGATAGTCTTTTCAACAAACGGTGCTCAGACAACTGGACCATAGGCAAGAAAAAAGAAAGAACCTCTGTTCCTAACTTACACATAAAACATTAACTCAGATATACCGTCAGGAGACTGAAGAGACGAGCTATTTCCAAGTCACATACCAGCTTTTTTCTTTGGCATATCAGGCATTTTTTCTCACTTCAGTGTGCACTGGCATGTCATCGTGGTCTTTATTGTCATCTCCCTGGGGCTCATGATCTTGCTTATTGACCATTAAGATGCCCTCTTTTGTAACGTGCCTATTCAAGATATTTGCCTTTGTTATCATTGTATTGTCTATTTCTTTTTGTTGACTTGACAGAGATCTTTATATATTCTGGATCTGCATCCTTTATCACAGATCTGTATTGCATATATCCTTTCCCAGTCTGGGCTGCCTTTTCACTCTTAATGATGGCAGACATCTGGGGACCAGGAGGGAACTCCAAGCAGATTGGAGGCTAGGCTGGACTCACTACTTGTCACTCAACCCAAGATCACAACCCAAGAGCCATGCCTGCCTCGGACTTCTGTCCTGTGAGAGTAGAAAATTCCTCCTGCCCCAGTCACTAGCTGTGTGAGTTCCCTTTATAGAGACACATGAAAGGGATTGAGGTGTTGAATGCAGCTCAGACCTACATGCCCATTTACACCTATGCCCTGCACACAGCTTTCCCTGATCAGACCTCATGTGATTTTTGCCTTTTATCATAGGCATCCTTTTTTTTCAGAATCCTTGTTTTCTCCTTAACACACAACCTGTTAGTCGGTCAAACTGGCCCCTGTTTCCCTGATATCTTTGAAATCAGGATCCTTGACTCCTGGCAACTCTGCTCCGGGTCCATCCTGAGTTCTCCAGCCCTCTCAAGCGTGCAGGGAGCCAGAAATGAAAACAGGGTGGAGGGCTGGCGGTTGCCCAGAGGTGCATCAGATGGACCCACAGAGTGCTGGAATTGGACTGCCCACTGTGTGGCCCCTTTAGTGGCAAGGTTCTGGGTTGTGTGTCACCTGATTTTGGTAAAGCCATACTGAAAACTGGCTATGCTACGATTTCCATGCATTCTTTCTGTGCACTTTTATAATCTGAGAGAGGACAGTCTGGGTGACTGTTCTGCCATGCACAGCCATCTGACCAACTTGCAGTGTCCTTGGATCTGTGTACCACGCAGTTTCAGCTGCATGGCTCTGGGACCCTGCTCCCAGCCTCCTGCGAGCCCCACCCTGTGCTGGCCCATGGGGGCGATGGGTCCTGGTGGCCATAGGCTCAGTGAGTTTGTAGGCTTGGTGGGTGCAGGTTGAGAGGGTTCTTATTTGGGGCTTTTCTTTTCTCTGAAGAAGGAGGTGACTTAGGTAAAACTGGTGTGTGAAGAGCATGCAAAGGCAATTTGCTAAGCTGGCTGGTGGTGCATCCTTCCCTGTTACCTCAGTTAATGCTGGGATGTAAGCACCACTTCCCAGAGTCGCACAACGTGGCTCAGGGTCACAAGTGCCAAGGTGATGGAACAGAGGTTGGGGCTGACCACTCAGAGGACCCGGAGGACGGTGGTCAGGCAGTGGCTGCAGGTGGAGAGAGACTGAGTATGGTCTTGGGTACCGGAGGAGAGGCTGCTCTGGGGGACCGGGTGCAGGGCCCAGGGCTGGTGTCTGCAGTCGATGCAGGGGATGTTCTGGGTCACCGGGGATTGGGTCGGGTGGGCAAGAGTGGGGAGGAAGGGATAGCATGCACTGGCACCGCTGCTGGGAGCCCAAAGGGAGGTGGAAGAGCGCCTGGGGCCTGTGGGGGACCCGGGTCGGGCCTCTTGATTTTTGGAGGAATGAAAGGGGTGGAGTGAGATGTGGCCCCTCTTGTCCTGGACAGACTCCAGGAGGGTCCCTTTGGAGAGGACGCTCAGCTTGGACGCATGTAGGGATCTGGGGGTCTCCAGAGCCCTCCAGGACGGAGTTGGCGTGGGTGCCCGCACACCAGGAGGGATGGTCCGGCCGACCTTCCATCAGCGTCATTGTAGAGACTCAGATCCGCGCGTCCCCTACAACCGGCGTGGAACGATGCCAATCACCTCGCTAAATTCACTTCTCATTGGGCCCGGAGCGCAGAGCCGGGGCAGCTGGTGCGCACCCCAGAGAGCCCAAGGGCCCACCGAGCAGGGCGGGGCGGGGCTTGTCCGAGAGGCGCCCGGGGCGGGGCGCTGTTCGCGGTGCTGAGCGCGCTGGACGCACTGGGCCGGAACGGCATGGGGAACCGCAGCGCCGCGGACGCACCTGGGCTGCTAACCTGGGCGCCTGGCGCGGCGGCCGCACTGGCGGGGGCGTGCTGCTCGTCGGCTTGGTGCTCGCGGGGAACGCGCTCGTGTGCATAAGCGTGGCGGCCGAGCGCACCTTGCAGACACCCACCAACTACTTCATCGTGAGTGTGGCGGCCGCCGATCTACTTCTCGCCCTGCTGGTGCTGCCTCTGTTCGTCTACTCCGAGGTGAGTCCGCGGCCGCCCGCGCCCTCGCCGCTCTGTTCCCGTCCCCACCCACGCCGAGGACCCAGCGCGACCGGCCGCTTGGCTCCTCGGGAGCCTCGAGCTGGGGCGGTTGCAGGGGCCCAGGACCGGCGCCTCCGTACCGTCCGACCCCACTGCCTGCTCCTCTCACTGTCCATCTACCCTCCCTGTTGTCGCCGGTCTGCCTTCCACCTCTGTCCCTCTTCTCTCCTCGGTGTGTTGGCGTCTGCTACCCAAGGAATCCTTCAAGCCAGGGGCCTCAGAAACAGGAAGTTTTGGCTGTCCAGAACCCCCATCTCCCAACTGGGCTCCACTCCCCAGGGGAGCCAGATGGACAGACAGGCAGAGTCAGGCTGAGCCCCTGGCTCCCCCTGCAGCACAGAGGTGCACACGATTACTGCACAAGGCCACAGGCCACCGCGATGCCAGCACGCCCCAGGGAAGGAGACCTTCACTCACAGACTTGGCCCACAGTGGGAGGGACGCTCAGCTGCCAGGAGCTGCTGGGCAGTGAGCTGGGCTCAGGGGAGGGGAGGCCTAGGCCTGACGGCAGAACCCAAGGGAGGGGACGATGTGACAGAGCCCCTAGCAGAACCCAGGCCCAGGAGCCTCCACCCCAAACCAGGTCTGGCCCTTGGGTGGGTCACTCTCCGTGCCAGCCCTGCCTGCTTTGCCTTTTGGGCAGAGAAAAGCTGCTTAGGGCTGGCTTGGGGACAAAGTGTCCTGGGCTATGGGGGAGGGGAGGATCCATTTTTCTAAAGTGTATGCGGTGAGTCTGGGCTAGGCTGGGGCAAGAGGGTAGCAGGACAAGGACACGCATGACCTGCGGCTCCCCCAGAGCCACGGATGTCAGGGTGATGGCGCTTAAGCTCCTAATCGTCCCAAACCAGCAGGAGGGGATTTCGAGGTGGGGCAGCTGTCTGCTCCCCTGCCCTTGGTGTGGACACTGGGCACAGCGCCAAGGCCTTTATGCTTTCAACCCATTTATCTCCAGACAATTATGTGGGTCTATCACCACGCTCATTTCACGGAGCAGGAACAAAATGAAGTGACTTCCTGGAGTTCCAGAGCAGCGACAGCATTTAACCAAACTCCTAGTTGTCCCCGGGGTGGGGGTGCGGGAATAGGAGTGGTGGGCTTCATCCTGCAGGGCAGCAGGGTCCCCGCCTGTCTGGGGAGGGGCCCAAACAGTCTGAGCCCCACATCATCGGCCACCAGAGTCCTCAGACACGCCCCCCACGCCCGGCTTCCCACGCCTTTCTCAGTTCTAACAGAAAGGGGACCCAGGGGGCGTCTCTGGGCGCCCCGCTCGATTTGGAGGACTGGCCCGTCTGGCTCACTCTGGCTCCCTTTCCCTATGATATTCAGCCCCCGCTCCCCGCAAAAAGTGGGGGTCGGAAACACTGTCACCCCGGGGGCTGTTAGGGCTCCTGGCCTGGGCGTAGCTGAGGGAGCGTCAGCGGGTCTTCTGTCTGTTGCTGCGGCTCCGCCTCCGCGCGGCCCAGGTCCAGGGTGGCGTGTGGCTGCTGAGCCCCCGTCTCTGCGACGCGCTCATGGCCATGGACGTCATGCTCTGCACGGCCTCTATCTTCAACCTGTGCGCCATCAGCGTGGACAGGTGGGCCGCCCCCGCCCCACCCTGCCCGCACTCCTCCCCCGCGCCCTCCCCGCGCTCACTGGGCCCCGCGCCACCCGCAGGTTTGTGGCGGTGGCGGTGCCGCTGCGCTATAACCGCCAGAGCCGGGGGCGGGCGTCAGCTGCTGCTCATCGGCGCCACGTGGCTACCGTCGGCCGCGGTGGCAGCGCCCGTGCTGTGCGGGCTGAACGACGCGCGCGGCCGCGACCCCGCCGTGTGCCGCCTGGAGGACCGTGCTTACGTCGCCTACTCGTCTGTGTGCTCCTTCTTCCTACCCTGCCCGCTCATGCTGCTGCTCTACTGGGCCACGTTCCGGGGCCTGCGGCGCTGGGAGGCGGTCCACAGCGCCACGCTGCACAGCCGTGCTGCTCCGCAGCGTCCCGACTGACACCCCCGACGCCGTCCCGGCTGAGGCCCCGCCGCAGGCCCGCAGGAAGAGGCACCCGAAGATCACTGGCCGGGAGCGCAAAGGCTATGAGGCGCCTTCCGGTGGTGGTCGGTGGGTCCCTGCCCTGGGGCGGGTGGGCGGAGGGAAAAGTGGCAGCGTCCAGGGCAGCACCCCAGCTCATGGCGCCCCCCCACCACGGGCCTTCCTGGGGTGCTGGACCCCGTTCTTCGTGGTGCACATCACGCGGGCGCTGTGTCCCACCTGCGCCGTGCCACCGTGGCTGGTCAGCGCGGTCACCTGGCTGGGCTATGTCAACAGCGCCCTCAACCCCATCATCTACACCGTCTTCAACGTCGAGTTCCGCCGCGTCTTCCGCAGGGCCATGCGCCTCTGTTGCAGGGCAAACCCCCATTCGGGCCTCAGAGGACAGGAAGACCCCAGCCCGTGCTGGGGGTTTTGTCCACTAATTAAAACAGATTTCTTCCTAAACATCCGCAGGGAAGGCTGGGGGATGGAGGGTGGGTAGGGGAAGGAGGAGGGCAAAGGACGCCAGTGACGGCACCAGGCCAGTTAACCCTCCTTTCTTCCTTCAGAGGAAGCCGGGAGTGCAGACCCCACTGGGGTGGGTGCGAATGCCCTATAAGAAGCTTCAGGAAGGCCAGGGCTCTTTGCTCGCAGGGGCTGCCATGAGCTCAGCCCTCCTGAGATAGGCTCCCCACCACATACACCAGCTGGGCCTCCCAAGCTGCTCCCTGGCCAGCAGCCCCCATCCCAGGTCCCAGGCGGTTTCCCATTCTCTCCATGGGAGGGTATGCATAGCTGTCCTGTAGACAGGAGTCCCGCCCTAGGGCTGACTGTGTGCTGTTCCTGAAGCTGTCCCTTCCCCAGTAGGAAGACCACAACAGTTGGGAGGCAGCACCTAGGTCTCACCCAGCTAGGCCCAGCTTCTCCAAGGTTGCCCCACTCCACTGTCCTTGCAAAACTCCGCTGAGCTGGTCCCGCCCACCATCCTGGCAGCTGCCTGGAGGTCAGTGCAGGGCTCCCTGCTAACTCTTGACCTGACCATACCCAGAGTCCCAAGGAGAGGGACCTGGGGTGCTGGGTGGGCCCACTGAGGCATCCTCTTGCCTCTTGACTGTCCATGTGGCCAGGCCCAGGACATGGAAACAGGGAGCGGTGCACGCCCAAGGCTGAGCAGAGCCACCCAAGCTGGCCCTCCCCTTCCCCAAGGTGGCTCCCAGCCCCAGGGAGGAAGACGCAGCACTAGGCCCCTCCAACCTGGGTCAGCCGCACCTGGACTTCACCTTGGTTCTCCCAGTCCCTGGGTCACAGGAGAAATTCAGGCCCCCTGCTCCCCAGTGCTGCATTCTGTGAGGTTCAGGGCATCAGGCACGACCTCGGAGTGGAGAGAGGGGCCCGCCCATCCCCAATCTGGGTGCTGTCTTCAGGGAACCATCAGAGCAGTGATGGATTAACGTCTCCTGCCAGACTGGGGGCTGACTCGGGGTGCTGCGTCCCTAAGCCCACAGAAGGTCTGACACCTGTGTCCCCAGGTTGCGGGGGACACCTGGCTGTCCCCCCAGGGGAAGCCCCCATCCTCAGAGGAGCCCCAGGCGGCACAGCTGCCCCAGGCTGGGCTGATGGGCCCTCCTGGGATCTCAAATGTGAAATGAAGACCAGGCAGGGGAGGTGGTGGAGCCAGGCTGAACATCAGGGGCCCTGAACCCCACACTGCCGGTTTCCACTGGCCTCAGTTCCACATGCCACGCCTGTGCCCCGCTGCCCATCTCATGCTCTACAGGAGCCTGCTGAGGCTGCTGTGTCCAGCGCAGAGCAGGTCCCTGCCCGACATGCCCACTTCAGGGGGTTGGCTCTGCTGAGGCCCTCACCCAGCACCACTCGCTCTCCAGCTGTGGGCACCGGCTGCTCTGCCTACCCACCCAGGATGCCTGCATGGAGGACGCCATGTCCCCATCCTGTATGTGGGACCATGCTGGCCATGCTCCTGAGGGTGGACGCCAGGCCAGTAAGCCATGCCTTCCCTGGGGGCTGAGCTGCAGACAGGCTGGGAGCTACTGGTGGCCCCCTCTGTCCCTGCAGCCCAGTGGGTAGACACCTGCAGCCCTTGCAGAGGTCCCAGGAGGTGCCTAGGCTGTTCCCACTTGCTCAGCTGGGCCACTGGCGCCACAGACACCCTGGCTGCAGCTCCCCAGATGGCCTGGACTGTGCTGACCACTGGCTGGCAGACGCCGGCCCTGGCCTGTCTCTCAAGGATTCATCCTCAGGAGATACCATCGGAAGCATTTGCACAGAACTCTGCCAGCTGTAAACCCTCAGCGCCCCAGTGAACAGAGCTGCCCAGTGGCCAAGGCTGCACGGATAGAGCTCCACAGGGTTAGAAATAACGCCCTTTGGAAAAGTGCCCCCAAAGCGTGCAGTCCCGAGGCTCTGTTTTTTAAAGAGTAAGCAACCCGCGTTGCAGCCTCCCCCAGGATGGCTGCCCCTGCAGAGCCTGGGTCCCAGGAGGCAGGGTGAACCACCTGTGGTCAGGACAGTCGTATGTTGCCAGACGGCTGTTCCAATCACGTTCGCCACAGGCTGGGATCTGCCGGCAGTTGCTTATTGGCACTTTCAGGCTGGGGCTCCGCCCAGGTCCCTACCCCAGCCCCCTTCTGCTGAGGGTGCCGTGGCCCTTCCTGGCCCGAGCAAACCGAGGGGAACAGACACACGGCCAAGAGCAGTGGAGTGACCGCCAATCCCCCATGTTCTCTCAACGTGCGCCTCTAGGGAAGGTGCCGGGAGGGGCGGCCTCCAGGCTCCAATCGGCTGTACTCAGCACCATCTTCGCTGGAGCAGCCCAGCTTCTCAGCCTTCAAGTCCCCTAGAGGCGGGAAGATGAAATGCCAGAGGGGCAGCCTTCTCACGTGTTAAGATACCAGCTCAGTCCTCAGCTGCCACAGTGGAGCCAAAGGGGGCTGGGGAGCAGCCGCCCTGGGGCCAGGCTGGGCTCCAGGGAACTGGGCGTGGTGCCTCTAGGCTCCTGATCTCACCCCTCCCTCAGGACAGGCCCTTCTCAGCTCATCCTGCAGCCAGAGCCCCAAAAGCCAAGCCTTGGGCCCTGCAGACCCTTGGAGGACCTTCTGGAAGCAGGAGCCGAGGGAGGGTGCAGGGCTGGGAGATGAGCAGCTGGCGGATGACACTGCCCGCGGCGGCGGCTCCCAGCTGCGGTGTCTCCTTCTTTCCCAATGCAGGCAGAGCCTCCGAGCCACCCGAGCGCAGAGAAACAGGATGAGGGCACTTCGGGAAGCCCACAGGAGTTTCCCCAATGTGGGGGACGCCCCTCAGGCAGCACGCAGCCACACAGCCTTGCAAACATGCCAGCGGCATCCCCCAGGGGCAGGCCCCACCCTGACCCCTGTCCTCCATCCCTCAGAGCAGGGAGGGGGGGCGCAGGCTGGTTTTGCCTCTGAGTGGCCACAGGGTCCTTGGGTTCTGATCCTGTGCTATAGGGAAGGAGTAATGACACATTTGTGATGTTTCTTCGGGGATACAGACAGGCCTCCACTGCCAGCTGCCACGGAGGAGCGAGCCTGTTGCATCCCGGCCGGTGGCTCCCACACGTGGAGCAGCACCACCCTCAAACCCCGGCCTCTGCTCGGCTCCTTGGCAGCCGGGGGCGGTGGCGGGCACTGCAGGCTGGCCTCGCTGTCCCTGCAGCTCAGCATGTTTTCTGAGCCACTTCTGAACTGCATGACCAGAGCAAACCAAGCGGAGGCCCCCCATCTCCTGGCACCGGGGAGGTTGAAGCTGGAATTGCCCGTCCAGGTGGGCAGGGAAACATCAACTTTATTGACAGACACATGTATGTACACGTGTGTTACAGCACACGACACGCCTGTGGGTGAGACCAGACGCCCATAATCCAAGGGATAAAAAAGAGCACCGTGAGAAGGCGCCATGGGCCAGCCACGTCTGCCTGGCGCTGCCCCAATGCCCTCAGCTTCTGGGCGGCAGGAGCTCACGCCAAGGGCACAGGCCACTTAAGAGTCCGCCGTAAGCTGGCCAGCAAGGTCCCACCTCCTCAGCGTCCCACAAAGTCCTCTGCAGGCCTGTGGCCTGTGGCGGCCCCGTGCCCTCACACGGCTGCTTTCTCCATCACGCTCTCGGTGACGTGGACCTCATCTGCCTGGACGGTGACCGCAGCTGCCTGGCCACACACGTGCTGGTGGTCCTTCCAGTCCTGAAAGGAAGACACGGCCCTTAGCGAGGGCGGCGCCTCAAGCAGAGTGAAAAGTCCCCCTGGCCAAGGCCACAGCCCCGTGCTAGCCGAGTGCCCAACCCTCCGAGGCCAGTCCACCCCCATGCTTCAGGGACCAGCAACAAAAAGGGCGAGCACCACGTGGGCCCTGGCCCGGGCGCACAGGCCCCGTGCCAATGCCTCTGTCCCCTCAGGGGTCTAAGCACGGGACCATCGTACACACCGAGAAACATGTGCCTCAGATGCTGCTGCACACAGTACGATTCATGATTTCAGAAATGAGCAAACAGAGCCAGAGCCACGGCCACGCGCGAAGGCCCTTGGGCAGACGGACAGGTGACGGGGGCACTGAGCGGGGCACCGAGCGAGATGCCGGCTCCCCCATGTGCCCTGGGCCACAGGCAGGGCAGGTGAGGCAGGAGCCCTCTCCACACCCTATGTTGCTCCCCACTGCCGACCAGGGCTCTGGAGGAGGCCCAGCGGTGGGCGAAGAGAGCACGACCACATTGTTAGTGGAGGCGACGTGGGCCTGGACACAAATGGGTTTGGGTCTGGTAAAAAATGACACGATGTGAACGAATATGAACACACATGTGAATAACAGCCACAAAGGCACCCAAGTGCTGGCAGGTGACCCGAATGCAGATCGCAGCTGATTTATCTTTGTGCTGCCTATGCGTCTACAGTATGTGTGGCTTATTTTACAATAAAGAAGTAAAATCTCAAATCATTATATCAAAATAACAGAACTTTAATTTGAAAGTTACCTGAAAACAGACTGTGTAAAACTGTACAATAATTAAACTTCACACAGGCTGGGCTCAAATCCATGGCTTTTCACTGCTACACAAAAATGAACTCAAAATGGATCATGACCCTAAATGTAACAGCTAAGATTCAAATGTTTTAGAAGAGAACAGGAGCTTTTCCTAACCTGGAGTTAGGCAAAGGTTCTCAGATATGTCCCCAACAGCACAATCCCCATTAATATTTGTCTGATAAACTGGAAAGGGCTTTCACCCTGCAAACGTGATAAAGAAAAGGCAGGGGCGAGCCAGCCCTTCAACAAGAGGAGGGCCAAGAGCGTGATTAAAACACAGGCACGATTTGAGCAGACACAGACAACTACCAAATAAGCTACAAAACGGTGCTCAAACCATTCAGCACGCTGGCACGTCGCTAAGGGAGCGGCTGCAGCCCAGATGGGGCCACAGGGACTCTCAGAACACAAAGCTGCTGTGTGACCCAGCAAAGCCACTCCTAGGTATGTAGCCGTGGTGAGCGCACACACCCACCCAAACGCTCACACACATGCTCCTGGTCGTGGGACAGTGGGAATGAGGTGGGGGCCACCAGCCGACCGACCACCCACAGTGGGATGGCATCCTGCCATCAAAGGGCTGAAGCAATGGCACTTTGAAACAATGAACCTGGGGCATGTGCTGAGTGAAAGAAGCCAGGTGCAAAGGGACCACAGGCCGTGTGATTCCTCTACACAAAATGTTCAGGGAAGACAGATCTGCAGACGGGAGCAGGTGCGTGGTCCCCAGGGGGTCTTCTGTAAGTTCTAAAACCAAACTGCAATGTTCGCACAACTGCAAATTTACAAAAATTACTGAACTGCAACTTTCAAGTGGGTGAATTTTATGGCATGTCAATTATACCTCCATGAAGATGTAACACGCAACACACAACTCATGGGATTTGGACAGAAAAAATGCAGGCTAACACCCCAAAGAAGCCACCACCCTCGTCCAACTGAGCAACAGTACCATGCCCTGCAGCCCCTGGGGGCACAGCGGGACATTGGGGCATGTGCCTGGCTACAAGGTCGGCATTTAACATCTATTACAAGTAGCTGGGCGCCTGCCTCTCCAGATCCGGTCTGCCATTCATTACGGATCCAGTCTGAGAATTAGGGTCCTGAAATTCACTTTAGATCAACTTACAAAAATAAAACCAACAGTTGTCAAGGGAGGGCAAACAGCACAAGCCAAAAGCACAATCTTTGTCAAGGATCACACCTAAACCCAGCCAGGCCAGCCCACCACAGGTATGCGCTGCGCTCAGACCCAACAACCCCGTCCAGGGGGAAGCCCGCGCGTCCCTGTGGATGGATGGCCCCAGCCTCGTGCAGCACCAGTGCGCAGCCGCACCGCCCTGGCCCTTGCTCCCCCTCTATGGCCCCAGGCATGGGTCACAGCGTCCCAGTCTCAGGGCTAAAGCTTCCTAACGAACCTTCAGGCCAAAAGCAGGCTGGCTTTCACTTCCTCCATCTCCAGCACCAGGGCGCCCAGCCCTCCGAGCCCGGTCACCCTCATACTTCAGGGACCAGTCAAAAGGCAGAGCACCACGTGGGCCCTGACATGCACAGGCCCCGTGCCAATGCCTCTGTCCCCTCGGGTCTAAGCATGGGACCATCGTACACACAGAGAAATGTGGGCGCTGAGGGAAAGCCCGAGGAGCAGGTCACTGAGGGTACAGAACCCATGGGTGCCAAATGCTCTCTGGGCCTCCAGCAGGCACAGGCTCCACCTTGGGGCTGCCCCATAGTACCCGGGAGCCTTCAGCATGTGCAGACCCCAGGCATGCCATGGTTCCCCCACCAGCCCGTGGTGGCCATCCACCCACCTCCAGCACCTGCTACTCCTGGGGGTTTCCATGGACCCTGGAAGGCTGCTCCGGAAAGCCACCAAGTGGTGAGCCAGCTGGGGAGGGTTGTGTCAACAAACACAGCTCCCTTCTGCAGACGTGGCATGGGTGAGCCAAAGCGCAGGCTTGCATCTACCTGGCCACCTAACACCTTACCTTCCTTGCCTGGAAAGTTCCAAACAGGCACCTAGACGAGAGGATGGTGCTGTGGGCCTGTGCTCCACCTCAGCTCCTCTCTAAGGGTGGGGAAGTTAAAACCTCGAGCTAGCAATCCATGCTCCAGAAAATATTCTCTTTAATTGTCTTAGAATCGGGTGCCTGTGACCATAACCTGCGTTCCTGATCTTTGACAAGGCATCCAGGGCAGGAAGGGTCACTACAGGGGCTCGCGGGCCTTCGATGAGCAGCGGCCCCATGCTGTGGCAGCCACAGCACACACCGCATGTGGCTTTTCGGGGGTTTTAATGGGGCCTGAGGACAGCATGGAGGAGGCTGAAGGCCCAGGTGGACAGGACGCAGTGGACAGTCTGTGGCGCCGTGGCGGGTGGGCCTCGGCCTTCCGGAATGAGTCTGGCAGGCGCAGACCGGCCTGGGCTGACTGCCTGACGTCCCAGGGCAGCTGTGTGCAGGCCGGAGTGCAGCCCCTCCAGCGGAGGGCAGGCGGGGCTGGGCGGGAGGACGCTACCTTGCGCTGGCAGAAGGTGGAGCAGTAGTTGACTTTGTGGCAGCCCGTGCACTCGCTCATGGCCTCCCGGCCGCAGTTGACGCAGTACTGCTGCAAGAAGGACACAGGCAGTCAGGGAGGAGCAGGCGGCAGGCCCCGCAGAGGCTGACCACGTCCCCATCCCTGCCACAGCCATCCCCTCGCGGGTCAGCTCCTTCTTCTGACTGGATGGGGCTCCCACTCATGCGGGAAGTGCAGACAGGACCTTGTCACTGTGTGAACCCTTTCCACATCCCAGGGGAGCTCATCTCCAACAGGTACAGAAAACCTGACCTAGGAAGAGCAGGGTTCTCAGCCACCAGGAACATTTCCTGAGCACCTGCTGTGTCCAAGCCCTGGAGACACCGGCCAAGCCTGAGTGGTCAGGAGCGGGTTTCCAGGCTCTGGCCAACAGTTGCCATGCACTCCATGCCTGGCACTGTGCCCGGTCCACGGATGCCACTCAGCGCAATGCGTGAGTGCACCTTCCCCCTAAATTACAGGGTTGCAGCTTTCCTTTATAACCGAGGGCTGAGCCCAGGTGAGTAAGCCTGTCCGTGGCCGCTCGCTCCCAGTGGTGTAACTGATGAAGCTGCTCTGCGTGAAGCTCCCTGTCCACACCACCTGGAGACATGTGCGAGCCACGGTCTGCAGCAAGTTGGAGTGCACGGGACCACTGTGGTGATGGGGGCCTTGGCTGGCAGGCCAGTGGGTCGGCATGAGGCTAGCACACAAAACAAGTCAGACACACCTGCTGATATACTGACGGCTCCCGACTCCCCAGTCCGTCTCTATTTCTGCATATGTGCTGAGCAGAACAAGCTACTTCGAGGGCTGTGTTCTGAATTTCAGCCTTGCAAAATGCTATACTTATCGCATTTCCATTCACAAAACTGACTCACGTCAGGAAATCCTGAGCATTAGTCTGACCCTGCCTCTACTTTAAATGACAACACCCTTAAATAAAAGAGACAAAGTCTGTAACTAATAGAGAAGGTTCTCCAGGGACAGCAAAAGTCTTACAGATTTCAGTCACAGCCTGAGAGGAGGCAGAGGCATGGCTGGACATGAGCACCTCGCCGAGCCCCCTGCCCAGCCCCTCGCACTGCCTGGGACACGTCCCTGAAATACGTGTGTGGAGCCTCCGGGCTGGACGAGGCCTGGGCCAGGGTGGGGTCGGTGCCTTTAGGAAGAGACCCTGGGTGCTCTCCCTGATGCAAACACACAGTCAGAGGGCATCTGTGGCCAGGGCGAGGCCTCGCCAGGACAGCCCTGCCAGCACCCTGACCGGCACTGACCTCTGACCCAGCCTCCAGGGCTGTGCTGAGCTAGTGGCCGAGGCACTGTGGGTATCCTTGCCCTTCGGCGGCTTAGGGCCTGTGCTGCGCTCACCCCTTAGAAAGGGATGGCCAGCGGGAGGCTGAGTGAAGTCTGGGGCGTGGGCGCAGGAGGGGCTGGCCCAGGCACAGGTGACGGTCAGCCAGGACCCTGTGGCCAGGCGCTGGCTTCTACTGCCATGTGCCTTAATGCAGGGCATCTGCTCTTCCACTCGTTTAACCTCTGCTAAGCAAACCACACAGTCGTGCTGTGCTAGGCCCTGGCGAATACCTCCTTCAGAGTTTCAGCTGGGCTACACTTGATTTTTTTTAATTCCAAATAAAACGTCAAAGCAGGCAGCCGTTAGCCTTCCCTCCACTCACGAGTGAGGTTCTGTCCACCTTTGATCCCCGTGGCCAGCCCCCAGCACTCCTGAAGGGCCCCGCAGGACGCTTCCACTCCAGCCCGAACAGGTCCCACCTTAGACTCAAACAGAAGGGCCACCGGCAAAGAGCAACATTTTGATGGCATAAGACCTTCCTGTTTCCTCCTCTGTGCGGCGTAAGAACAAAGACAAAGCGTAAGGAGCAGAACAGCAGCAGACGCACAGAACCCAAGAAGGGACTAACAGTTACCGAAGGGAAAGGGACTGGGGAGGGTGGGTGGGAAGGGAGGGACAAGGGGGGAAAAGGGGCATTACGATTAGCACGTATAATGTAGTGGGGGGGCACGGGGAAGGCAGTATAACACAGAGAAGACAAGTAGTGATTCTATAGCATCTCACTACACTGATGGACAGTGACTGCAATGGGGTATGTGGTGGGGACCTGATGAAGGGGGGAGTCTAGTAACCACAATGTTTCTCATGTGATTGTATATTGATGATACCAAAAACAAAAAACAAAAAAGACCTTCCTGTCCTCCATGGTGTGGGCTCAGGGACAGGAGACCGTGTCCATGCTGCCTGATATCATCACTCATGTCATGGCAGAAGGCTGCCAAGAGCCCCTGCCGGGTGAAGGCCAGCTGACACACCACCAGCCCAGCCCTCCTTCTTCATCCTGAGGCTGCTTCTTGGCACCACCTGCATGTAAGGAACACGTGTCGTGGGCCTCCTCATGCCTACCACGCTCCAGTGCAGCCTCTCAACACCTCTGATTACCTGCCAGGCCTGCCAAGCTGTCGGTCCTGATCCCAGGTGTACTGTGCTCAGGTGCTGTGGTCAACAGGGGGCTCAGACCAGAGGTCAGCCCTGGGTGGAAAGGTCAAGTGCACATGGCACTGAGTGTGGCCGGCCCGCATCTGCTGCACACAGGCTGACCAGCGTGCCCTGCGGAGCAGCGCCCGCACCCCCAGCACAGAGGCAGTAAGTCTCCCCATGTCAGCTGGGTGGCATCCACCCCAGCCTTACACAGAAACCGGGTGACCCATCCCACCTGGCTTCCTCTAGGTCAACTGAGCTTTGAACAAAACTGGTTCAGAACATATCACGTCTACAGCACGAGAGAGGAGCAAACACGCTTACAGCGGCTCCAGCCGCACTCAAAGGCTCAGGCTGTGGACGTGATGGAGGCTTTGGGAGTGCAGAGGCTCAGGCCAGGCCCTCTGAACAAAGACCCTGAGTTTTCTCCTGCCAAAGAGCAAAACTGAAAGATAAGGGGATTTCATGTCGTATTTCTTTCTTAGAAATACATAAAACTACAAATAAAACGCAAAGCCCAGCCTTGTGGGGTGGGCACCTTGCCAATGTGGCCACGTCACACACACTCCGGTTGCCCCAACAGACAAGCTGTTGGCGCCCCTGCTGCCTGGGGGGAATGAGGCCTGGAGGTCAGGGACAGATGGCCATGTCGGTACGTATCTCATGCAACAGGAATTCAGCCCTGGGCCCTTAAATGTGAGACGGAACGGTGTGGCGTGAGCTCATATGCCGTCCCACTTGAAACAAGACAGCAGCTGCTGCGTGGCACGCGTCCGCTCTCTGGGGGTAACCACGCAGCCAAGGCTAAAACACCTTGACGATGTCTCACCGCCTTTCAGTTTTGTGCTTCTGTCATTTGGAATTTTCACTGAGGGGAGGAAATGTGTGTGTATTTTATTCTGTGAAAGAAAGGTCCACAAAGATTAGTGATGAAAAATGTAAAACTGAAAGTTAAAATCGCTCCCCCTCACATCCTCACCAGCCCGGGCGGATGTCTGTGTTGGCGCCCCAACCCTGCCCTTCCAGTGGGCGGGGCTCCGTTCACAAGGAGGGAGGCCGGCAGGCCCAGAGGCTCCCGGCAGCCACAGAAGGGCCCGAGGGCCGGGAAGCCCTCCTCACCAGCCGGCCGTGGGGGATGCGGGTGTGCAGTCCAGGTCCCTGGTGGGAAGCCCATGATTTGGTGACTGAAGTAACACAAGCATCTGCCCTCTGACTTTGCTTCTGCACAACCTAACTCATGAAGAGACAACCTTTCTTCTTTCGTTCCTGAGACACACTGCAGAGCAGCTGGGCAGAAATGCTGTCCTCACCAGAAGACTGGCCAGGCTGATGGACAGACCTGGCAAGGTGAGAGGGAGCGGCTCCACAGCCTCCCTTACATCCAGTTTCCCTCTCACCCTTAAAAATGATACCAAATCCCTTTTAATTCTAAAGGGAAAATTATAGAACCAGCAATACTGGTTCACTGACTCCACCAGCACCTGCCACTTAACAGGTGATATTTATGGAGCCAATTTATAACTATAATTTTTTAATTACATTGATTTTTTTTCGTGAAAATGGGAAAATAAGACCTTGCTTATAACTGCAAAAGCCAGACACAATTAAGAACTTAAAAACTTAGGACTGGTAAAGTATGAACAGCAAATATATAGAAATTACATTATAAAAAGTGGGCCACAGGGCAGCATACCACTTTTGCTACCTGTGTCCCATTTATCATGCAAAAACAGAAAGACGAGCGTGGAGCTAGAGTCCAGGTAATGCCATTGGAGCATATGCAGGGCTGAGCCCCTCAGACAACCACAGACGTTGCACAAAAAACAAAGAAAAGCAATAATTGGAAGGCTCAAAGCAATTAAAAGCAGCAGGAACTAGAGAGGGCTCAGCTCCTGAAAGAAAAGGGTCACAGCAGCACGAGGGCCACCAGGCATGGGTGGCTACAGCCCCAAGACTGCAGTCATCTGGGCTGGAGGGCAGTAAACACTTTTCTCGTAAAACCAAGAAAAGCCACACTCCCCACATACTGGGCCACAGATGTGCCAGAGGAGGACGGCACAGAGCTGCCCTAATGGAGAGCAGGGACAGCCGCCCCAAAGTCAATGGCAAGCCAGGAACTCAACTGCTCCCTAGAACACAATTCAGGGGAAGAAAAGGGAACCCAACAGAATTCAGTCTCTAGCATGAATGAATCCAAATGTCCACTAAACAACCGGAAATTACTAGCCATGTGAAGAAAGAGTAGAGAGGGAGAGTAGTTAATAGAAGCAGATCCTGAGATGACCCAAATGTTGGGCCAGCTGGAAGTTTAAAGGAGCTATTATGAAATGTTCAATGACTTAAAGGAAAAGGTGCTGAGAGGCCAGCTAGGGGATATGAACAGAGTAAAGGACTACATAAAAGAACTGTGTAGTTTGTCAACTTACTTCCTCCTGGCAATGGAAGTGCTCCTCACCATGTCCTGTGAAGGTGACATTCCCTCAAGCACCTCTCTTACCGGGAGCATGATGGTAGAGCTCTCTCAGCCCCCAGCACAGGCTGGGGGTCATGTGGGCGCAAGGCTCAGAATGAAGTCCCTCTGGACACCTGAAGCCTCAGTCTGACAACCACCTTCTGCAGCCCCTCAACACAGAAACCAGAGCCTCTGCATGTTCTGAAGGTTTCCTGCCTGTATCACCGCCCACACCCCCAGTTTCTGACTGCTGCTCCTCCAGTAACTCCCAGAGGACTGCCTTTTACTAACCTGGAAACTCCAGACCCGCTCCAAACCAGCAAACTTCTCAGATAACTTGTGAACCACATCTTCTGCAACAAGGTCTACACACCAGCCTTGGACAGAGAGTCCCTTCCCATGTGTTCATCCTGGGGTACTTTCCATCAGACCTGGACGCCACATAGGGTCCTGGTGTCCTACAGTTACTCCATAAACTTCCTGCTTGACCAACCATTTGTCTCCTAGTTGGGCTCAGAATGCTAAAGAGCCAAGCAGATTCCAGCCTAAAATTCTAAATCTGGGAAGTACACCCACCGAGACGGGAATCCCCCATCTGCACTCACTGGGTGAGGGAGAGCGCCTGGGACAACGGAGAGAGCACCTGTGAATGAGGAGATGGAGCGACAGAGGCCACTGAACCTGGATAGTAGCAGAGAGAGCAGACGGGACACTGCAGAGACCCAGGACCTAACGCCAAGTGCTTAGTGCTGACGGCACACGTGTCTGAAGGCGCAGAAAGAGAAAAGGGCCCTTAAAGATGTTTGTGGAAATGGTGACTGAAAACCTTCCAAACCACGTGAAAAACGACTTCAAGCCCAAGCAGCTTGACTGTCTGGCTGCATCTCTTTATTTCCTGTGTTTTGCTGCTCCGACATGTCTTTAGGCCTTGCTGCCCCTCCAAGGTGAGCGCCTCCTGCAGACAGTGGCCATGTGCCTGGCAGCACACCCTTCAGATGCACACCAACCACCCAGAACCCTGGCCCCTTCCCTGCGGGGTGCCCACACTGTGGCATCTGTGCATCTGCCCCAATCACCCCAGGTCAGATCCCACCAACCTGCAGACCCTAGGCCCCTAGCCCACTAGCCAATCCTCAGCCCGCTCACCCTGCTGTGTCTGTTTCTCCCATGGAAAACACCCGCCCACATTTCCCCTCACTCCCTCTGCCCCTGACCAACCCTGCGCTTCCCTGTGTGGCCCGGTGTGGTGTGGTGCGGCGGGAGTGGCGTGCCTGTTTCTAGGGAGCCATGACATGACATTCGTTGCACACGATTAACACAAACTCCAGGTGCTCTGAAAACATCAGCAAACCCATGAAAGTTAAATGCAAAGAGAACCCCATGCAGACATGTCATAGCACACTGCTCAACACCAAAGAAATGCTTGAAGCAGTCAGACAGGGAGTTGTATCCTGTGTAGGAGATCCAGGATACAGACAACAGCTAAGGCCATAGATGCAGAAGCCGGCAGGAGGGTATCATCACGGTACTGGAAGGACACCGCAGCGGAACTACACTCTGTACCACTAAAGCATTTCAGAAAGGCAGAGGCATGTCCAGGTGGACCAAGGCCAAGAGGACTCAGGGCCCCAGACATGAGCCACATGGGGCTCTGGTGGCTGCCGAGGAAAGGCATGAGCGCCACGACAGCCACCGGGACGGGTGAGGTGGCAGAGCTCCACCCCAGCGCTGGGAGGGCAGAGCTACACCGGACTCACAGGGAGTCCTAGTCAGTTCCAAAGAGCTGAAACTATGCTGAGTGTATTTTCTGACCTAACGGAATTAAGTTAGCAACCAAAAGTGGTAAGAAATCTACGTAATCCTCAAGCATTTGAAAATGTAACCATTACCATATTTGGGTAAAGAGATCACCCAAATCTCTCAGGCTTTTCTCTTCTCCATAAAATTTGTCCCTCACTTGGAATACTTTTTTATACAAAATATTTTTAAGTTAACTCTTTCTTCAGAAGAAGCAACATTTGTCTTCCTTGAAAGCAAGTTAATCACAATAAGAAATCATTTAGAAAATTAAGAACCTGAAAAGTTCTTCTTTCCTCTAATCCATAAAAAGTAGGAATTTTTGAGTTTGTCTTACAGAAACTTGGAGGAAAAAAAATCAATTTGACTTTTATTTACAAACCACAGTCCACATTTCCTGTAACTGAGAAGGCTCACTTCTCAACTAAAAACTAAAAATGTCTCACTCTCCTGTGGTCCATCCTCTGCCTCCCTGAGAGGAAGTGTCTCTCCGGGACAGGCCTCCCTCCACCTGATGTCGCGATCCACAGCGCCTCTCACGCCGTGTGAGCCACGGACGCAGACGGGCCAGGCCCTCCTCAGGGCGCTCTGACTGCAGTGACTCATATTTGGCCCAGCAGCCTTGGCCCCACCTGCGCCCTCAGTTCGGGACACGATGCTTTGTGAACCTTGCTTCTTCAGAGCGTGAGGGAAGCAGGCAGCGAGATACCCGCTACGGGCCTCAGTGTGCAGGGCATCAAGATGCAGGAAGGGGTTGGTAACGGGGAGACGCGCGTCTGCCCTCAGACACACTAAAGGATACGTCTCCAAACTTAATACAATACAAGACACACTCTCACTGCATGAGGACAGCCTGGAGGTGTAAGTGATGCCCACAGCCGGGGCATGTTCAGCTGATGTATATACATTTTTCCCTTTTGAAAAAAAAACTCTCATTTACAAAAACCACAAACACCAATCCCCTATCCAATTTTATGAGAAACGCTCCTCTTGTAAATGGTTCTCTGGGTCCTCCATTCCCAGAAAGTGGGGGGTGAGCTCTGTAAGCCAACGTAACCACGGCACAGCTGGCCCAGGTGCCAGTGGATTCTGAGGGGCGAGGGCGTTGGGGGGGCTGGTGGCCACCCGCCCGCCGTTCCCACCCATGCGAGCAGTACCTCTTTCCGCTCAGCATCTGCCTGAACTCTGGCCTGGGCCACGGCGGCTTCTCGGTAGGAGCTGGCCTGCTTGACTTGTTCAAACAACGTCTTGAGTTGCTGTGCTGTGCTGAGCAGGGAGTTGACCATCTCTTCCAGGTACAGCCAGCTCCGCTGTTCTGACATCTCCAGCCCGTTGACCACCGCAGGAGAGACGGCCTTGGCAGGGGTTGGGGGGGGTGCGGCCAGGGCCGGCAGGGCAGTCAACACTAGAATGTTTGGAAAGCAAAACGACACACAAACTTAATACGCTTTCTAGCTTCAAAGCTCCCACCACCAAAATTCCCCATCAGCGCTGGAGTGTAGGGTAGCCAGCGATGAGCAGGCACAAGCAGCACACGAACCCCTCTGAAAATGCTCCAGAAGGTGGGGAGACATTTTGAACACACTGACGATTCCCAATGCCAACACTGAGGGCACCTGCCAAGCCTGCCACGTATGTCTGAGTGAGGATGGAACCAGACGTTCACAGGCAGCACGCTTGCAGAGCGCCCCAAAGTATTCCCTGCCTGCGAGGACAGAGACGGGCAAGGCTAGCTCCACATCAGACTGCATGAACCCTGAGCCAGACAAAAGGACCAGCAGCTCCCGGCTGCATGTCTGCTCACGCCCAGTCCTCCTGGATACCTGTGGCCACTCTCATGGGGGATGGACGCAGGTGGTGGAGCCTGGTTCTCAGGCTGCAAGAGAAGTCAAACCATGAAAGAGAGGAAGCGAGAAGGAACCTGTGGTCTGAGGCAGGAACTGGATACTCCACACAGACAGACAGACACACGTGCGGGTGTGCACACCTCCCACTTCTGCCCACAGAGGGCCTGGGGCAGAGACACCCACCAACAGAGTATGCCAAGGGTGTGCTGTTAAAGGTCTAACATCTGGCCTTCCAGGAAAAACGCCGTGACCCATTTTGAGCCCCAACAGGAGGTCTGTGGATGCAGTCAGTATAGCCCCCGCCCACCACCTGCCTCCTGGTGGGGACTCCTGGAGGAAGTTCTCAAAGAGGGCAGGTCAAGGGCAGAGAACGCAGCAGCAACTGGGAGGGGTCCTGCTGGCCACATCTGTGGTATTCCGGCATAAAATCCCAACAGTAGCAAGTCGCAACCCACTGAGTAAGACAGGACCCCGTGAGTCCACACGGCAGCAGGTGTGCAGGTGGTGGTGGGCTGAGGAGCCGCCGCCCCACCCGAAGCGCCGGCACAGAGGCCCCTGCTGACACACAGGAAGGCCCGCCTGCCTCGTCCAGGGCCCCGGCGGACCCCAAGCCCAGGAGATTCACCAGGGACATGACCTGGCCAAGGAGCTCACCCCAGGCCAGCGTGCGACAAGCCGTAAGGAAGGCGGCAGAACTAGTAAGCTTGTGGGACGGAAGGAGTTTAAAGAGGCAGCAGAGAATCATCACACAAGCACGTGAGAATGGGAAGGCGATGTTTCTGTAGAACTTGGGAACAAGTTTCTACCTTGTAAATATAAACGTAAAAACATAAACATCCACCAGCGAGGACTATGACACTCCCTTTAAAAGTGTCCAAAACATGCAGTGAGATGAAAATCCACAGAATGCACACACGCCTTGACGCCATCGTCACCTTTAAGACCGGGTGCATGTCACTCACTCCTACACAAGACACCGAGAGACCACGGCCCTGCCCAGGAACACACATCGCCACGGGGCAGACGGACCGCAAACAGCCCTCATGGGAAGGGCCCGACAGTGTGGCCACGCGGAAGCAGCTGTGTCACAGACACGGGTGACAGCCTGCTCTGCCAGCCTCTGCACTGCAGCGTCGGCACAAAAACCCAAACAGGCCCGACTTTGCTTAGAAATTCTTCTGTAAGAAGCAGGTCTGAGGGTCAACGACCTGCATGTGCAGTGAGCCCTCTCACACTGACCTATTTTAGGATGAGACGTTGGCAGTGCAGCTTCTGGAAACGGTGCGATCTGACAGCTGTCCTGGTACCCTGGGTAGTGGGGTTCCGGGTGGCCGACCCTGCACGGGGGCTGCACTCCTGCTTCTTGAACTATCAGGAAAGAGGCAAGACAGCCATGACGCAGGGTGGCTGCGCAGATCTTAGACCTCAGACTGCCCACAGCTCCACCACCCACTAGGCTTCTGGCCACAGTGGCTCCCGAGCCCCAGAAACGGGGTGAGTCTGAACTGTTGCAAGACACTGTCTGGGATACACTGGGTGGAAAAAAACATTATGCAAAAATTAACTTCAACTGTTTTTTTTACTTTTGTGATGTGGTTGTAAGAATATTTACATACACACCACAGACCGTGCTGGTCTAGCACAGGAGCTGGTCAACTCTGCAAGGCTTTCCAGCTTCCCAGGTCACGTGGTCTCTGCCACATCCAACCGCGCCAGCCAGCCCCGCCTGGCCAGGCAGGCTCCTGCTGAGAACCCTCCGAGCAGACACGGGGCCACCAGCAATCCGACTCAGCAGGGCCAGTGCACATGAGCCACGTGGGGCAGGTGCCCAGACCACTCACCCGTGGCCCCAGCAAAGACATCGCCCTGGGCAGGATTCTCTGAGATGACGGCGGTGGCCTCCACGGTGGACGCCCGGTCAAAGGTCAGTGCGCCGGAGGTAGTGATCTGCCCTGAGGGGGTCACGGTGACTGGAGAAGCAAAAGCCTTTTCACCACACAGCCGCGGTGGCTCAGCCCTCAGATCCAAAAGGCCTGGGAGCCTGGGGCTGGGGCCAGACACAGCCCCTGCCTCCTGCCGGCAGTCTAGGACCCCAGGCCCACAGGGATACTTGCTACTGCACGTGCTTATACCGCTCAACTCTGGACAAGGGAATGGATCGCACAGTTGTAAAACAAAGTACAGAAAAATTTAAAGGAATTTAAGAACTACTTTGTGTGTGAATTACAAAGCGGGTTTTCACCAATGCTGAAGACAGAGAACAGCCACATCCCACTGCGTCTCTGCGGGTCCGTCACCTCGGCAAACAGGTCTCCCTTATTCACCCCCCACGGGACTCGGGTGAGACAGCCAATGTTTCTCTATGAACTGGGAAATCAAATTCAGGGCTTCCAACCAAGTATCTATCATGTATCTTTCTCGTGTCTGCCCCGTGTGGTAACTGCTGATAATTCCCATCACCACCTCTCTCCATTTTGTGGTTTAAAAAAGCCAGATTCTCCTCCTTTGCCTGCATTCCCCTCCCCTAGACGCCTGCCTCAGTCTTACACATACAGGAGCATGTTTTCAGCTGCTGAAACTGAAAGCAGAGGCTCCATCAGGATATGCAAAGGCAGAGGCCTACCCTGAAGGCCGGGTCCCGAGGAGGACATCCCCATCTTGGCTTGAGCGCGAAATCCTGCCAAGGGCACCCCAAGGAGCAGGAGGGTCAGGAGGCCTTCCTGAGTGCCGGCTGTGTGCTCAGCGCTATGCTCTGCCCTGAACAAGGCAGATGAGCCCACAAGGCAGGTGGCGGGAAGGGCACCGCAGGCTCGCCGTGACAGGACATGCCCAATGCCAGACAAATGAGGGGAGGCCCTACTCCGTGGACTCACAGGCAGTGGTGGCCGTGGCGGGAAGCAGTGTGATGTTCTTGGAGGAGTCCTTCTTCACGGGTGTCGTGGGCAGCTCACTCTCCTTCTTGCGCCTCTTGTAGGGGACAAAGAGCCTGACGGGACCACTCTGGGGGAAAGCAAAGGGACATGGAAGGAAATGCTTGGGGTGGATGCAGCTGCCAGCCTTTTGCTCCTGTGACATTGTCTGTGGCTGCAAAGGTGACAGAGTGAGAACACAAGACGGGAAGCTGTGCGCAAACATCTTACCTTCCTTTAACACCAAGTCCTTGCAATGCCAGAGGAGACACTTTCAAAAAGAATGACAGCGCAAGACAAGAAAAAGCACTGTCCACACGCTGAGTTTGCAGGAACTCCCAGAGGACAAATGGGGAACAAGGAGAGGGGGCCTGGGAGAACCTGCCAGCAGACGCCTCGCCCAGATGCCAGGGAAGGTGGCCCATGGCATTCCTGATGACCCAATGGACCAGTGACAATAAAGCAGAGAAGGCCCAGTGACGGCACCTCCCCAGGCCTCAGGGCATGGCCGTCCGCAGCAGCCACCCCAGCTTGCCGCTGCTGCTGCGCAGGGTCACTGGCCTGACTGCTGTGAGGGCCAGGAAACCATTCGGCCCCCTAGTCTGCTTTTTTGTGATTTCTGTCTCTCCTAGACATTCTCTGTCTGCTGGGACTCTGACCTCATACCTGGGCTTAACTGTGTCCCCAGAGTTTGTGTGTTGAGGCTCTTAACCCCGTGTGGCTGAGTTTGAGGTGGTGACAACGGGTGACAGGCCATGAGGGGGGGCCTGACCCGAGGGTGCAGTGTCCTCATGGGAGATGCCAGAGCACTCTGCCTCTGCCGTGTGAGCGCAGGCGAGAAGATGGCTGCTGCCAGCAGCCCAGGGACCCCCAGCAGGCCCAGGTCAGCGGTGGGATCTTGGAGCTGTGGCCAAACACACTTGTATGGTTTCAGCCTGGCTGCAGTGTCCTGGGGAGGTCGCGCACAGACCAGACACCTGCCAGTTCTGCACGTGGCTCCCCTGGGCGCAGGCAGCAGAGAAGGCACTTAGGAGCTGCTGTCTGTGATCTTCCTGGCAGGCCCCTGGGGGCAGCATCTGTCACCTGATTCTTCCGTTTGGGTCATCTTACAACTTTTTGTTGAAAATCAGGCATTTCAAGTAATGTGCTATATAGCATGGACACGGATGTCCTCCTCCTGGAGTGATGTGCTTGGGGCTTGGCCCCACCCTGCTCTAGAGTCTCCCCACAGCAGGAGGTGGGCGCCCCTGACAGCCTGGGCACACACACGGGCTGCGGTGCCTCCTGGTTGTGGGCGGCCACCCCAAGCTGGCTGTACTCCCCGGGAGGCTGCCTGCTGCTTCCAACAACACCCTGTGCAAACAAGCCCACATCCCCAAATCACTTCAGGCTGCACGAGCTCTCTCCAAGCAGGGGCTACGTTCTCGTCCCACAAGGCACTCAGCTCGCCTCCCACATGTGCTGTCCCAGCTGGGGGTGGATGGCGCTCCCGTCTCTCAGGTGGCAGCCCTGCTTTGTGAGCAGGGCTCTGGCAGGAGCGGTGGTCTCTGCGCCTCTTGGCTCGCCTCTCATGGCAGGGACCTCAACCCACCAAGCGAGCTGGGCCAAGGCCAAGCATGGCTGCGGTTCCCCGCCCTGCTGTGCCTAGTGGGGCCTCTGCTCTCAGAGAAGAGACTCGTGAGGGAAGGGGAGCCCCCAGTCTCTCCTCTCTGGTGCCTGGAGTGCAGCTCTGCAACTTGGAGCAGGGCACAGGCAGGAAATGCTGATGGTCTGGCCTTCGGGACACCCCCCCTCGACTGGGGCAGCAAGGAGGAGCCAGCAGCTGGCCACGCCCATGGGGAGGGGGCCTCCTTTACCTGGAGCCGGAGGGTCAAGGAAGGGGCCTGCCCTGGCTCTAATGCTCCCCATTCTGAGATGTAGCACGTTGTCTTGGACAAATAATCTTTCATTTATTGTGTGCCCCTGGACAATCTCAACACCTTAAGTGGTGGCTCTTTTATAATTCTCACTGTTAACGGTTATTTCCCTGGGGAGCTGGTCCACAGATCTCATCACACCACCACTCCTGAGATGGAAGCCAAAATTTTAATATTTGATGCAGTCCAATGGACTTTTTATTTTGTGGACTGGGCCTTTGGTTTCCTGTCTGAGAAACCCTAGGTCTAACTCAGAGTCACAAAGACATTCCCTGAGTTTTCTTCTAAAAATTTTAGTTTTACGTTTTGGATAAATTTGGACCTGTGATCCATTTTGAATTCGTTAGTAATTTCCTGTGCCCACGAATGTCCAACTGTCCCAACACCACTAGTGGCCTGTCTAGTGTTCTCCCTGGATCTGGGGGTCTCTCCCTCTGCTAGTACCAGTACCACGTGGTCTTCATCATGGTAAAAACATAGCAAATCTTAAAGTCCAGCCATGATTCTTCCCATTCTAGTCTTCTTCCTCAAGGCTGCTTTGGCTCTGTTTCCTTTGCGTTTCCATACAAATTTTAGGATCAGCTTGTTTATGTCTATGAGGACCCTGCTGGGGCTCTGTAAGAAACGTCAATTTGGGGAGAACTGCCATCTTTACTGTGCGGGGTCTCCATCCAAGGACACACTCTCCACGTGTAGCTCCCAACCACGGACACACTGTCCACGTGTGGCTCCCAATGGGCTGGCTCCCCTGGTTTCTTCCAATAGCAGTTTCTAGTTTTCAGTACAAGTTCTGTGCATGTTATGTTAGATTCACAGTTAAGTATTTCAGTGTTTTGGAGTGACTATGAATAATTCTGCCACGTGTTGTAAGCTCCCTGATGGAACCAGTTCCCTCTGACCTGTCTTCTACTCCACAGATCTCTGAGAACATCACCTATTAGCTTTTCTAAGTGAATTTTACTTGCTCAAAAATATGCTGTTGGTTATTCCGCTGTAATCACATTTAGGGGCTCCTCAACATTTATTTAGTTTCCCACCCAAGAACATCATGTCTCTCCAACTGACTTTTCTCCATCTCATCTTATCTCCTAATCGTTAACCAGATGAACACTCAAAGAAAAGCATCTCATTCAGTAGTTCAAACATTCAAAATAATATTGAACCCTTTGAAAGCTACATGGCAGTATATGTTAAAATCAATGGAAAATCCATTCATCCCAAAACAGTTGAGAATTTGGAATAAAGAAACATTTTAAGACACATTAAAAGCTCTATGTATGAATAAGTTCAGTATAGTATTTTCATGACATATATTTTAAAAAGGCAGAATATAAAAGACACATATACATGATGTGGTTTTGGGGTTAAGATGGTGATATTATAGGAAGTTTCCATCACTTAAGGACATTTCCTCTGACATGCCCACCACAGGCCACATGTAAGGCCTCTGCAAGCAGAGAAACCGACACAGCCTTGGGCCAGCTGCAGGGGTGCCAGGGACGAGGGGCAAAGGAGCCCCACCAGGAGTGGGGACAGTGCCAAGGAGGGCTGAGGGCTTACCCGGTGGCTGCCTCTGGAGAGGGCCCCCCACTTACCAAGGTCATGTCATCGCAGCAGGAGGCACAGGTGCAGGAGGCAGCGTGAGGGTTGAGGATCCCATCCTGAAATGGAGAAAAGCTATGGGATGCGGGAGGCCAGCCCTGGTGTGAATCACCCCCACCCACAAGAAGCCTGCAGCCCATTTTACTGCTTATCCTCGTCCAGGAAGATAGAATCCTGCAGCTTTCAGAACCTTCTCTGCTTCACACTTCTCTTTCCTACGGCTCCACTACCGGTGGCAGGAAGCAGGAGGAGCCTACAGGCTCATAAACCATATCAATACCCAGAGCCTGGGCGGACACAGGAATCAGAAACCCCTCCTGCATGAGTAAACCGAGGCAGCAGGGGTGGCCTTTAATAAGAGGCTGTGAGACAGAAGCCACTAGGTCACCTCACACATTCCTCAGGACACCATCCCATTGTCCTCTTTGAACATCAGCAGACCCTGGGGGCAGGGGCACTGGGGTGCTGGGCTCAGAGCCCCCCAGGGGCTGGCTGGGTCACCACCTGGCCGCACACCACAGGCCTACCTGGATGAGGCACTGCAGTGGCCTGCCTGCATAGCGGATGCTTCTCTTCCAGTCTTTGCTGCTGGCCCTTCCTGCCATGGCTTCAAACTCCGTGGGGCTGTACCAGTTCTCCCCCTGCTTGATGCACCGCCCACGGCCTCCTGAAACGATGCCTGTCAGCGACACCTGCCCCCACCACTCCTGCCCAGACCCCAGCAGAGCTCCCAGCTGCCTGTCCGCACTCACCTGCCCCTACGCTTGCCCAACAGGCAAGTAGGCCTCTCTACTTGCAGCCACTCTCCCGGCTGTTCCCTGACCACCTGCTCGGCCTCCCCACCACCGCCCATAGCCCCTGCAGTTAAGCCGCATCCCACGCTGAGCTCGTGACATCTGCCACACATCCAGAACCCTTTGCCATGGCTGCCAAGCTGACCCCAGGACTCAGGAACCATGTTCCAGCCCTGCCCCCTACAGGTCCCTGTGCTTTCTCCATTTGCCCCAATACTGGAGCCTCTGTGGCGGCTACCAGGGGCCAGAGTTGCCCAGACCTCCTGTCTTAACTGCCTGGCGTCCTCCAGCCCAAGGGCGCTGGGGTAACAAAGGGAAGGGGTTCAGGGTGGGCGGCAGGCCTGGCTGGCGTGTCCTTACCTGAGCCGAGCCGGCTCTTGTACAGAGTGCCGCTGATGTTCCGGCAGCGCACAGGCAGCTCGCCGTCGTACACCGATGGGTCCCAGTTGTACTTAGTGCCTCCCTTCTCCTGGCCGGGGGCGAGGGGAGCTGCAGGAGACTGGGGGCCTTGGGCAGAGAGAGCGTTTGGGAAATAAGATGTGGAAGCCCCAGAGTCACCAGCAGTGCAGCCAACTCGGCTCCATTCTAGAACATTCTCCATCAGTTCTCTGCCATCCCCATTGAGCAGCACCGCCCCCTTCAGCTCTGGGCAACCCTCCCTCACCCTGGGAAATTCCACTTTTTCTACTTAAACTTAAAACATTTGATATTCTAAATTTACCACAAAAACAAGTAAGTCACTCCCCAGGATAAGCTGTGCACACTGGTGATGTGCTGCTTGTGCTGCTCGGAAAGCTGGAGCAGGAAGGGGCGGCACCTGGGGTGAGGGGAGCGGTGGGGCCCTTCAGCCCGGCGGTCTCCACGATGCTGCCATCTGTGTGCACCACGATCAGCGTGGCTTTCTCAGTGTTCAGGCTGTCCCCGATCTGAAGGGCTGTCCTGCCAGACTACAGAAGGGACATTCTGTGAGTTGCCCGAATGACGGCTGTGGGACATGGCCCTGGCATGATGGGATGCGGCTCTACACGCGGTCCCTGTTGTCACCCATGAGGGGATGCCTACCGTTCCTCGCAGGTCTTTTTCAAAGATGCTGCTAAACATACAGCCAAGAACAAGAAAGGCCCTGAGCAAATGCTCAGGATTACTCATCAGGGTGAGGGAAGGCGAGTTTTCTGAACACCCTGAGACGCAGGAAACCCTCCCACCTACCTGAGCAGCTCCTGCAAGGTCACAGGTCTCAAGGGAGGGTTTCGAGGCCACGCCTACAATCACAGCCGAGGCCCTGCCAGTCTCCCTCTCAGCACCACCCCGAGTCCACCCATGCTGGCCTGCAGGGACCTCACGCCCGCCATGGTGGAGGCTACAGGGCACCCTCCTGCGGGCTGAGGCCCATCCCTGATGCTGTGCATACAGTGATCTGGAAACTCTGAAGCGGCCCTGGGTAGGTGAGAGCCCTCCCGGCACCTGCCCTGACCAGTGCTCTGGGTGTTGCAGTGCTCTCCTATGGAGCAGATAAACCCACCCGAGGCACAGTGAGATCCTTTCCTACATGAAAAAGCCACTTTCCCATCAGGGGAAGTGAGTATTGCCGAGGATTATGGGCACCCCAGTTGAGGCCTGTGCTCATATACCTCAGCCAGAGCACCTGCACCACGTGTACCTGGGCCACTCCAGGCGCACAGGCAAACAGGGATGCTCTGTGTTCACTTGACAATCAGGGTATTTTTCTTATGAAGGCAAACAGGAGTACATAGGACCTGAGACCCCTCTCCATGCTGTCAGCCTCCAACCAGTCACACGAACTTCAGAGTCTTCCTGTTCTCTGAGCCCCCAGAGCACCACAGCCGGGAAGCGCAGGCTCGGGCTCGGGCCCCCTGCCCCCTGCCTCCGCCTCTCCGAGGAAGGAGGGTGGGACACAATCTGCCACAGGGAAGCCAACAGGCTGGAAGCACGAAATCTCAGTCTGGCTATCACCCTGTGGTGTCCCAACGCCATCACAATCAACTACATTCCTAGCCCTGTACTCCCAGCCTTTCCCACACTGCCGCTGTTGTAACTAAGTGTGCGTTTGCTGTTCGTGGCTGTTCTAATGACAGTGACCTGGCTTTCAGGCACAGTGTCCCGGGTGTGCGATCAAGATTAGAGAGTAACCGTGACCAACAGTTCCAGCAAAGGTCCCAGGAAAGTCCCCCTTTCTGCAGCCATCTGGCAAGGAGGGCCCAAGCACTGTTCCCTAGCTGCCACCTGAGAAGGTCCCTCCTCTGCACCCACATTCCACAGGCTGCTTCCACCTCAGCCCTCATTCCTCCCTCCAGGAGCATGGCTCTGAGGCTCCCATAAAGCAGGGCAGCTGTTGCACCTTCTTCCTGTGCCTGGGGCACCCTGGTGGGTATCCGAGGGGCCAGGGCCACCATCCAGGGTTCCAGGAGGAGTCCATGGCTGAAGTTCAGAGCATCTTACCAGAACGTGTCCTGAGAGGGAGGCTGCATTTGCCACGGACGTGGTGAAGACGTTGCCTGCGGAGGTACCCACGTTGGCCACTGTCACAGTGGTCACCTCTGCGATACAGGGGGAGAGTCAGCACAGCGTCAGAACCAGGGGACTCCACCAGGGCCCGGCTCAGCGCTCCTATCAGGTGCCTATGCTTCCAACCTGCTCAGACTGGCTGCTAAATGATCAGGACCCTCTAGGAGATGGGGACAGAAGCACCTTTTACTGCAGAAGGACCACAGAGCAGCCCGGCCGACATGCCACTGGGCTGGCCATGGGCTCTGCTGTACTGCACTTGGTTTCACACTCCCTTCCAGGAGAAAACCACACGCCTATGGTCAGCACTCTTCCCATCCTACCATCAGACATGGGACAGCGTAGCCTCTGCAGACTCCCCTCCCTCTAGCCCGCCTCCCCTCCAGGTGGGGCCCCTCCTGCCCACCCCCACCTCCCTGGGGTCACCACCCCCTCCCTCCCTCTTCACCTCCACCTGCCTCACCTAGAGTCACCCACCTCTTCCTTCTGAAAAGCATGGCTGGCCTGCTGTACCCAAGTGCCTCCCACCCCGGCTTTCTCAGTGTTGTGCCAGGCCCCTGCCAGCAGCATCCCCACACTGGCATGCCATGCCCACCTCCCCCAAACTCAGACACCTGTCACCCCCTCCTGCTCATGGCCCACACCTGCACAGCCTGTCCCCCATGCTCCTAGGCCTTGGCCACAGGCATTCTAAAGTGTCCAGTTCCCAGGGCAGTCCCTAGCACATGGGAGGTGCTGAAAAATACTGGTTGAAAGAGTCCTGCACAATCCATTAAGCCACTACTCACCCAACCTCACTACACACCTGCTCCCGGTCTGTGCCCTCTACCAGACTACACACCATGCCCCAGTGAGCCCCGCTGCCCAGGGGTCTCTGATCACATGCTCGCTGTGCAAGCCGTCTACCCAGAGAAGGTAGCCTCGGACAGGCATCAAGTCCCCCTGAGTTACTTACACCTAGAAATCACCTGACCATAGGAATTTGTAATGGAAAAGTTCTCATGCCTTACACATGCAAAAACACAACTATAAGGTTCTGCAGGAAAACATATAATAAAACGTTTCTCTGATGTGACAGGCCACATCATGTTTCTTTTCTGCATCCAGAAAAACGTGCAAAGACATCAGCCTGCAAAAAGTGGCATGGTCCACAATCCCTATGTCAAATCAGAGTCCATCCATGAAACTGGACCCTTGAAGGGCCACAGGCCTTCTTCCTTGCTTGTGTGAGAACCCCAGAGAGACAGCCTGCAGAACCGAGGGGCTGGGTGGGCTGCTGACCCCCACCCAGCACCTACAGGCTGGATAAACACCCACAGCAAGCAGGACCCCCACACACCAGGATCAGCTGCTGTCCCCAGGTACCCAGTCCACCAAGCTTCTTAGAGGAAAAGTGCTGAGCCACACGGTGAGGACAGCACGCTCCACAGATTCCGGCACTCAACTACACATCTTCAAGGGTCACTCGGGAGACTCCAGTTGGGAAGGGACACAACTTTGGGAAAGTCCCTGCCTTCCTCAGGATGGTGGTCTGGAGAAGCACTGCCTAAGGGTGCTTTGGGGCACAGTTCCAGCTCCACGGGTCATGACATTTGAGAACAAGAATGTTCCATGTGGCAAGAAACAAAATGTGGCCCAACAGATGCAAGTCTTCCTCTGGGAAAGGAAATTTAGGGAACGTAGTTGGTGGGAGGGAAGATTCATAAAGGATAAGGGGGAAACACGAGAGACTGGGAGGGGAATCTGAGGCCTCTGGAGTCACTGTCCCCAAAAACTATCCTGGCCTAGCCCTGCACACCTGAGCTCTCAGGCACTGTCTTGCTCCCCAACACTCAGATCACACCTGAGCTGGCCCTTAAGATTCCAGGTTACCAGATGAATCCACCCTCTGGCTCCCCAAGGACAGGATCCACGTCTGACCCAACGTATCAGCAGTACCCAGGACAGAGAAGAGGGCAGGCAGGGCAAGAGACAGGAGCTGAGAAGGTTCTGGAAGGAGTGTGTAGCTGAACAGGAAGGGAAGAGCTGACCCAAGGAAAGGGATTCAGAGAGCAGGTATGCAGGCCAAGGCCCAGATGATCACACAGGGCAGGTGTGCAGGGACGACAGGGCACACACGGTCAGTGCAAGGCATGTGGTAGGAGAATGGGAAGGATGGTCACGGGGGTATGTGCGGACAGGTGCCTGTGGGAGACAGGTAAGGGGCACACTGGGCAGATGCCCGAGGGGTGGGTGCGTGCAGGGCAGGTGCAGGCAGGTGCGGGGCCGCGGACCGGCGGCACTACCTGCGAAGGCGGCGGCCGCGGCGGCCTCTTCGGGGCCCGGAAGGGCTTCGGAGCCCAGGTCCATGTGCCCGGGCTCGGCGGCCATCACCGCCACAGCCGTCACCCGCCGCGTCTCACGCTCTGCCTCCGAGTCTCCGTCCTCCTCCGAGTCCTCGTGCCTGCTGAGCACCGGCTCCGCCTCGCCTCCCGCCGCGGCCGCGGCCGCCGCCGCCACAGCGGCCGCGGCCGCCACCGCCGCCGCCTCGGCCAGGCCCAGCTGCTTGGCGGCCGCGTCCGAGTCCTCCATCCGGACTCCGCCGAGCCCGCCCGAAGGCGCCGGCCGGGGCCACCCGAAGCCCGCGCCGCAGCCCGAAGCACGCAGCTGGAGGAGGTCAGCCCGCCCGCCAGCCGAGCCGAGCTGAGCCGAAGTATCCCGAACAGGGGCCGAACCGACCCGAAGCGGCTCAGTCGAGTCGAGCTGACGGCCGACAGTCCGGAACCGACGAGGGCCGAAGCGGCCCGGAGTACGGAGCCGAGCCGGTCCGAACTGGTCCGAGGCTGCCCGAGGGTTTCCGAGCGGCCCTGCGCTGGTCTTCTTCAATACCTAGGAAGCCGCGATGGCCGTCGTGCGAAACAGTAGGGCCTCCGGCCTCAGACGCAGCGCATCCCGGCCTACAGAACCCCGCGCCGCACACTCCGCTGCCCCGCCGCGAGCGAGAGCCGAGCCCGCCCGAAGCGGAGCCGAGTGGAGCCGAACGCCCCCCCGAGTCCGGGTCCTCCCGAGCCTCGGCTCTCCACCTCCTCCAGTCCGAAGGCTCCCGAGCGCTGGCGGACACGCTAATCGGGCCTCGGCCGCGGATCGGAGTCAACTCCCGAAGCGCGGCGCGGTCGGGCTTCTTCGGGAGCAGAAGCGAAAATGGCCGAGGGGACGCGAACGGTAAGGGGCGGAGAGGCTGCCGGGATCGCGGCGGACTCGGCGGGCGGGGCCGAGGGGCAAGATGGCGACCGGGCGGCGAGGTGAGGGGCTGGGGCGTTCCCGCGCCGCGGGGCGGGCCGCGGCCAGGGGGTCCCGGGGGCCTGGGAGCCACAGGGGAAAGAGGGGGTACGGTGGGTTCTCCTGGGGGTCTGGGGGGTTTCAGGGGCCCGGTGGGGCTCCATGGGGTCTCTCGGGGGAGGGGCTCTGGGGCCTGAGGGTCTCAGCTGGCGGCGGAAGTTATCCCAGGAAAGGGGTTCCATTCAGTTTGGTTCTTGCTGGTGCTGGAAAGGCAGACCGGTCCGGGGCAGGTCATTCTGTTAGGATTTGGTGGTTTTCTTGTGCCTTCACCAGGTGAGACCCCAGCCTTGAGAGGCCCGCCCGGACCTGCCACCTCCAGAAATAGGAAACAGGCCTGGCCTTGGGGGTCGGCCTCCTCGTTTGGCACGAGGCCCTCCAGGGTTCCCCGGTGGTGGAGCGGGGGGCAGGGCTCCCACCCTCATGGGCAGGCGGCGGCGCGGCTGTCCTTTCACCTGTTGGCGGATCCCGGGGTGTTTCCCCTTGGGGTGCGACCGGCTGCTGCTGTGAACACGGGTACAAGGCCTGTGTGGACGGGTTCTCCTTTAATGTGGGCACAGGCCAGCTCGGTGTCCGGTCTGCGGAGGGGCTGCCCGGCTGCCCTCCACGGCCGCAGCACCACTGATATCCCAGCCCCGAGAACCAGGGTCCTGTGGCTCCTCGCTCCGGTCAGGGAGCGGAGCGCGAAGGGAACTTGTTTGCTGTGTGGCTCTGTTGAGAGTTCCTTCAGGGGCAAGAGGGTGAGCAGCAAGCGGGAAGGAGGTTGTCACAGGGCCCGGGGAGCTGGTGGGGGCCGGAAGGCACCGTCGCCTGCAGCTCCATGTCAGGGAAGCCAGCGCTTGGGCAAGGAGGCAAACCCCCTGGTTAGAGAGCTGGTCGCAGCCAGTGGGTTTCAGTTGTACAATTCTCCCAGGCGTTGGTTCCTGGAGCAGATTGAGAGTTTTTAATTCACACTGTGGAACACCCCCTCTCACATGCAGGTGGGCACAACTCACGTTGGCACGTGAACCCCTGCTGGGTTCACCAGGGCGCATGCCCACCGCTCTCTCATGTAGAGGACAGACCCCTCAGTCTGGCAGCAGCTCACATGTGCACATCCCATGTGATAAACACAGCAGGGGGACAGGACAGGCTGTGTTCCTCCAGCCTGGGAATTACCTTGGTCCGCCGCAGTGTTCGCTCCGATCGGAAAGCCCAATTCCACCCCGCAAGTGTCGTTCCTTTCAGTTACTTTCTGTGAAGGGAATGTGGAGGGCAGAGATGGGAGCAGCCCATTGGGCACACCACAGAGAAGTGTCCCTGTTGTCTTGTGTTCTGAGCTCTCAACAAGGGTCCCAGTGGCCAGACCTTTATGGAGGGCCCCTGGGAATGAGGTTGGTTTGTGTGTTTTCTTTTGGTGAAAAATGAAGATTATCCCAGGACAACACCTCCTCATGCACTGTGTACATCACCTCAGGAAAGATGTATGTTCTCCTTGCTTCCATGCTCACCTTTGCTCTGACGCACCTGTTCATGGCCAAATGTTATTACAGTAAATCATTGACACCAATGCCAAGTCCTAAGAGCCATGCTGTATTTAGTCAGAATGAGCACGGAGGTCTGACATGGTCACGCCGCATGTCTGATGATACCTACCCTTAATGTTAATGATTTTTAAGTCCTGTATCACTTGAGGCTTTTATATGGCAACATTTTTTCCTAAGCCCCCTAATTTCAATCCACAACAATGGGTAACTGGCAAATAGATTGGAAGTGACTCTGAAGCTAAGAGAAAGATCAGAAGGGAGGAAAACCCCAATTAACATGAAATCCACCCTAATAGTGACTGGTATGTAGGCAGCCTACTGTCTCTAGAGCCTGGAAAGAACAGATCGGGTTTAAAGAGCTCCCTGCTCCAAATGCAACAGGAGCTTGTAAGTGACCCGAGCTCCACCGCCCCTCGCTTCCTGCTTGCACTTTCTGCCTCCTGGAAGCTGAGCTCTGAATCTGTTACTAAAACCGTGTGCTGGCCCACTTAAGGCCCCCACCCAGCTGAGACTCCACAGACAGCCGCGAATCTGCCTGAGAAGGCCCTTTGACAGCCTTCACAAAAACCTCAGCAGGGTGGGCATCTGTCTCCTGCCCCTTCAGACTAAAGGGGGGTTGGATGGGGCAAGGACGTGTGGGCCGCTGCACAGGGCTGCACTGCTCACTGCTCAGAGCCTTCCGCACAGGGCATGGGCCAAATTCTAAATTCTTAGTGACATATCTAGATAACATGAATGTGCAACTGGTGTGAGCCTCTTCACACAGGAGATCTGACGCAGGATGTGTTCGATCCAAGGCTTAGTCAGAGATTTTTCCAGCATGAAACCTGACTGCAGAAAGCACTCACGCAGAGGCTCACACATCTGCAGACAGGAGGAGTCGGCACCATGGGACCCGAGAGAGTCCAGGAAACGCACCACAGAAAGACAGTGTGGCTGGTCCAGGAGATTATTAGTTTTGAAGGGATATCTGGGGCAATGTGTAAAATCCCAGAGGAAAGCAAATGTCTATTATCAATTATAAAAAAAGACTTGTAATCTGAATCAGAAAAGGTTTTCTTCCAATTATATATGTGTGGCAAATATGCAGAAGCCACACAAGATGAGAAAAACTGCTGTTCGTTTGGGTTCCAAGGTGTATTCCTTCCCTGGTGGTGGAATGGGCATCTTGCCGGTCCCAGCCCCAGGTTCTGCAAAGCAAAATGTCAGACCCTGCTCACAGGGAGGCTGCGCAGGGGAAGGTACCTAGCTGCAGGCCCAGGTGAGTGTCGCTTCTTCCTGTAAGTGTGAGAGAAAGGAAGGATGAAAGGGCCTTTTATTTGGCATGGAAGGAGGCGGGCCTTTGGGCCTCGCTGACCGAGCCTTTCTCTTTCAGGGAGAGCTTCCTCCACGGTGGTATCCTGCTGCATCCCAAGACTCCAGGGCCGCTGACCCAAGCCTCCTAAGGACGGTGCCCAGGGCTGCTGTGCCTCTAGAAGTCAGCTCTCCTTTAAACCTCCATGTCCACGTTTTCTAGAAGTCCTGAGTACTTACCCCACTTTTAAGCAGGAAGGGTGTTCATGGACAGATCAGAAGGGTTGACATCCCTCCTCCGAATGGAACGCTCTGGTTCCACCACCTTCCTTCTGTGCCCTGCACTTCCCACCAGGCCCATGGGGGCCAACACAGTGGGGACCCATCACTTTAAATGCTTACAGACTAATTCTGGTGCCAACATATGAAGGGCACAGAGCTTAGGAAAATTGCTGGTAGAGATATTTAACTGCCCTGAAAGAGAAATGTTTTTGTGAAGAAGATTTGAAAAAGTCATTTTTTTCTTTCTTGTAACTGGGGCCAGGGTCAAGGTGACACCACAAAGGAAGCCTGGCGTGCGAAGGCTGTCCTGCCTGCAGTGACTAGATGTGCCGGTCCTCTCACTCCAGGCCAGGACGTCTGTCTCCTGGGCGGGGGTGGGGTACAGGCCACCGGCTCCTGTGGCAGCAGGAGGAACGGGGATGGAAGCCCCACAGGCGGGAGGCACGGGAGGCAGAGCACATCGGCTGGCCTTGAGTCCTTAACTGCTGCCAGCTCTCGTCCGTGCCTCTTCAGATGCTGCTTTATCTAAGTGGAACGTATTATGCCCTTTATTTCCTAGCCACGCTCCTGATGACCATATATAAAAGTAAGTCGCGGGCAAAGAGGCCATGGCAGGAGCCAGCTGCCACCACTGTGGCCTGAGCCTGCTCTGTTGTCCCTTCTCCAGGTCAGGCTCTCAGTTACCCTCATGATTACCTGGTCCTTGACCTGACTCTGCTGTTTCTGATGGGGATACTGGAAGCGATTCGGTTGTACTTGGGTGAGTTGACTGAAAACATAGCACTTCTGATATCAGCGTTGTGGTTTAGATGACTTACACCAAAAGCGGTCATCATTCTATGACGTGGTTCTCAGACAGTTTCGATTCTAACTGCTTACCCAATTGCTCTGTAGCCTCACTTAGAGTGTCATTAAGTATTTATCAGTTTTCTCTGAACCTTTGCCCAAGAGACAAATAATATTGCTTCATCCCTGGGAAAGACGCTTCCTGTTCAGAAGCAAGTCCTGCACAAACCACTTGCAACAGCTCCAAACACGGGGACGTGGGCCCCCTGGATCCCACATATCCAGCACACCTCCTTCCTCCCCTTCCGTTGGCCCCACGGTCTGGAGAAGGATCTGGGCAGTTCTGTCCTGTCCCCACAGGGCAGCAGAGCTGGGAGGGGTAGAAGGGCTCCCCAGCCCAGTTCCAGTGCCATTTCAGGGCCCTCAAGCCACTCCCCATGTGGTCTCCACAGATGCATATGAACTCTACCCTCTGCTGCACTGCAGACCCCACCAGGAGTGCCCAGGTACCCAGGGTCTCTGCTCTCTACATCCACAGACATGCCTGTATTTTACTTACTTACGTATTTTTATTGAAGTATAGTTGATACACACTAGGTTTCAGATATACAGCACAGTGGTTCAACAGTTACACCCATTATTAAATATTCACCCCCTCTAGTGCAGTTACTGTCTGTCCACATAGGAAGATGGTACAGAATCGTTGGCTACATTCTCCGTGCTGCACTTCTGTCCCCGTGACTGTCATTATGATTGAGATCTGTGCCCCTTTGTTCCCCTCCCCCATGTCACTTCTAGTGTCTATGATAGTCTACTGCTGTTTTGTTCTTTCTGTTTTGCTTTTTTTTTAGATTCCACAAATAAGTGAAATCATATGTATTTGTCTTTCTCCACCTGGCTTATTTCACTGAGCATAGTACCCTCTAGGTCCATCCATGTGTGGCAAATGGCAGGATTTCTTTTTTCTTGGCTGAATGATATTCCATGTGTATCCACACCACCTCTTCTTTGGCACACCTGGGTTTTAAATGGGACTGTGCTGGGCACATTCTGCTGGGACGTTAGGAGATGCTCCTGAGGTTGGAATAGCTGGTAGAGCCCATGACAGCAGCACCTCACCTGCCCGAGACCCCAACCAGCAGTGGGGACAGGCAGGCCCCCCACCCACCATAGACTCGCTGATCCTGGGCACCTGCAGTCAGCTGGCAGCAGCTGGAGGGTCAGTGTTTCCCATGACTGACCCACTTGTTTGTGAAATACAGTTTTGCTTTTGTAAGAATGCATGAAATATCCAGAGCTGGTCTTAGCCCCAAGTAAAATATTTTAGGAAATTTTGAACAAAATCTCCTCAGTTAATGATGCTCAGTGAAATAAGCCAGGCGGAGAAAGACAAGTACCAAATGACTTCACCCATCTGTGGAGTATAACAGCGAAGCAAAACTGAAGGAACAAAACAGCAGCAGACTCACAGATTCCAGGAAGGGACTAGCGGTTACCAAAGGGGAGGGGTGGGGGAAGGCGAAGGGGATTGAGGGACACTGTAATTCGCAATCACAATATAGGTAGGTCAGGTGGAAGGCAGTCCAGCACGGAGAAGACAAGTAGTAACTCTATAGCATCTCACTACGCTGATGGACTGACTGTAATGGGGTATGTGGGGGACTTGATAATACGGGTGAATGTTGTAACCATAATGTTGCTCATGTGAAACCTTCATAAGATTCTATATTGATACCTTAATTTTAAAAAAAGCTACCCTATGGCATGACCCTTTTACTACTTTAATGTATTTTCTTGTTGATCATGAAGTTTTAAATGAATAAATCTACCAGATTTTTTTCCTGAAAAAAAAATCTCAAGTTAATTTGGAATTAGGAAAAGGAGTCAGAATACAGTTGGGAGCAATTGAGAGAGGAAAACCAAATCCCCTCTCCCAACCACCCAACTGACCCAGATACACAGACTCAGAAATTACAGCTTCGGGTGGTTTTAAGATAAAAAGGAAAACGTGCCCCTTTTTTAATTTTGTGGACTCGTGAGTCCTGTGCAGTCACAGTCCTCAAACCTGGGAGAATGTGATGGTGACAAGTTGGCATTTGTCCCACAGCTGTGGCACCAGGGCTGGCCTCCCTGTGGCTTCAGGCTTCCCAGGCCCACATGTGTCCAGAGCAAACATCTAGCGACCTGGCACTCACCCCGACTTTGTTCTGCTCCCCAGGCACCAAGGGCAACCTGACAGAGGCTGAGGTGCCACTGGCTGCCAGCCTGGTTCTCACGGTGGCCGGTGGCCTGCTGTCCATGTACTTCCTGCTCTGGCAGACCGTGGTGCTGTGGGCAGACTTGGTGCTCAGTGCCACGCTCCTGGTGCTCCACGGCCTCGAGGCTGTCCTGCAGGTGGTGGCCATCACCACCTTTGTCAGCTAGATGGGTGGTGCCCAGCCGCCTCCCCACATCACCGCCCCTGTTGCAGAACGGAAAGGCATTTTCCTGCTGGTTTGCCATGGTGTTTCAGGGCTGGGCAGTTTGCAGTGGCTTGAGGGTCTTTGGAGGGGGTGGAGTTAGGAACAAGGTATGGGGCCAGGTGTTGGGGACAGCTGTGGGAGGGATCCAGAAGTGCCCCGGGTGGTGGCCGTGGTGTCACAGGGACATCTGCTCAGTCCCCAATTTTGGCTGGTGAGGATTTTATTTCAGCAGCTACCCTGACCCTGAGGCCCAGAGCGGACACAGCCCTTTGAAAAGCAGGCAGCCAGGCTGTTGCCACAAACCTCATAGAACCACCCATGCCAGCAGTGGCCCGGGACGCCACCCTGTCACCTCGTGGGAGAAGCTCTTCCCAGTGTCTGTGGCCCACTCCCTCTGGGTGTGCCCGTGGTGCTTGGTCTCCGTGGAGCAGCCAGGGTGGCACAAGTTCTCATGGTGATGGGGTGTCACATCCTCAGTTCACCAGTCCACACCACGGGGCCTGGAGCTAGGGACCAGAGATCCCGAGCTTTGCGGCAGGCTTGAGTGCTGGCAGGAAGTTGGTACAGAGAGCCTGTCAGCCCTGGGAAGGTCTCAGCCATAGCTCCCTTCCCCTTGTGGATTCTGAAGAAAGGTGGTCTGGGACCCCCAGGCACTGAGGGGAGGGAGGGCGGCAGGAAGGGATGTGGAGAACAGCCCGGGGCCCAGGGCAGGCATGGCTGGAGAGCCACTCCAGTGCTCAGAGGCCAAGCCCGTGTGGCCAGGTGTCGGCAACACCAGCTCTCTGTGCTGGATGAGACCCATCCACGGGTCTGTGAGTGCTCTTTGAAGGTTCCAAGCTGGTATTTTCTAGTGACTTGATTCGTTTCTCTTGCACATTTTCTGTGTTGGAATAACATGTTTGAATATCTAGGTGTTTTCTCACCATATTCTTAAAATAAAGAAATGTTTGTACTTCCCTGAATTTATGCTAATTAAGGCACCTACTTCTCCAGACTTCTCTGCCTGCGCACAGGCCTCAGCAAGGGGTGGTGGTGGCACCCTCAGTGATTTTGTCCTCAGGGGTGAGTTGGGGGGTGATCCCTCCCCTTGGCCAGCTTCTTTGGCTCTGGACCAGTGGGTGCCTCATGACCTTAGGGTGATGGGGTGGGTGCCCTGTGGCTCCCTGCAGACCCAGGCAGCATGACACCTGTTGCTTCCAGGGTTCATGACCTCCCACCCAAGGATCTGGGATGGGCCTTTGAGACCCCCATCACTCCAGCCACACACAGGCAGTGGTCTCCTGTCCATAAGGGGCACCAAGGCTCTGGGTGGCCACCAACTGGTCTGGGACACCAGGCCCCCTGCTGCTTCCTTTTGGGGCTCAGTGCCCCTGATCTGATGGCAGTCATTGATTTCAGGAGCCTTGCATGCGGGCCTTCCCACTTTTTGCCCAGCCTGACAGCTTTCAGGAAGGGTCAGGGTGGGCATTTGCCTCTGCTGGGTGCTCAGCAGAGTCGGAGAGAGAACCAGGAAGTCTGGCCTCGCTGGGGTTCAGGGGCAGGGCGGGCCCAAGGATGAAGGCCACTTCCTGCACCCACTCTGCATCTTACCTGTGATGCTCCAGACAACAGGCACAGAGACCTGCCTCTGGGGTCCTAGCAACACGCCCCTGGAGTCCAAATGCAGTGCCACTGACCCTCCAGGGTGAAGTGTGTCACCCTTCCCTGGGGATTTCCCAGGAAGTGTGCCATGCTGGCCCCAGCAAACGCAGGCTGCCCTGCCTTTCTGAGAGCACAGCCTCTCCTGCCCCGCCCACCCCGGGAACAATAGCCTCAGATCCCGGCACGTGTGGGGGCTGCCCACCACGCCTGGGCCTGCCCTCTGCCCCTGCTCCACTTCCTCCTGGCCCAGCTGGGCAGGCATCCAAGGAGTCGGTTCAGGAGCAGGAGCCTGGGAGTGGGAGAGGTTGGGGCCTGCGGCTCAGAAAGGGGCATCACAGGATAACCCCCCCCCCCATTCTGCCCTGGCACACCAGGATAGCCTAAGACATAGGCACACCCCCTCCAGTGGGATGTCCCCATCCCTCAGGGGATGCCCAGCCTGGGCTGGGGTGGCACAAAGAGACTTCAGTATCTCCTAGACTGTGGAGGTGAGTCTCTCCCATCTGGCAAGCTCAGAGTACAGGCTAGGGGGCTCTGACCTCTGCGCCTATCTTTAACACCCACCCAGACTGAAGCCGGGCCTAGTGCTCCCCTAGACTAAAAGGGTTGAAGAGATGGAGCTTTGCCCTGGGGCCAGTGGCCAGGGTGGGCCCCAGCGGGGGCACCTGAGGCTGGAGGTATCTGGCAGGGGTGAGGCTGGCCTCTCCGGGACACACGCCGCCTCTGCCAGGGCACAGCTCTGCGTGCTCCAAGGAGGCCTCAGGGCCTCAGCCTGCGTGGCCGCCCTGGTCCCCAGCTCTGGCCTGGGGTATGCACGGGGCCACGGGCGGGTATCGGGCCGACCTCGGGGAATGGGGCGGGGCAAGGAAGGGCGGGTGTTGGGGCCGCCGCGGGGAGCCGGGCGGGGCGGGGTCTCCAACCTGCCGCTCAGGTTCCTCCGGGCCCCGCCCGGCCTGGCCCGCTGAGCCCGGACGCCGCGCGGCCAGGCGCTGACAGAGGGCGGACGGGCGGACGGACGGACGGACGGCCGCGGGGCGCAGGGCGACAGAGCAGGTGAGCGCGTAGATCCAACCAGCGCAGCTGGGGGCGGACGCGGGAGCCGCGCGCACCGACGGCGGGCCGGCCGACCTCAGTTTTCCCCAGGTGGCTGCGCGATGCAGGGCTCTGGTCGGGGCTCTCGGGCCGACCGAGGGCGCAGGGGAGCATCGGGGCGCAAGGGCACTGCCCGGGCCGTAGCCAGGAGCCCGGTCCCGTTGCGGCCTGCCCGGCCCGGTCCGGTTCGGTCGGGTCTGACCCTGGGGTGGCGCCGGTATGCGGGGAAGTTAAAGCCAGTGGCACCTGAATCAGCCCTGAAGGCGGTGGTGAAGGTGGTTCTCCCCTTGCCCCTCGCAGGCCCTACACCCCAGTGCCCAGGGCAGGCTGGGCCCCTGTGGGTCGGACGTCAGGAGGCACTTCCTGGGTGTCTGAACCAGGAGGAAATCCAGGGTGGGGGAAGCATCAGGCTGGGGTCAGACTTCTGGTCAAGGCTGGGGTGTGGGAGTTTGATGGAGGAGGCAGGGAGCCAGGCCGCAGGGGCCTGTGCAGGGTAGATCCAAGGTGGGCTGGCAGGGGGCTCTGAGTGTCCAACCTGTGGCCACCCGGCTGGCCAGGCTGACGCCTGTGTTTGTGTCCTTAGTGGCAGGGGAGGGGGCTATGCAGGGCTCCAGGTGTGCTCAGACCACCTCTGCCCCCCCACCCAACCTAGTCAACCCCAGCTGGGCTGAAGCAGGGCCCAGCTGGTGGAGCCTCCCCTCCCCCACCTCTGCACCCTCCCCTCGGCCCCCTTCCTGCAGCCCTGCCCAGGCCTCTCCAGGTCCCTGCGGAGTGCTCAGCGCCCCACCCAGCCCTGTCGGCTCTGCACTCTGCCTGCCTTTAGACTGCACCCGCCCCCACCTCAGCTCCCCCAGCCTATCCCTCCTACCAAGACGGCCCTCCCCAACCCACAGCCACCAGACCTGGGCAAAGCCAGGGCCTGAGGGGACCCCCATGCCAGGGCCCCCGCACCCCTCTCCCTGGGCCCTTAAGCCGACTCCTCCCCAAGGTCACTGGCTGTGAACTGGAATTTGAACTTGGAGCCTCTCCCTCTGCCCTTCCTGCCCTGCCAAGGCCTCCTCCCCTCCACTGCCCAACCGGGCACCATGCTCAGCCCTGCCTTTGCACCCGGAAAATGGCTATAGTAAAACCAAAGTGCAGCCAGGGCTCCAGGGCCCTTGGGCAGTGTCCTCACCACCCCCTTGGGTTTGCAGGGCCCCTCACCAGTCAGCTAAAGAAGTTCCCCTTCCCCCAGCTGATCCCTGACCCAGGCTATGCCGAACCCACCTCTCTGCATGGCCCAGGACCCCCACTCTGTCCCAGGGAGCTGAAGCCTCCGTATTCCCAGCCCAGGCTCCCTGAGGGGAGGGGCTGCATGTCCCGACCTGTGCACGTCTGTGTGTCACCCAGGTGTGTGTACCTGAACACACGTGCCCAGTGCCTTTGGCTCTCATTAAGCAAACACTTGGGCTCACCCCCTGGGTCATGAGCATTCCGGGCATATTCTCCACAGTCAGATGGACAGAGGAATCTGGCCCTGCGCCCTCACCCACTCCTCCCCAGAGAGCATGTGGGCGGGAGTGGCCCCAGCGCCTCACACCTACTGGGAGTCAAACCAGAAAGTCCTGGGGCACTCCCTACCTTGGATACCAGCACCCTTAGTTTGTGAGCCCCCACCCTGGCAGATCCCCAAACACTGAGGCCAAAGAGGGACAGAGGTCCCCAGGGGACACAGACCCCCAGGACATGCCAGCCTGGTCCAGGGGTCCAGGCTCTGCTCACCCCAGAGGGTGGGCTCCCTCTGGCCTTTGCCCTGGGCTCTGGGACCCAGTACACCTCCCAGGGTTCCAGCCTCACCCTGAGCCCTTCCTCCTGTGTCTGCCTCCCACCTGCCTCAGGGCCTTTGAACCTGCCCGACCCTCTGCTGGGAAGGCACTTCCTCGCCAAGGACCCACCTCCAGAGCCTCCAAGATACCCCCTCACAGCCCCACCCCAGATGGCCTGAGGGTCGGGTCCTGGATGAGATGGGGCCACAGTGACCGCCAGCTGGGACGCAAGGCAGGGGTGGTCCTGGTGTGTCCCCAGGAGGTGGGGCTTTGCTGCCTGAGGACCCCCTGCCCAGGCACCCTTGGGGAATGTGGCCAGGACATCAGACTCCAACCCCTGGCTCTGGGGTGCGGTAGGAGGAGACCCAGGCCCTGCACTGAGTGTGCGGAGGCCACCACCAGGGCCCAAGGAGGCATCGGCTTCACTCTGTGCTCTCAGGTGCGGGCACTAGGCCCCGGACTCAGGCCTCACTGAGGTCTGTCCTGCATTGCCAGCCACCACCAGGGACACCATGAGCCAGTCGGGGTCCATGAGCTGCTGCCCGGGTGCTGCCAAGTGAGCCCCCGCCCCACCTGCCCACCCCCTGCCCACCCGTCCCCCGCCAAGCCGACCCCAGGGAGGGGAGCAGTCCCCAGGGAGGGAACAGCACAGACTTGCCCTCACCAGCCTCTCCCTGGCAGTGGCAGCCTGGGCCAGTCTGACAGTGTGTCCAAGATGAGTGCCAAGGACCTGTTTGGTGAGTGAGGTTTGAGGGTGGGAGGCTGTGGGTGACAGCCTAGTATGGGCGTGGCAGGGGCCAGGGGGAGGTCTTGCCCACTGCCCTCCGCAAGGCTGTGCCAGGACTCCCAGGGGAGATGCAGGTCAGCCCTGGGAGCCCAGATGAGGCCCCTGATTCCTCATCAACAGCTGCCTGGGTCCCTCCCTGCAGCACTCCGGTAAGGGGAGAGGGCTTTACTAATAATTCAGGGGCCATCAATATTGATTCGGTAGCAACTCTATCACCCAGGGCAGGTTTCCAGCAGGACTGAGTGCCAGGTGCCAGCCCCAGGAAGGTGGGGCCCGTCCAGTCCCCACCTCCCCCAGCTCTGCCCCCCCAAGACACACCCCCACCCCTACCGCCCTCTCCTTTGGTGCCGTTGGACAGTGTCCCTGTCCTCTCAGGAAAGCACGAAGCTCTAGGGAGGGGCAGGGCTTAGAGCAGGGGAAGCCCTGTCCCGGACTTCCTGGGCAAGAGGCCTCCAGGGAAGAGACTGAGCCTCCTGCACCCTCTCCAAGACAGATTCCCATCACAGTGTGCCATCACCACACTGAGCCAGGGGTCCTGCCCCAGGGGCTGCCCTGGGGACGCTGGGAGGTCCACCTCCCACATTTCTCATCCTTGAGTCCTTCCTGGTGGCCTCGAAGGGCCAGCAGAGCAGCACCCCACCTCTGCTCCACCCTCCCCAGTCCCACCTCGGGTCCAGCTTGGACTGGGTGCCATGGCTCCACCCTCAGGGTGAGTGACTGGTGCTTCCTGTTCAGAGCAGAGAAAGAAGTACTCCAACTCGAATATCATCATGCACGAGACATCCCAGTATCACGTCCAGGTGAGGCAGCCAGGGGCCCGCCCTGCACCCACAACCCCCTCAGCGCCCCAGGGGCTGGGCAGGGTAGGTGGGGCAGGTGCACAGAGTCATGGGTAGCCCAGGTCTGACGCCCACAGCAGGTGGCTAGAGGCAAGGACCTGTCCACACCAGGGACCCCTACAGGACTGGATCCTGGGGAGCCCCTCCTGGGGGAGCTCATAGCTTGGGGACACAGGAAGCCCCTGCCCTGGGGAGTTCACATTGGGGGATATGGGGAGTCCCCACCCTGAAGAGTTGACATTGGTGTGGGGGCACAGGGGAGCCTAAAGGTATGTCTGGGGAGGGGAGATGCTAGTGGCCCACAGAGGCTGGGGGTGGGGTGGGGGACAAGCCCTGGGTGCTGTCTGGCAGGGCTCAGATGGGAAGCCCCCGAGGGAATTGTCATCCTGGCTCCAAAACAAGGAGCTTGTTGAGTGGGGAGAAGATGGAACCGAGATGCCCTCACTGAGCTCCTGCCAGGAGGTGGAGTCAGGACTGGTTGCCTGTGCTCCATACCAGCTGCCAGCTCAGCAGGCTTTTCTTGGGACACTTTTGATCCACATGTTGAACTCAGGAAATATGTTTTTAAAGTGACCTTCCTGCTCCTGGCAGCTGGCTGAGTTCCTTGTTCCTGGCCATCGTCCAAGGCAGCAAAGCAGTAGGGCTGGAGTGACCCAGGAGGCAGGGACAGTGGGCCTGGGTCAGGAAGGGGGGCCTGGACCAGAAAGCGGGAGTCTGTACCAGGAAGGGGGCCCTGGGCCAGGAATGGGGCCGCCTCCCTCCCCACAGAAGCCTCCAAACCCACAGAGGCCAGGCGGGCCTGCTGACTGAGCCTGTTTCCTGGCCTGCACCATGCCAGTCCCCAGGGCCCTTGACTGGCTGTGTTGGGTGACCGTGGCCCTGCCCATCTGGTGACTGCTGCTGTCTTTGTGCCCAAGGACAGGGCAGGAGGGGGACAGGTCAGCTCCATCCCTTCCCTTCCCAGGACTTTGCCCTCCGGGTGAGGAACCATAGCCACTGGGGCCTCCCAGGCCTGCTCCCGGACTTCGGCTCAGGCTAGCCTGCGGAGGGACCGCAGCCCTGGGGCACGTCTCCTGCTCCCCAACAGCCAGCAAGGCGGGGGAAGTGGGCAGGCTTGCCTGCCCCTCCCGGGGAAGGAAACTGAGGCACAGAGAGAGGGTGAGGCAGGGGAGGACACACCCACGCTGACAGTGGGGGGTGCTGCTGAAGCCTGCGGGTTTGGTTTTCACTGTCACCTACATCAACATAACACAGTCAGGACCCAGAAAATGCCTTTGCCCCAAAGCACCCTGGCCCTGTGTCTTCCCACCCCAGTGTGGGCAGCACTGCTCTGCCCTCCATCACCACACATCGGGTTTTTGCGAATCCTTTCTAAGTGGAGCCTCACGGTTCACAGCCACCTTTGTTCTGCTTCGTGAACTCGTTTCAAGGAAACGCGAGTGCAGAGCAAGACAGCTGTAGACCCTGGGCTGCAGGGAGCGTGTCCAGCAGCCTCGCCGCCCTGGGGACACTTCGTGTGGCCCTGGTCCGTCCCCACATGCACACATGCTCCATATTGACGGGTAGGCGCCCTGAACGCATGTTGTCACCCTCTCCCAGTCTGGTGATGGTGGTGACGTCCGATCTTCCCTGTTTTCTCTGTGATGGTTGGTGTTTTCTTGTTTTTTCAGGGGAAGGGGGCTTGGGGTCATTGCTTGGCGCAAAGCTCTGAAGATTTCTTTATGTGTTTCTCCTAGATATCTCATAGTTGAGGCTTTTACATTTGGATCTCTGATCCGTTTTAAATTAATTTTGGGTATGGTATGAGTCAGGGCTGCTTGGGGAGCATGGCACTCAGGGTTAATTTGTCCCCCGTAGGAATGTGCACTCGTATTCAAGAGACCCTCCCTCCCCTAGGGTGCTGTTGTCAAAAATTGATTCACTGGACATGAATGAGTCTCTTCTGGGCTTCTCTGCTCCACACGGTCACTCACTGGCATTATTTATAAATCAGGCTATGTGAGTCTCCAATTTTGTTCTTTTTTCTTCAAGATTTTATTCTAAGTTCTTTGGACTTGCATTTACATTGAAAAATCAAACTGTCCATTTCTACACCCCTGCCCTCCACCAAAAAAAGCCTGATAGAATTTTGATTGGCACTGAGTCAAATCTACAGATCAATTTAGGGACAGTTGACGTTTTAGTATCTTGGGAATACTGAGTTTTCCCATCCAGCACATGAGGTCTCTGTACTCACCAGAGTGTGTCTAACTTCACTCAAGAGGTTTTGTGGTTTGCACGGTAGGGGTCTCGCATGTCTTTTGTGAAAATACTCCCTGAGTATTTGATTTTTATATACCGACACAAATGGTATTTTTAAATTTCATTTTCCAGTTGTTTGTTGCTAGCATGTAGAAAAACAATTGAAATTTTATGGTGACCTAATAACCTCTGGTTTTGCTGAGTTCATTTATTTGTTCTGGTCATTTGCTTGTGGAGTCCCTGGGTTTTCTACATCTACAATAATGACTGAAAATCCAGTATGTAATTTATTATTTTTAGCCACTTTATCTTCTTTTTTTTAATTTTTTGTTTTTTGGTATCATTAATATATATTTACATGATCAACACTGTAGTTACTAGATTCCCCCCATTATCAACTCCCCAGCACATACCCCATTACAGTCACTGTCCATCAGCGTAGTGAGATGCTATAGAATCACTACTTGTCTTCTCTGTGCTATAGTGCCTTCCCCGTATGCCCCCCACTACATTATGTGTGCTAATCGTAATGCCCCTTTTTCCCCTTCTCCCTCCCTTCCCACACTTCCTCCCCAGTCCCCTTCCCTTTGGCAACTGTTAGTCCGTTCTTGGGTTCTGTGAGTCTGCTGCTGTTTTGTTCCTTCAGTTATTCCTCTGTTCTTATACTCCACATATGAGTGAAATCATTTGATACTTGTCTTTTTCGGCTTGACTTATTTCACTGAGCATAATACCCTCTAGCTCCATCTATGTTGTTGCCAATGGTAGGATTTGTTTTCTTCTTATGACTGAATAATATTCCATTGTGTATATGTACCACATCTTCTTTACCCATTCATCTACTGATGGACACTTAGGTTGCTTCCATTTCTTGGCTATTGTAAATAGTGCTGCAATAAACATAGGGGTGCATATGTCATTTTGAAACTGGGATCCTGCATTCTTAGGGAAAATTTCTAGGAGTGGAATTCCTGGGCCAAATGGTATTTCTATTTTTAGTGTTTTGAGAACCTCAAAACCTTGCTTTCCACAATGGTTGAACTATTTTACATTCCCACCAGCAGTGTAGGAGGGTTCCCCTTTCTCTGCATCCTCGCCAGCATTTGTTGTTCCTAGTCTTTTCTATGGTGGCCATCCTAACTGATGTGAGGTGATATCTCACTGTGGTTTAAATTTGCATTTCCCTGAAGATTAATGATGTGGAGCATCTTTTCATGTGCCTGTTGGCCATCTGAATTTCTTCTTTGGAGAAGTGTCTGTTCATATCCTCCACCCATTGTTTAATAGGGTTATTTGCTTTTTGGGTGTTGAGGCATGTGAGTTCTTTATATATTTTGGATATTAACCCCTTGTCAGATGTGTCATTTACCAATATATTCTCCCATACTGTGGGATGCCTTTTTGTTCTGCTGATGATGTCCTTTGCTGTACAGAAGCTTTTTAGTTTGATATAGTCCCACTTGTTCATTTTCTATTTTGTTTCCCTTGCCCGAGGAGATGCATTCAGGAAAAAGTTGCTCATGTTTGTATTTAAGAGATTTTTGCCTATGTTTTCTTCTAAGAGTTTTATGGTTTCATGACTTACATTCAGGTGTTTGATCCATTTTGAGTTTACTTTTGTGTATGGGGTTAGACAATAACCCAGTTTCATTCTCTTGCATGTAGCTGTCCAGTTTTGCCAACACCAGTTGTTGAAAAAGCTGTCATTTCCCCACTGTATATCCATGGCTCCTTTATTATGTATTAATTGACCATATGTGCTTGGGTTTATATTAGGGCTCTCTAGTCTGTTCCATTGGTCTATGGGTCTGTTCTTGTGCCAGTACCAAATTGTCTTGATTACTGTGGCTTTGTAGTAGAGCTTGAAGTAGGGGAGTGTAATCCTCCCCGCTTTATTCTTCTTTCTCAGGATTGCTTTGGCTACTCGGAGTCTTTTGTGGTTCCATATGAATTTTAGAACTATTTGCTCTAGTTCATTGAAGAATGCTATTGGTACTTTGATAGGGATTGCATTGAATTTGTAGATTGCTTTAGGCAGGATGGCCACTTTGACAATATTTATTCTTCCTATCCATGAGCACGGGATGTGTTTCCGTTTATTAGTATCTTCTTTAATTTCTCTCATGAGTGTCTCGTAGTTTTCAGAGTATAAGTCTTTCACTTCCTTGGTTAGGTTTATTCCTAGGTATTTTATTCTTTTTGATGCAATTGTGAATAGAATTGTTTTCCTGATTTCTCTTTCTGCTAGTTCATCATTAGCATATAGGAATGTAACAGATTTCTGTGTATTAATTTTGTATCCTGCAACTTTCCTGAATTCAGATATTAGCTCTAGTAGTTTTGGAGTGGATTCTTTAGGGTTTTTTACATACAATATCATGTCATCTGCAAACAGGGACAGTTTAACTTCTTCCTTGCCGCGTTGGATGCCTTTTATTTCTTTGTGTTGTCTGATTGCTGTGGCTAGAACCTCCAGAACTATGTTGAATAAAAGTGGGGAGAGTGGGCATCCTTGTCTTGTTCCTGATCTTAAAGGAAAAGCTTTCAGCTTCTCGCTGTTAAGTATGATGTTAGCTGTGGGTTTGTCATATATGGCCTTTATTATGTTGAGGTACTTGCCCTCCATACCCATTTTGTTGAGAGTTTTTATCATGAATGGATGCCACTTTATCTTCTTATTTCATTGCCCTGGCGAGGACCACTAGCCCAGTGCTGAATAGAAGTATTGGGAGTACACGCCCTTGCCTTCTGTCCAGTCTCAGAAGAAAGTCCTCAAGTTTACCCATTTTATTTGCTGTGTTTTTGTAGAAATCCTTTATTGGAGTGAGAAAGATCCTTTCCATACTTGTTTGCTGAGAGTTTTTATCAGGAAAGGTGTTGAATTTTGTTAAACGCTTTCTCTGAGCCTATTGTGATTTATTCACTACTCAACATAGTAAATCACACTGATTGACTTTTTTTTAATGTTGAATCAACCTTGCATTTCTGGGGTAAACCTTGTTTGTTCATGGTGTGTTGTGCTTTTTATGTGCCATTGGAGTCTTGCTAAAGGGTTTTTGCATTGATGCTTATGAGATATACTGGTCTATAATTTTCCTTTCCTTCAATGCCCTTGGCAGGTTTTGGCATCAGATTATGTTGGCTTCATACAATGGCGCAGGGAATATGCCCTCCTCCTCCATCTCAGGAGTTTATGAAAGGTTGTTAAGATTTCTTCCTTAGATATTTGTTAGGATTCACCTGTGAGGCTTTCTGAGTATAAGGTTTGTATTTCTTTGGAAGGTTTTTTATTGCAAATTCACTTTGATGCCTGTAGGATCTGTGGTAATGTCCTCCCTGTCCTTCTGGTTATTGGTTATTTGTGTTCTCTGTTTTTTTCTTGATCAGTCTTGCTACAGGTTTATTAATTTCATTAATCTGTTCAGAACCAACTTTGAGCTTTGTTGGTTTTTCACTAGTATTTCTCTGTTTACTAGTTTGTTGATTTCTCTCTTAATTTCCTTCCTTCCAATTACTTCGGGTTTTGATTATCTTTTTCTAGCTTCTTAAGGGGAGTGCTTAGATCACTGATATTATATATTCCTTCTTTTCTAATGTATTCATTTAAAGCTGTAAATTTCCAGTGAAGGACTCATTTAGCTGTATCCCACAAGTTTTCATGTACATAGTGTTATTATCATTTGGTTCCGAATATTTTCTTTTTTCTGTTTTTTTTACTGAAGTATCGTTGATATACAATCTTACATTGGTTTCAAATGTACAACACACTGGTTCACCAGCTACCCTCATAATTAGATCCTCACCCACTCTAGTGCAGTGCAGAATGTCTCGATTTTCTTGTGATCTCTTTGACCTGTGGATTATTCAGATTGTTCTTCTGTATTCGTGCAAGCATTTGCAGCTATAAAAGCTTCCCTGAGCACTGCTTTTGTTGAGTCCCATCAGTTTTGGTATGTTGTGTTTTCATTTTCACTTGCCTCTAAGTATTTTAATTCCCTTGGAATTTCTTCTTTCACCCATTGGTTGAAAGTGTTAAAAGTGTGTTAATTTCCACAACTGTGTAGCCATGAGTTATTTAGAAGTGGGTTGCTTAATTTCTGATTGAGAGTTTTCTGGTTTTCTTTTTATTGCTGATCTCTAACTTAATTCTCTTATGGCCAGAGAACCTGCCCTGGCTGACTTCAGCCATTTAGGAATTACCGAGCACAGCGGCACCGCTTGATTTGGTCTGGTTGTGGTGTGTCCTGCCAGTGGCACCCTGTCCCGCGCAGACATGTAGGCTCCCCATAGCCCATGCTGTGTTTCTGCCCACTTACCGCTCTAACCTGTGGATGGACATGTAGGCTGGGTCCCACCTTTATTATTACAAACAGTTCTGCAGTTTTGCGCATGGGCAGGTACCTGAAGCAGAATTGTGACAGGAGAGCACGTGCACCTTTACAGTGTCACCAGCTTCTCCCCAGAGTAGCCAGATGGGTGTGTAGTGATGTTCCCACTTCACTGCGCCCTAACTCACAGGTGTAACCCACAAGAACTGGCTAGTGCTAGTCAGTAGACTTGGTAAAAAAATCAATAATTGATTCATTCCTAAAGTAATAGTCTCAGAGCTTCAGTTCACAATCCTTTTATTGAATGAGATCACATACAATTTTCTATATTAGAATGTTACTTATGTTTACTTTCCTGAAGACTCTCTGTTTATAACTTCTGCCAATTTTTCTGTTGGGGTGTTGCTCTTTTCACTTACTTACATATTTTCTCATTTACTTATCATTTATTACTGGTATCTTTATTTAACGAGATAGAGCTTTTAACGATGTAAGAACTATCATTATAACACATATTAGTCTTTTTATATATTAAGAAAATTAGCCTTATATGTCTATTATATCTATAGTTTTCCCACTTTTTTTTAAAACCCTGTATATAGTATTTTTTTCCTCAAGCAGAAATTTTTATCTTTTTAATTAAGTCAGATTTATTGGTCTTTTCTTTTGAGCGTCTGGATTTTCTTCCTTGTTTAGGAAAGTACCCTTGTGTAAAGACCTTTCTGAGAATATCAAAAATCATCCAGGATTTTCTTCTAGCATTTTCATGGTTTTGGATTTTACCTTAAGTCTTGACTGCCTGGAGTTTATGTTAGTGTTTATCCAGCTATCCCAGCCTTGCTTACTGAATTCAGCGAAGGTCAACAGACACATAGGGGAGCCTGGCAGGAGGTGGGGAGGACAGAAGGGCACACTGGTAAGGGGAGGGCTGGGCTGGCCAAGAGCCCAGAGCACTCACTCCTACACTGCACATTCCCTTAGGCCTGCTGTGTGCAGGCACTGCCCCAGGCCCTGGGGTGGCAGCAGGGAGCCCAGCAGCCAGAAAACAGAGAAGTAGGTCACATACAACACAGTGTCAGCTCATGATAAACAAAAAGCAGGCGGGTCAGGGATGAGGTGACATGGTGACACTGTAGGCTAGACAGTCAGGGAGGGTGATGTCCAGGCAAAATCCTTAAGGAAGAGCATTGGGAAGGCCAGGGGCAGGGGTAGAGACAGCGTGCAAAGGTCCTGAAGTGAGCCTGTGCCAGGTCTATTGGGATGGAAGGCAGGTGTCCCTGCAGCCCAGCCACCTGAGAAGTGGTGGGCAGAGATTATTTGTGGAGGGCTGCCAAGGGTTCTGTCAGGGCACATCTGTGGCCCCACAGACATCCACCAAGACAGAGCAGAGACCCCCTCAGGCCCCCTGGGTTGTCCGTGCCTCCCCTTGGACCCCCAGGATTGGCCGTGGCCCCTCAGACCCCCAGGGTGTACCCCTTGTCCCTGATGCTGGCACGAGGTGGCCTCTGCCCAGAGTGACTGTTCCTGCCTCCAGCACTTGGCCACATTCATCATGGACAAGAGCGAATCCATAGTGTCGGTGGATGACGCTATCCGGAAGCTGGTGCAGCTGAGCTCCAAGGAGAAGATCTGGACGCAGGAGATGCTGCTGCAGGTCAGCAACCAGTCCCTGCGGCTGCTGGACGTGGAGTCCCAGGTAGGGCAGTGGGGCAGGTGGCAGAGGCATTGACCAGAGCAGCGGGGCATCCCTGTGGGGGTGGTGCCCTGACAAGCACAAAGGGCGGACAGGGCAGGGCACATGGCTGGATGGGGCTGAGTGTCCCCAGAAACCACGTCACACAGGGCCTGGTGTGCCAGTGATCGTGTGCCACAGCTGTGGCCTGCCAGCAGAGCTTATGTCTGTCCACGCTGGGCCATGTCCCTTTTCCGGGCTACAAGCTGCGCTTGCGTTTGTGTCTGCGGCTTGAACGCCACAGGCTAGGTCCGTGGCTGTGTCCCTTCTCGGGTCTGCCTGGGGTGGGTTTGCATCGGCTGAGCTGCCTGGCCCCCAGGAGGAGCTGGAGAACTTCCCACTGCCCACCGTGCGGCACAGCCAGACAGTGTTGAACCAGCTGCGCTACCCGTCGGTGCTGCTGCTTGTGTGCCAGGACTCTGAGCAGAGCAAGCCCGACATCCACTTCTTCTACTGCGACGAGGTGGAGGTGAGGCAGGGCCGGGTGGGCACTGGATGGAGGCCCACCCCATCCACCACCTGACGCGCCGTCCCCCCAGGCGGAGCTGGTGCATGAGGACATCGAGAGCGCGCTGGCTGACTGCCGGCTGGGGAAGAAGATGAGGCCACAAACCCTGAAGTAGGGCAGAGGGGACACAGCGGGAGGGCCTGGGAGGCTCCCGCGATCGCGGGCTGAGCCGCCTTTGTCCCGCAGGGGCCACCAGGAGAAGATCCGGCAACGGCAGTCAGTCTTGCCACCCTCCATGGGCCCGGCCCCCATCCCCTTCCAGCACCTGGGCGGGGGCTCCCCTTCCAAGAACCGAGTGGGCCCGCCCGTGCCGCTCAGCGAGCCAGGTAGGCCACGGGCTGGGGCTGGGGCTGCCCAGCCATGGGGCAGCGTTGGCTTCAGCAGCTCTGCCTCGTCCAGGCTTCCGCCGCCGGGAGTCGCAGGACGAGGAGCCGCGGGCTGTGTTGGCTCAGAAGATAGAGAAGGAAACGGTGGGTCTCGGGCACCCTTGTCAGCCCCCAGCCAGGGCTCACCCTCCCCCAGGCAGGGCCAAGGGGCCGCTGTGGGCTGTCCCTGCAGGGGGTGGGGGTGCCTGAGGCTGACCTGCCCCCACTCTGACCCCAGCAAGTTCTCAACTGTGCCCTGGACGACATCGAGTGGTTCGTGGCTCGGCTGCAGAAGGCGGCTGAGGCTTTCAAGCAGCTGAATCAGCGCAAGAAGGGGAAGAAGAAGGGGAAGAAAGGACCTGCAGGTGCAGTGGGGGGGCATTGGGGGCACGGGGTAGGGGAAGGGAAGTGGGTATGTGGGGGGGCACAGGGCAGGGGGGTGTCAGACGCAGAGACCAAGATGCAGTAGAGGTGGGGGGGAGTGGAGATCGGGGCGGTGGGGGCACAGAGTGGCCACTGAGCTGAGGAGGGTCCAGTCCGGGCGGAGGGACACATCAGACTGCAGACAAGACTCGTGGGCCTCAGTGACAGAACAGCGGGCTCACAGAACCCCCATTCCAGAGGGCGTCCTCACACTGCGGGCGCGGCCTCCTTCCGAGGCTGAGTTTGTTGACTGCTTCCAGAAAATCAAGCTGGCCATCAACCTGCTGGTGAGTCAGCGGCCTGCCTTCCTGCCTACCCCCCAGTGCTGACATGGAGGGTGGGGGTCTGGAGCCCCCCGCTCTCCTCCCACCACCTGCTCACTCTCCGCCAGGCCAAGCTGCAGAGACACATCCAGAACCCCAGCGCGGCTGAGCTTGTGCACTTCCTCTTCGGGCCTCTGGACCTGGTGACTGGGGTGGGGGTGGAGGTCCGCCCTCAGAGCAGGGGGTCCCGTGGGTGGGAGGACAGGCTGCGGTCTGGCGGGCACAGCACCCCTAAACCACACTGTGCCCTAGATCGTCAGCACCTGTGGTGGTCCAGACATTGCACGCTCAGTGTCCAGTCCCCTACTGTCCCGAGATGCTGTGGGCTTCCTGCGTGGCCACCTCGTCCCCAAGGAGACGGCCCTGTGGGAGTCACTGGGGGAGACCTGGACACGCCCCCGGTATGGCTGTGGGCAGGAAGGGGGTGGGAGGGCCTGGGCAGGGCGGTGCAGGGTGGGGGCTTGGACCAGATGGGGTCGTGGGAGGGGCCGTTACCCACAGGTGGACACAGCTCACCCCAGGACTCCCCCAGCTCCGAGTGGCCACGGGAGCCGCAGGTGCCCCTCTATGTGCCCAAGTTCCACAGCGGCTGGGAGCCACCCCTGGACGTGCTGCAGGAGGCTCCCTGGGAAGTGGAGGGGCTGGTGTCCGCCCCTGAGGATGAGGTCAGAGCACCCACAGCCCACCTCCACCCCCGCACCCCCGGCATTCCACCCTGTCACTGTGGTTCACCTCCACACTGCCCTCACCACCCTGCCTAGCTACTCCCACCCCACACAGAGCCCAGGGGACCCATTTTCCCCACAGCCAACTCCAGTGAGCCGGCCATCGTTTCGAAACACCGTAAAGCACAGCCTTGTGTCTGAGCCCACACCCCCCGGAGATGTCCTCTCACCATCCAGCTCCCCGCATGCTCACAGGTAAGCCTTCTTCAGTGAGGGAGTATGACACCTCTCTCAAATCACAGAGGCTTTGCTGCGGGTATGCTGCCACCAGGTGGCAGTAAATGCCTCATTCATACCTTTCAAAATGGCAGTTTTCCAAACTAGTATCATACTTTCATTCTACCTTTATATATAATTGAAGGAAAAATGTCAAAAGCCACCCATAAATTCACTGCCTTAATCCATAGTCTCTTTTCATGTCCCTACATTTATGTTTCAGTGTCATGGTTAGAAACTTATTAAACCACTAAACTTAAGTGGTTTCATCAATCCTTGTGGCCCTATTGAGGCTGATGCGGGCAGAGGATCAGAGGACGCGGGGTCTGAGCTAGGACAGCTGCCCTCCACCTGCACACACACATTTCCACACACCACGTCGCACAGACCTAGGGCCTGGGGGAACCCTCATCTTCCCCCCCATTCCTTTCTGTTCCCATTCCTGGCCCAGGATCTGCCTGGGAGGTTGTTACCCTGCCAGACCCCAGGATTCAGTTTGAGGAGAGGAGGGAGCCCATCCCTTCATCCCGCATCACCAGCCTGGTGCCTAGGGCCACACTTTAAGAAACATCTGCATCTTGACCTCCAGCCCCTGGCCATCCACCTGGCCAGCCCTGGCAGACCCCAGCCAGGACCCTAGGGCCATCCAGCCCCACCCCTCCCCGGCATTTTGGGGCTTATGCTGGATGAGGAGCTGACCTGATGATCAGACTAACCGATAGGGATGGCCCGGCATGGGCAGAGCTCCACCTAAGCCTGGGACACCCCCAGTCAGAGCTGCTACCCCCACACCCTGCACCCCTGCAGCCCATGGGCAGCCCCCTGCGGCTGCTCCTGCAATGTCCACTGTGCTTCAGGGGCCTTTGCCCTGAAAACATCCTGCCCTCATTGGTCAGCTGTTTCTGGGGTCCTGTGACCCTGTCATTTCTCGGGTACATTCCTAGCTCTGGTTCCTGTGGGCCTAGAGACCCATGAGGTGGCCTGGGCTGGGGCAGACTTGCTGTGCCCATGGCCCCCGAGTCCCGCCCACCTCCACTCCCACCTCTGCCCAGGGGCCCCTGGCACTCTGGGGCTGTCACAGTTTCCATTCCCGGCTGACAAGCCACAGCCTCTCTCCACTGCACCTCGGAGAGCCAAGCAGGAGGTAGCCAGGCACCTGGAAGCTGCTCCCCCAAGCCTGGCTCCAGGTCCGGGAGGAGACCCCAGCCCACCCCTGGGCCTCAGCCCCACCTGTTCCATGCAGGGGCTATGAGCCCGTGCCCACCATGGCCAAGTACGTGAAGATCCTCTACGACTTCACAGCCCGCAATGCCAACGAGCTGTCGGTGCTCAGGGACGAGGTCCTGGAGGTGAGTGGGGCCAGGAGCTGGCTGCTCAGGAGGCAGGCAGGGGTGCGGGTGGGGGCTGTGTGACACTGGGACCCCTTTCCCCAGGCCCACCCAGAGCACAGCCTACGGGGCCTCCCTGTCTTGGGGAATCTCAGAGGGGGCTTGGGGGCCCCTGCGCTAGGGTAGGCTGGGCCCAGGCTGGAGAGTGAGCCCTCTCTGTGCCGAGTGAGGGACCCTCTGACCCAGCAGGGGCTCGTCATTCATGCCCACCCCAAAGGCCCCTCAAAGCACCATCTGTGCCAATCCTGAATCCAGGCCACTCACCAGGGGACAGAAAGTGGAGCAGGCTGTAGAGGGTGGTGGGGGTGATCTATATGCACAAGTAGGCTAGAGGTACCCTGACTCAGGGCCCTACTGAGGAAGGTGGGGGGCCAGGGGGACCCCTCTGGTGGGATTGGAAGACTGGGCAGGTCCAGGAGCACGTTCAGGGAGTGGTGATTGTCCCCATATGATTGGGGGGTCAGGCTCTTGAGGAGATGCCCAGAACTCTGGCCTGCCTGTGAAGAGCACCCCGCACTGGTGCCCGTGGCTGGAGGAGGGCTGGGGCCCTGTGGGCTGGGGATGATGGCGGGCGGGGTGCCCACAGGTGCTGGAGGACGGCCACCAGTGGTGGAAGCTTCGCAATCGTAGTGGCCAGGCAGGCTATGTGCCCTGCAACATCCTGGATGAGATCCGCCCAGAGGACGCCCACCTGGAGCAGGTGAGGGAGGTGGAGGTCTCAGCCAGGGCTCCCGCCACGGGTCGGGGCCAGGCTGGGGGACAGCTGCAGCTGGGTCTCAGCAAGAGACTGGGATGGGTGGGTTGAATCCTCCCCGTCAGGGACTGGAATGGGCTCCCAGTGGGTCTCTGCAAAGGTGTGGGGGGG
>JAQQAC010006904.1:7539026-7580884 GCA_029783875.1 Phataginus tricuspis | reverse complement strand
AGGAGCGGGGATGCTGAGCAGGCAGTGGGCGCGCTCTGCACCGCACAGGCGCCTGACCACCTGGCCAGCGCCCACCTGAGCTTTCCAGGGCCCCACCCTTGGAGGAGGCCTCTGGTGCCCTCTGCTGGCAGCTCTGTGTGCTGCAGTGCGTGTCAACCAGGGGACACCCTCACCTCCCTGGTCAGAGGTGCATCTGGACCTGCATGCCCCCAAAGTGACCAACCCTGCATCAGGGTGCCCTAGGGTCTCCACTTGATGGCCGTGGGAGACCGCAGGAGCTCGGACACAGAGGGCAGGTAGGGAGTGGGGAGGGCTGTTTTGGCTGGTTGACCAGTCCAGGCCCAGCCCCAGGCTGTGAAAGCCCTGACTCTTACCTGGGACAGGCCTCATGGGCTGAGTTCATCCAGCAAGGCCCGATCAAGAGGGATTGGGATTCTCTGGTGCCCTCTGGACCACCACCAACTTGACCACTACAGCCCCTTCTAGGAAAAGGAAGGTCCTCCTCTATCCCCAGACCAGGAGAGGAGGGTCTGTCCCCCTCAGCCCGGTCAGGATCCCAAAGACCAGGAGACAGGGCCCAGGAGAAAAAGGGGAGGGGGCATTCACGCTCCCCAAGAAACCCAGAGGTCCCTCTGGTCCAGGACCAGGAGGGACAGGTACCCATAACCAGAACACCTGCCCATCCTACTTGGCTGGGCCCCTACCTTGCAGCAGAGATGGGCACCCCTACTCCACCTCCCAAGGGGGCCTCAGCTGGCCCGGGGATGTCCATCCTGGAACCAGGCCAGAGCCCCCAGGTGATCCCCACCTGCCCCCACCCAGCAGGACCCTCCACCAGGATGGTCTGAGCCTTGAGGCTGCCTCCGGGCTGGGGGGCTTATCCCTTGGGAGCCCAAGAACTTATATCTGCTTCCTTGCCTGTCCCTCCCTTATTGTCCCCTCCACAGGCCACCTGCTCTGGCCCCCTCTGTCTCCACTCTTCTTTCTGCACAGCATGAGGCGGCCTCAGCCCACAGGCCCTGGCTTCCTAGCCAGTGGAGGCCCCAGGCTAGCCACCCAGGAGCTGCAGTTTCCAAGGGGCCCTGTCTGCTCAGGCACCTGGGCTCCTGGAAAGGGCTTCCCCCCACTGCTTCCTGGAACCCTCCAAAGCTTTGTACCCTGAGGGAGTCTGTCTAGAGCCTCCAGATTAGGGGTGACTGAGTTCTGTCCTCCCTGGCAATCCCAGGGCCCCTGGAGTAGGCATGGATGGAGAACAGGCACAGGGGACAGGTCACCTGCCCAGAGCCCCAGAGTGGGAGGGGCTGGCTTCGAGAGCAGTTTGGCCTGATTGGTGAGGCTGGGGCTGCAGGGGAGAGTGTCCACCATAGGTGGGGCAGGGAACATCACATAGGGCTTGGAGGGAGCTGCCCACTTAGCACCCGCTCTGTGCCCAGCTGTGCTGCCAGCAAACGTCCCCACAAACAAAGCCCATCTCTGTCTTGGGGACAGGCATGTCTTTGTGACCCTCCCCCACAGCATGGCTCCAGTCCCCTCCTGCCCTCTCCCACGGCTGGCCTTTGTGAGCCCACTCAAGCCCTGCCAGGCAGCAAGAAGGATTCCCCACACCATTTAGGAAGAACTTTTTCCTTTTCTTTTGTTTCCCTTTCTTTTTAACTTTTCAAAATATTTGATTCGCCAAGAGGTTTTGGCACAGAATAGCACAGGAGGTGGGATGTCTCCCATGCCTGTGTAGAGCTGCAGGGAACAGGGACAGGAAAGAGGTACACCTGTCACCTGTTACCTGGAGAAGATCGTGCTCGGCAGGGGCGGCACCAGTGGCAGGGAGAAAATGGCTCTGTATTTGGAGAAACAGGAAGAGGACCCCTGACTAACTGCCCCCCAAAAGTGAGTAACTCCAGAAGTATTAGAGTGATGTGGGTGGCAAATCTATCAAGGTCACAGAAGAAAATGTGGAAAATGCCTTTGTGATAAAGTTGACGGAGTACTTCCAGTACAAAACCCCAGAATGAATGGATAAGTTTGACTTCATCAAAATTAAGGACTTGTGTTCCCCAGAGGCCACAAGGCCAGCTGACCCTGGGAGCTAATGGGCTGGCTGTAGACTTCTCAGTACTTAAACCAAAGGGGGCAAATTCCCAGGGAACAGCTCTGCAGGTGGAGTCCACCAGCCCCTGGGGGCCCCAAGTCCCTTTCAGGGGGCCCTGAGTCTAGTTTCATAAGACAGTAGTGTTGTACAGGTTGAATTGTATCCCCCCCAAACTCATATAAGATAGGGTCATTCTGTTGGGCCCTAATCCAACATCACTGGCACAGAAAGGCAGGTTAGACAGACACACACACATACACGCATGCACACAGAATGCCAGATGAGGGCAGAGGCAGAGACGGGGTGACACATCTACTGTCCAAGGAGCCTCAGAGACTACAAGCAATGCGCCAGCAGCTGGGGAGAGGTCTGGACTCACCTGAGGAGGAACCAGCCCTGCTGACTCCCGGATCTCAGATTCCAGCCTCCGGGACTGGGCGGGACTGGGGTGTAAGCCACGCAGCCTGTGTGGCCTGTTGTGTTGCCCCAGGAAACCATAGTGAGCGACTGCCTTTCCTCTGGGCTCACGTTTGCTGTTGGCCCCTCAGCAAGGCCCCTGGTGCAGCGGGGACTCCGTCCCTCCCTGCTGCACCCTCCCAGTGAAAGACAGGCCAGAGTTGACTAGGTGGTCCCAGGTGACCCAACAGACATCCCTTAGTCTAGTTTGGGCCCTGGAACATGAGGAATTGGGTGTCGCACTGCATTCCTGGGAGCCCTGACTGGGGTGCTGCCAGGAGGTGCTCTCTAGCAATGGTCGAGGTGTGAGCTGAGCTGGAAGGGCCACCGCAGGTGAGTTGCCAGAATTCAGACTTGAGAACGTGGCCAACATTTTCTCCAAAATGAACTAGGGACCCTGTCACTACCAGGGAGAAAAGGGCAGTCTTCGTGGCCCTGCTAAATTGACCATTGAGTGGAAATTAGGACTTTGGAGTCTGCCACCAGAAGGGAGACAGCTCCCCCCTGAAGTCCACATAGTGTCGGGAAATCATGTGGGAGGGACCAAAGGTCTTTTCTGGGAGCCCAGGGTACTGGCGTGGCTCACAGTCCATACTGCCCCTCGCCGTCAAGGAATGCCACCTGCGGGGCTCAGCCTCCTAGCAGAGCAGAGTCCACAATTATCCCAAAGGCTGTTCACCTGCTCCTGTTTTTTCCAACTCCAAATCTGTGAAGCCGGATCTTCGCCAACAGACTGAAGGCAGGCACACTGACCAGACCCAGCCACCCGCCATGCAGCCAGGCACCAAGGAGAGCTGCAAAATGTACATAAGTGCCACCCTGCTCACCATATTTGTCTTTTAGAAAACTATTTTTCAAAGAAATATGCTCTTAATGTGTTGAATGCTGGCTCCCCAAAATGCTGCCACATGACGTGGATAAAGCTATGTGGGCTCAGTGCCCTGAGAGTCTGGGCAGGGTAATGGGGGGGCTGGCCAGGCGGTGGGTGTGAGGCTTTGGGGCCTAGATCAAGGCAGGTCTTTGGGGACTTGGCTCAGACCGAGCAAATCCCAAGGCATCGTTCATTCAGGTCAGGGGACACCTAAGGAGTTAGAAGTGACAGGTGGCTGTGCCTGGCTGAGCTGCCTACCTGCAGGTCTTTCAGGAAGTTCCCAATGCGAGGCAGTAGCGGCTCTGCATGGAGCAGCCAGCCAGCGGTGCAGACTGTCTCTGGCAATGCCCTCTCACTGTTATTTTAAAACAGGAATAAATTCATGTTTTAAGTTTCCATAGTTTTTTATCCTAACACAGTAAATACTGAGAAGCTACATAAACAAAAGGTCTTCGAGGCCCTCAGGAATTTGTCTGTGTGTGTATGTGCTTTTTATTTTATTTATTTATTTATTTACTTATTTATTTTGGTATCATTAATATACACTTAACATGAGCAACATTGTGGTTACTAGATTCCCCCCATTATCAAGTCCCCACCACACACCCCATTACAGTCACTGTCCATCAGCGTAGTAAGACGCTGTAGAATCACTACTTGTCTTCTCTGTATTGTACTGCCTTCCCCGTATGTCCCCCCTACATTATGTGCTAATCGTAATGCCCGATTTTCCCCATATCCCTCCCTTCCCACCCACCCTCCCCAGTCCCTTTCCCTTTGGCAACTATTAGTCCATTCTTGGGTTCTGTGAGTCTGCTGCTGTTTTGTTCCTTCAGTTTTTTTCTTTGTTCTTATGCTCCACAGATGAGTGAAATCATTTGGTACATGTCTTTCTCTGCCTGGCTTATTTCACTGAGCATAATACCCTCTAGCTCCACCCATGTTGTTGCAAATGGTAGGATTTGTTTTCTTCTTATGGCTGAATAATATTCCATTGTGTATATGTACCACATCTTCTTTATCCATTCATCTACTGATGGACACTTAGGTTGCTTCCATTTCTTGGCTATTGTAAATAGTGCTGCAATAAACATAGGGGTGCATATGTCATTTTGAAACTGGGATCCTGCATTCTTAGGGAAAATTTCTAGGAGTCAAATGGTATTTCTATTTTTAGTGTTCTGAGGCACCTCCATACTGCTTTCCACAATGGTTGAACTAGCTTACATTCCCACCAGCAGTGTAGGAGGGTTCCCCTTTCTTCACATCCTCACCAGCATTTGTTGTTCCTAGTCTTTTCTACGGTGGCCATCCTAACTGGTGTGAGGTGATATCTCATTGTTTTTTTAATTTGCATTTCCCTGAAGATTAATGATGTGGAGCATCTTTTTATGTGCCTGTTGGCCATCTGAATTTCTTCTTTGGAGAAGTGTCTTTTCATATCCTCCACCCATTGTTTAATAGGGTTATTTGCTTTTTGGGTATTGAGGCATGTGAGTTAACCCCTTGTCAGATGTTAACCCCTTGTCAGATGTGTCATTTACCAATATATTCTCCATACTGTAGGATGCCTTTTTGTTCTGCTGATGGTGTCCTTTGCTGTACAGAAGCTTTTTAGCATGATGTAGTCCCATTTGTTCATTTTCTATTTTGTTTCCCTTGCCCGAGGAAATGCATTCAGGAAAAAGTTGCTCATGTTTGTATTTAAGAGAGTTCTGCCTTTGTTTTCTTCTAAGAGTTTTATGGTTTCATGACTTACATTCAGGTGTTTGATCCATTTTGAGTTTACTTTTGTGTATGGGATTAGACAATAATCCAGTTTCATTCTCTTGCATGTAGCTGTCTAGTTTTGCCAACACCAGCTGTTGAAAAGGCTGTCATTTCCCCATTGTATATCCATGGCTCCTTTATCATATATTAACTGACCATATATGCTTGGATCAATATCTGGACTCTGTACTGTTCCACTGGTCTATGGGTCTGTTCTTGTGCCAGTACCAAATTGTCTTGATTACTGTGGCTTTGTAGTGAAGCTTGAAGTTAGGAAATGAGATCCTCCCTGCTTTATTCTTCCTTCTGAAGATTGCTTTGGCTGTTCGGGGTCTTTTGTGGTTCCATTTGAGTTTTAGAACTATTTGTTCCAGTTTGTTGAAGAATACTGTCGGTATTTTGATAGGGATTGCATTGAATCTGTAGATTGCTTTAGGCAGGAGGGCCATTTTGACAATATTAGTTCTTCTTACCCAAGAGCATGGGATGAGTTTCCATTTATTAGTGTCCTCTTTAATTTCTCTTTGAAGTGTCTTGTAGTTTTCAGGATATAGGTCTTTCACTTCCTTGGTTAGGTTATTCCTAGGTATTTTATTCTTTTTGATGTAATTGTGAATGGAATTGTTTTCCTGATTTCTCTTTCTGCTAGTTCATCATTAATGTATAGAAATGCAACAGATTTCTGTGTATTAATTTTGTATCCTGCAACTAAGCTGAGTTCAGATATTAGATCTAGTAGTTTTGGAGTGGATTCTTTAGAGTTTTTTATGTACAATATCAAGTCATCTGCAAACAAGGACAGTTTAACTTCTTCCTTGCCAATCTGCATGCCTTTTATTTCTTTGTGTTGTCTGATTGCCGTGGCTAGGACCTCCAGTACTATGGTGAATAAAAACGGGGAGAGTGGGCATCCCTGTCTTGTTCCCTATCTTAGAGGAGAAGCTTTCAGCTTCTCACTGTTAGTATGATGTTGGCTGTGGGTTTGTCATATATAGCCTTTATGATGTTGAGGTACTTGCCATCTATACCCATTTTGTTGAGAGTTTTTATCATGAATGGTTGCTGAATTTTGTCAAATGCTTTTTCAGCATCTATGGAGATGATCATGTGGTTTTTGTCCTTCTTTTTGTTGATATGGTGGATGACGTTGATGGATTTTCGAATGTTGTACCATCCTTGCACCCCTGGGATGAATCCCACTTGATCATGGTATGTGATCCTCTTGATGTATTTTTGAATTCAGTTTGCTAATATTTTGTTGAGTATTTTTGCATCTATGTTCATCAGGGATATTGGTCTGTAGTTTTCTTTTTTTGTGGGGTCTTTGCCTGGTTTTGGTATTAGAGTGATGCTGGCTTCATAGAATGAGTTTGGAAGTATTCCCTCCTCTTCTATTTTTTGGAAAACTTTAAGAAGAATGGGTATAATGTCTTCTCTAAATGTCTGATAAAATTCAGTGGTGAATCCATCTGGTCTGGGAATTTGTTCTTCGGTAGTTTTTTGATAACCGATTCAATTTCATTGCTGTTAATTGGTCTGTTTAGATTTTCTGTTTCTTCCTTGGTCAGTCTTGGAAGGTTGTATTTTTCTAGAAAGTTGTCCGTTTCTTCGAGGTTATCCAGTTTGTTAGCATAATAGATTTTCATAGTATTCTCTAATAATTCTTTGTATTTCTGTGGTGTCCATTGTGATTTTTCCTTTCTCATTTCTGATTCTGTTTATGTGTGTAGATTCTCTTTTTCTCTTAATAAGTCTGGCTAGGGGTTTATCTATTTTGTTTATTTTCTCAAAGAACCAGCTCTTGGTTTCATTAATTTTTTCTATTATTTCATTCTTCTCAATTTTATTTATTTCTTCTCTGATCTTTATTATGTCCCTCCTTCTGCTGACTTTGGGCCTCATCTGTTCTTCTTTTTCCAGTTTCAATAATTGTGATTTTAGACTGTTCATTTGGGATTGTTCTTCCTTCTTTAAATAGGCCTGGATTGCAATATACTTTCCTCTTAGAACTGCCTTCGCTGCATCTCACAGAAGTTGGGGCTTTGTGTTGTTGTTGTCATTTGTCTCCATATATTGCTTGATCTCTGTTTTAATTTGGTCATGGATCCACTGATTATTTAGGAGCATGTTGTTAAGCCTCCATGTGTTTGTGAGTCTTTTTGTTTTCTTTGTACAATTTATTTCTAGTTTTATACCTTTGTGATCTGAGAAGTTGGTTGGTAGAATTTCAATCTTTTTTAATTTACTGAGGCTCTTTTTGTGGCCTAGTATGTGGTCTATTCTGAAAAATGTTCCATGTGGCCTTGAGAAGAATGTGTACCCTGCTGCTTTTGGGTGTAGAGTTCTGTAGATGTCTGTTAGGCCCATCTGTTCTAATGTGTTGTTCAGTGCCTCTATGTCCTTACTTATTTTCTGTCTGGTTGATCTGTCCTTTGGAGTGAGTGGTGTGTTGAAGTCTCCTACAATGAATGCATTGCATTCTATTTCCCCCTTTAATTCTGTTAGTATTTGCTTCACATATGTAGGTGCTCCTGTGTTGGGTACATAGATATTTATAATGGTTATATCCTCTTGTTGGACTGACCCCTTTAACATTATTTAATGTTCTTCTTTGTCTCTTGTTACTTTCTTTGTTTTGAAATCTATTTTGTCTGATACAAGCACTGCAACACCTGCTTTTTTCTCCCTATTGTTTGTATGAAATATCATTTTCCATCCCTTCACTTTTAGTCTGTGTATGTCTTTGGGTTTGAGGTGAGTCTCTTGTAAGCAGCATATAGATGGGTCTTGCTTTTTTATCCATTCTGTTACTCTGTGTCTTTTAATTGGTGCATTCAGTCCATTTACATTTAGGGTGATTATCAAAAGATATGTGCTTATTGCCATGGCAGGCTTTGGACTTGTGGTTACCAAAGGTTCGGGGGTAGCTTCTCTACTATCTGTCTAACTTAACTCTCTTATTAAGCTATTATAAACACAGTCTGATGTTTCTTTATTTCTCTCCCTTGTTATTCTTCCTCCTCCACTCTATATGCTAGGTGTTTTTTTCTGTACTCTTTCGTGTTTCCTTTGACTGCTTTTGTGGATAGTTGATTTTATTTTTTTGCCTTTAGTTAGTATTTGGTTGGTTTTCTCTGGTGACATCTATTTAGCCTTAGAAGTGCTTCCATCTAGATCAGTCCCTTTCAAATATCCTGTAGAGGTAGTTTGTGGGAGGTAAATTCCTTCAACTTTTGCTTGTCTGGGAATTGTTTAGTCCCTCCATCAAATTTAAATGGTAATTGTGCTGGATACAGTATTCTTGGTTCCAGGCCATTCTGTTTCATTGCATTAAATATGTCATGCCATTCTCTTCTGGCCTGTAAGATTTCTGCTGAGAAGTCTGATGATAGCCTGGTGGGTTTTCCTTTGTAGGTGATCTTTTTTCTGTCTCTAGCTGCCTTTAATACTCTGTCCTTGTCTTTGATCTTTGCCATTTTAATTATTATATGTCTTGGTGTTGTCTTCCTTGGGTCCCTTGTGTTGGGAGATCTGTGGTATTCCATGGTCTGACAGACTATTTCCTTCCCCAGCTTGGGAAACTTTTCAGCAATTATTTCTTCAAAGACACTTTCTATCCCTTTTTCTCTCTCTTCTTCTTCTGGTACCCCTATAATGCAAATATCATTCCATTTGGGTTTGTCACACAGTTCTCTTAATATTCTTTCATTCCTAGAGGTCCTTTTATCTCTCTCTGCCTCAGCTTCTCTGTATTCCTGTTTTCTGATTTCTATTCCATTAACTGTCTCTTGCACCTCATTCAGTCTGCTCTTAAGACCTTCTACTGATTGTTTCATTTCTGTTATCTCCCTCCGGGCTTCATCCCTTAGCTCTTGCATATTTCTCTGCAAGTCCATCAGCATGGTTATCACTTTTATTTTGAATTCTTTTTCAGGAAGATTGGTTATATCTATCCCACCAGGCCCTCTCTCTGGGGTTGTCTGAGTGATTTTTGACTGGACCACATTCTTCAGCCTTTTCATGGTGATAGAAGTGGTCACAGGCAGGTGGCACATGTGTCAGCTGAGAGAACAATGTCCCTTCTTTCTTGCTGGTCTCCTTGCCCTTATCCACTGCCTGTGCCAGTTTCCTGCACACTGGGAGCAGTCTCTGGGATAATCCCCTGAGCTGCCATGTGCTGGGCAGCCCTGGGGATAGCCTGGAGCCCTGTGGGGTGTGGCAGCCACGCCGGGTGGTGTGTTCTTCTGCAAGAATGGTGCCCCTTGTTCCTTCCGGACCTTTCTCTGGCATCTTCTGTCTGTACCAGGCAGCTGCGCACCAGTGGCAGCCTCTGGGTCAGTACCAGTTAGCTGCGTGCTGGGAGGAGACTCTGTGTGGTTGCTGTGAGCGAGGCTGTTTCCTGGCTGCTCCGCAGCTGTATCACGTCAGTTGGTTTCCTTGCAGCACCGGCCGGGGGAATGAATGGCAGGCTGCTTATTGCTGTGAGGTGCTTTGGGACTGGATTAACCCCCAGGGGGTTAGGGCACCTGAAGTTTCTTAAGATTCCCAGCCTGCTGGACTGAGTGTGCTGGGAACATTTTGTCCAGCTGATAAGCCCTTGTCCATTTTAGACTTTTAAAAAATGCCTGCTTTTCTTTTGTCCCAGGGGAGCCGGCTGTGGGGACCCGCTCGCAGTCTCTGTCTCAGATTTTACTTTTCCGTTTCTTTAATATCCAGTACACCATGCAATATGTGTCTGTGCTCCCAGTGCAGATTACTAGGGCTGGTTATTTAGCAGTCCTGGGCTTCCACTCCCTCCCTGTCTGATTCTTTAACTCCCACCAGTGAGCTGGAGTGGGGGGAGTGCTCGGGTCCCACCGGGTCATGGCTTTGTATCTCACCCTTTTCGTGAGATGCTGAGTTCTCGCAGATGTAGATGTTACCTGGCTGTTGTACTGTATCTTCTGGTCTCTCCTTTATGAGTAGTTGTATTTGTTGTATTTTCAAAAATATATATGGTTTTGGGAGGATATTTCTGCCTACCTTCTTACGCCACCATCTTGAGCCCCCTTTCTCATGATTCTTTATTTCTATCCCTTCTTATTTTTCCTCCTCCACTCTTTATATGCTAGGTGTTTTATTCTGTACTCTTTTGTGTTTCCTTTGACTGTTTTTGTAGATAGTTGATTTTATTTTTTGCCTTTAGTTAGTATTTCGTTGGTCTGCTTTCTTTGCTATGATTTTATTTTCTCTGGTGACATCTATTTAGCCTTAGGAGTGCTTCCATAGAGCAGTCCCTTTCAAATATCTCGTAGAGGTGGTTTGTGGGAGGTAAATTCCCTCAAATTTTGCTTGTCTGGGAATTGTTTAATCCCTCCATCAAATTTAAATGATAATCGTGCTGGATACAGTATTCTTGGTTCCAGGCCCTTCTGTTTCATTGCATTAAATACATCATGCCACTCCTTTCTGGCCTGTAAGGTTTCTGTTGAGAAGTCTGATGACAGCCTGGTGGGTTTTCCTTTGGAGGTGATCTTTTTTCTGTCTCTAGCTGCCTTTAATACTCTGTCCTTGTCTTTGATCTTTGCCATTTTAATTATTATATGTCTTGGTGTTGTCTTCCTTGGGTCCCTTGTGTTGGGAGATCTGTGGACTTCCGTGGACTGTGAGACTATTTCCTTCCCCAGCGTGGGAAAGTTTTCAGCAATTATTTCTTCAAAGACACTTTCTATCCCTTTTTCTCTCTCTTCCTCTTCTGGTACCCCTATAATGCAAATATTGTTCCATTTGGGTTTGTCACACAGTTCTCTTAATATTCTTTCATTCCTAGAGGTCCTTTTATCTCTCTCTGCCTCAGCTTCTGTGTATTCCTGTTCTCTGATTTCTATTCCATTAACAGTCTCGTGCACCACTTCCAGTCTGCTCTTAAATCCTTCCATTGTTTGTTTCATTTCTGTGATCTCCCTCCGGAATTCACCCCTTAGCTCTTGAATATTTCTCTGTAGCTCCATCAGCATGCTTATCACTTTTATTTTGAATTCTTTTTCAGGAAGATTGGTGTTTTCAGTCTCACCAAGCCATCTCTCTGGTGTTTGAGGGATTTTGGACTGAACAAGGTTGTTCTGCCTTTTCATGGCGATGGGAGTGCCCGCCGGCGAGTGGCGCGTGTGTCAGCTGGGAGGACAAAGTCCCTTTGAGCTTGCCCATCGTCTTGCCTGTCTCTGCCGTCCTCAATAATTTTTAAGTGTGTAAAAGTGTCCTGAGGCCCTAATGTCTGAGAACCCCCAACATAGAATCTGCGGGAGGTCAACAGGCAGAGGCACCCGGGAAAGGCGCAAAGCTGAGAATGGGGTGTTTGCAGGGGAAACCACAGGCCCACTGGTCCTCGAGCAGGTAAGGAGGGGCTCTTCCTTCCATCGGAGTGCCCGATGTCAAGAGCCAGCTGACCCCAAGCTGGGGCATGGGGTCTGTGTGTCCCCAACCAGCAGTCCTTTCCCCAGGGTCCCCCTGGGTGCCCACAGGGGAAGGGTGGGAGGACACCCCTGTGGGTGTGGGGAGCAGGGTCAGGGGTGGAGCGTGCCCAGGAGGGCCATGCAGAAAGCGACAGTGTGCACACAGCAGCCGAGATGTCTGGAAGAAAACGTGTTGAGGGAAATAGACAGGGAGGCTGGCCACACATATTCTGTGAATTAAAACAGGATATGAAAAAGAAATAATCAAGTATTCAAAACAACATAGGTCTTAAAAGAACTTGTGCAAAGGCCTTAGAAGTGTTTCTTAAGGTCAGGGAATGGATCTAAAGGGGAAAAGCACATAAAAAAGACGGGGGAAAGGAAAGCCAGTTCTGTAACAAGCACCAATTGCCCTCCGACCTGCTGACCCCATGCCCATGATCCCCAGCCCATCATAGCCCCACCTGCTCCCCCAATGTAATTTTTGTTTGGAATTTGGGGCTTATCCTTCCCATGAGGATGTTTATTTCTACAGCTCACATACATCTCTCTGATCGCCATTCAACATTGCTCTGCGCACCTTCAAACGGAGTTAAAGGCATAAGGAGGGAGTAGTAAGTCTCACCTACCCCCACCCCAAGGCTGCAGACAAGACAGGAGCCACACCCCCTGTGCAGACAGGCCCCTGCCTCTGCTGGTGGGCAGGAGAACCTGACAGCCCCTACCCCGTGAAGCCTCCAGAGACACAGCTCTAACCACAGAGCCCCTGCCAATGGGTTGACTGCTGCCCCACCAGGCCTTGCCTACTCCTTCTTTTTTTAATCAGCGGCAAAATTCACAAAGCATAGAACTCACCATTTTAACCACATCTCAGCACATACTTGGTGGCATTAGGCACGTTCACGCGGTCTTCAGCCCTCCCCACCACCTCCAGAGCTTCCCATCTCCCCAGACTGAAGCCCTGTCCCCCTAAACACCCACCCCTGCCCCTCCCCAGCCCAGAGGACCCCACCCACTCCCTGTGTCCGTGGATCTGGTGGCTTCAGGCCCTTCTGGGTAGGGGGTCACGCAGCATCTGTCCCTCTGTGTCTGGCTCATTTTGCTGAGCTCAGTGTCCTCAGGTCACCCCACGCTGCAGTGGGGCCAGGATTCTGAGCCCAGTTCTTGCATGGCGTTTTGCCCCACACACCCAAGCAATTCTCCCACACCAGCTGGGTGTCCCAAAAATGTAACTCAGTTCTGGCATGGTGTACCTGGAGATTTGAGTCAGATCCCACAGGTCAAGGCAACCGTCCCACAAGACGGCCCCCACTTCAGAAGCCAATCCAGGGTGTCACCTGTGCTTCTTGCCGACCAGCTAAAAGTCAGAGGTTCCCACCACCCCCGCCTCGGGTTTGAATAATTTGCTAGAGTGGCTCACAGGGCTCAGGAAACAAGTTTACTCACTAGATCACTGGTTTATTATAAAGAAAATCAAATCAAAGGGTACAAATGAACAGCCAGATGAAGGGCCACATGGGGCGAGGTCCTGAACAAAGGAGCTGCTGTCCTGTGGAGCCCTGGGGCCTGGACATGTTCTGGTTTGCCAACGTGGACGCTCTCCAAGCCCCTTTTGGGTTTCTATGGAGGCTCCAACCCTCTAAGAAGGGAGGTTCCCCTGGCCACCAGCCCCGTGCTTAGGGGATTTCCAAAAGCCACCTATGAACACAAACTCAGGTGTGGTGGAGAGCGGCTTGGTAGGAGTAACGACACCCGTTTCACCTTCGTGGCTCTGAGCTTCTCAGGACTGGGGACGAGAGACCAAATACTGTAACGAGCTGCTCCCGCTGCTCTCGCCCTCGGGAAATGCCCAGGCTTTGGGGAGCTGCGAACCAGGAACCATGGATGAAGACCAAGTACGTGTTTATTACGAATCATATATGGATACAGCACGTTTTGTTCATCCATTCATCTGTCCACGGACATTTGAGTTGCTTCTACACCTCAGCTGTTGTGAAGCCCTGTGAATGTGGCTGTGCAGATATCTGTCCATGTGAAACCCTGCTTTCAATTCTTTGGGGGGCGAACCCACGAGTGCAGTTGCTGGGACACACAGTAATTCTATTTGTAACTGTTTGAGGAAGCTCCATACCGTCTCCCACGGCAGCTGGCCCATTTCACGTTCACCAACAGTGTACGAGGGTCCCGAGCTCTCCACACCCTCTCCAGGCCTGTTTTGTGTTTGATAGTAGCCGTCCTGACGGGCGGAAGGGGCCTGTCCCTGTGGATGGGTCTGCGTCGCCGCGATGCGAGTGATGCTGAGCATTCCTGTGCTCGCTGGCCGCCTGCCTGCCTTCGGAGGAATGTCTGCTCCGGTCCTTTGCCCGCCTTTGAATCAGGTTGCTGCTCTTTTGTTGCTGATTTTCAGGAGTTCTCTACATATTCTGGACATCAGTTGCTTATCAGATTTGTGATTCGCAAATACTTTCTTCCGGGTGGGCTGTCCTCTCCCCTGCCGCCTCCGTCCTTCGTTGCACAGACTTTGATGAGCTCCTTTGGTTTCTTTTATTGCCTGTGCTTTTCATGTCATGTCCAAGAAATCATCGTGCGCCTGGATTCTTGACCCACAGAAACTGAGAAATAGGAAATGTTGTTTAAGCCGCTCGCTACTAGGTCACCAGCGACGCGGTGGGGACAAGGTACTGTCCTATTTTAAGCCGCTCCATTCTAGGACAATTTCTTAAGCAGCCAAAGATGGTCACACTGCCAAGGACAGGCCACTCGAACGGCCTGCCTCCTCCCCTCATGCCCCATGTCCTGACTCGCCCCCACCTGCCGCTTTCCCCGGGACCCACCGCCTCCCAGCCTCACCAGCAGAGTCCGAACTGCCCTCCTGGCCCAGCTCAGCCCCCTTCCCTGTCCGGGTGGCCTCTCTGCCTCCTCTCGTTCCCCTGGCCAAACCCCAGTGTGGTCAAGTCCACCCTCCGCCCCTCCCTCACCTGCCCAGAAGAGCTGGAGGAGCAGGTGGCCGCAGCCACAGGGGCCACAGGCCGCATCTCACAGGCCCTCACCACCCCTCCCCCACTCTCTTCCCCCACCCAACTCCCAGCTGGTGGACTTGCTTCCTCCAAAGTCCCTGACAAAGGGAAGCATTCAGCAGAGCCTCCCCTCATGCCACCAGCAGTCTGTCCCCTGCCCAGGTCTGCTGCCCTGCCCTTCCAGTGTCCCTGATGATATTCTCTCTGGTGACAAAGGCCACTCTGCCTGAGTGCCCTGGGTCCCAGCCACCCGGATCAGCCAAGCATGCCCCCCTCTCCTACCGCCAGCCCGGCTCCCTTCACAGCCAGCCCCCAAGCACTGAGTGTGCACCCTCTGCCCCTCTGCCCCCTGCTTGCTGTCACCCTCCACGGCAGCTGCCCCTGGCAACGTCAGCCGTGGGGCCCCAACAGGACTGCCCTTGGACCCATCCTACTCTATCTCCCCCTCTCCTGGTGGTCCCTCCAGCCTCCTGGCTTCAAATGCCACCCTGCAGGCTGATACCCCACCCTGAGCTCAAGACCCCTGAGCCCCTTGCTACTCTATGCTGGGCACCAAGTTACCCCAGACCTGAGGTTCCTGCCCCTACCTCTGACCTACTCCCTCCCCACAGCCTTTGGGACCCCAAGCCCACTCTATCAGCAAATGCAGTGCTGCTTGCCACTGTACAGCCACCCTCGGGTCACTCTCCTGCCCCCAGGGAGAGCACGGGCTCCTCACTGCCTCCAGCTGTCTCCCCAGTTCCCTCAGTGTGACCCAACACAGCACTCAGAACCTAAGGCCTCTCTCACCACCCCCTCTGCCCCAGCCATGCTCCACACCCTCCAGGCTCCCCACTCAAGTCCCATGGAGGGCTCGGTGGCCTCGAGGGATTTCCTGCTGCTTCCAAACCTCACTTTCTCACCTTCCCCTGACGTGAGGCATCTGCTGCCTTAGGGCCTTTGCACTGGCTGTGTCTTGCTTGCAATGCCCTGCTCAGCTCTTCTCCAGACCCTGGAGTCTTTGCTCAAAGGCCAGCTTCTCAGTGAAGCCTTCCCTGGCACCTGCTCCCCACTCTCCACAGGCCAATGACCTCCGCCCCTCTGTGCACACCTGTCCTCATCCTCAGGTCAGTCCCACCTGTGTTCCTTTCCAGCACCCAGAATGAGGAGCTCAGTGTCTGCTGGAAGCAGGGGCTCGGTGACACTGCATGAGGTGCTTTCCACACACACAGAGGTCTGCTCTGAAACGGGGCAGCCCAGACCTCAGCTTCCAGCAATGGGTGACTTCCATTAAGCCACTTATCTTGTTTTCTGCTACTCTCTGCCTCCACCTGTTGGCCTGGTTCCCAGTGAATAGCAGCACAGGCCTGGCCACCTGGATGGGGTTGGCTGGCCAGCAGGTCTTCTCCGCAGACCCCAAGCCTCCCTCCCTCCCCCTTTCCTTCTGTGACCCCAAGGCTTTGACTTTGCCCCTTTACCTCTTCCCCAAACTTACATTTCAGACACTGGACCTCCAAGGCTGCTGTCTGGACTTACATTAGAGCGTCCATGTGGGAACACGGTGACTTATAGATCCTCCCGGCTCCTAGGGGTCTGCTTCTTGCCTGAGCATAACAGCACCCTGAGGTCACGGGGGACACAGCAGGCAAGCGACACTCCAATGCCACCCTCCTTGCTCCCAGCCCCCTGCCTGGAGACACTGCCGACTTGATCCTGGGCAGGGACTGAGCTAGTCCAGGCTCAGCACTGCTGGTCTTCCCAAGGAGCCCTCGGATGCAGTGATGCAAGCCTGTTATCCATCTGAAGTGAGGTCTGACGCATGTGAGTGCCAAGAGGTGATTTGAGGTCTTCAGGGGCAAAGCCAGATAACCACATTGAGGAGAAAGGAAGCTGCATGGATTGTGCTTTAGGTTTGCAGGCACACCTCCTACCTCCTTCAACTTGGTGTCTTGCCAATGGGTTTCAACCCCGGGCAAGTTCACTATGGATTCAATGTGACCAAAGAAATTGACAGCAAAACTGTTCTTGGGGTGAAAAGGTTATACCCAACTTTATTTCCAGGTGGCAGGTCAGTCACTAAAATCCCGTTCACTCAGAGCGAGTCTGTATGCAGCAAGCTGGTCTCTGCCTCTGGGTTCCTCTGTCTGCACAGTTGTCCCACACAGCCGTCCTCTGGGCCTCTCTGCACAGTCGTCCTGCACAGCCGTCCTCTGGGCCTCTGTCCTCGGCGTTGCCACCACTCCAGCCTCTGCTCTAATCTGCAGCCTTGCAGCCATGCCACTGTGTCGCACCCAGAGCACTGGGTGGAGCTCTTTATATAGAGTCAACAGTCATGTATTGCCCACAGGTGTGCAGTGAGCTAATCAACCAGGGCCAGGTGAGAATCCTGGCCACAGGAACTCTCATTTTATCCACACTTGGGGTGGTGAGGGGTGTGGCTCTCTGGGCCTCCGGAGGCTAAGGGACATCACAGCCCCTTCCAGGAAAAGTGGGAGAAAGTCCGGTGCCTCCTGAGCCAGTGCAAGGAGAGGTACTAAGTCCACAAACAACTTCCTTTTCCACCCGGTCAGACAACTCGGAGTGACTGTGGATGTGACCTCCAGAGCTGCCAGCCTGGCCGGACCCCCTCCCTCCTCACTGACCCAGTGCGTCCATCCCTGCATCTGCACAATAGGCCCACGAGAGCTCCTGCTGCCTCAGAATGGGAGCTAGACGTGCATCTGTCAGCTGTTCCCATCCTACAGAGACCTGAAATGTGCTGAGGGCCTTGCTGACCTTGGAGAGGTCGAGGAAGGGGAGTGGTAGCTGGATGACAGCCAGTGGAGGTCTCCTGCAGGCAAACCCCAGCCTCCCCTGAGGCTCACATTTTCCTCCTGTTCCCAGGGGCCTCAGCATCTGGGGCCACAACATGGGGTGCTCACGGGGAAAAGGTACACGGAGGAACTGAGCAGCAACCCCAGCTCCCAGCACTCTGAATGCCCATGCAGGGCCAGCCGCATGGTTGTGGCCCTGCACCTTACCAGAGTGGCCCTTGCTAACACTGTGAACCTTTTTCTGCGTCTGTGCCATCTTCCACCTTAGGGCATCATTTTTGATGCCAAGGAGTAGATGCCAAGGATGTACTGTTTCTGAGGGCTTGCATTTTTTATTGCTGTTAATTGCCTTTTTTTAAATTTACACACGGTGAAATGCACATTTGAAAACGTTTTGGCAAATGCCTTCATTGAGTGACCACTAACCCTTAAAGAGCTGAGCTTCTCAGACACTGGTGAGCACCAGCCTCGCCCCAGTATTGTCGAAGGCCAGGCTGCAGGGCTGGCCCAGAGCTTCCGGCTCATGCTCTGGGTGGTGGGAGAACAGGCACTTCTGTTCTCCTTCCTGGAACAGGAAGTTCCCAGGCACGCTAGTTCTGCTGGTCCCAATCACACATAGGAACATTTCCATCAGCTCAGAAAGCTCCCCATGCCCCTTCTAGTCCAGTTCTGACCTTCCCCAGAGGCAGCCTTGGACTGTGAGGATCAGTACCAGCACCAGCAGTCAGCCTGTCCTTGAACTTCACAGAAATGGAATCTTTGCTATGTGTGCTTTAGAGTCAGCCTCCTCTCAGGCACTGTGAGGACTGTGGGCTTTATCCATGCTGTTGGGTGTGTGGCTAGCCCATTCCTTTTAGTTGTCCAGAAGCACTAAACTGCATGGAGTTACAGCAGTTTATCCAGTTCTCCTGCTGATGGACATCTGTGTAGTTTCCAGTTTGGAGCTTTTATCAGTAAAGCTGCTGTGAATATACGAGTGCAGATCTTTGCTTGAACATGTTTTTATCGGAGGAGTGGAAGGGCTAGTTCTCATGGAAACTACATGCTTAACTTTATGAGAAACGCCAGAAACAGCTCATTTTGTGCCATGTGGCACCCCCCCCCCCCAGCAGCGTTTGAGGATTCCAGTTGCTCCTACACCCTCTCAGCCTTTGGTATTGTTGGTCATTCTTATTTTTGCCATTTCAGTGAGACAGTGAAGATATCTCACGACGGCTTTAATTTGCATTTCCCTGATAAGTAGTATATTTTTTTCTGTTAAGTGAATTTCCTATGTTTGTATTTCAAGGACAGGGGAAGGATCTTTAAACAAAGATCGAAGAAATGGAGAAAAATGACCCTTGGTCTCTACCTCAAACATACACAAAATCAGTTTGAGATTCAGCAAAGACTCTAACACAAAAGCCAAAGCTAAATGTCTGTAGAAGAAACTATGGAAACATAGTTTGTCACTTTGGAGTAAGCAAGGATTTACTTAGAGAAGATAACAAAAGCACAAACCATAAAACTAAAAATTGATATATTGTACATCATCAAAATTGATATACTGTACGTCATCAAACTTTAAAACTTCTCATCAAAGGTACTATTAAGAATATGGAAAAGTAGACCACAGTATTGGAGAAAATATCTGCAAATCATACACATCTGACAAAAGACTTGGTCCAGGATATATAAAGAACGCCCACAAATCAATGACAAAAAAAAAGGCACGCCAGCGTGGGGGCGGGGCCTTGCTCACGGCGGAACGCTCCAGGCCCCGCCCTCCCGCGCCGCCCTCCGATTGGCTGGTATGTGCGGCCGCGGGGCATTGTGGGACGCCGCGCTCCCGCCACCGCCTAGCCATGTCGGGCTCCCCGGTGAAGCGGCAGAGGATGGAGAACGCACTGGACCAGCTCAAGCAGTTCACCACCGTGGTGGCCGACACGGGCGACTTTCACGGTGAGGCCGCGCGGGGACCCGACTTCCGGGTCGTGGGGCCCCGAGTTCCGGGTCGCGGACCGGGCGGCCGAGCGGGAGACTCGCGGGCACGCAGGGGTGGCGGGTCCGAGGGGCGAGGGTGGAGGTGGAGAGACGGCGAGGACCCCCGGGGAAGGGGGTCCTGAGGGGGCGAGCGGAGCGCAGGGCCGGGGCAGGGTCCTGGGGGGCGGGGAGGGGCGCCCTGGGAACTGCGGGAACCCCCCGGAGGCTCGTGGTGAGCGGTCAGCAAGGTGGTGGGTCAGGGAAGGGCTCTGGGGGCTTCGAGTGGGGGTGCTCCAGGGAGGATTCGGAGCTGATTCCCGGGAAACCGTGTTTTGTTCAGCTACTGTTGACAGCGGACCAGAACGCGAGTTAGTTCTGGGCCCGGAAGAACCAGAAACGCGGTGTGTCGCCACCCGCTGTTGAAACCTGTTGCAACACACTCCCCCCCGCCCCCCACGCCCAGGGACAGCTGTGGCCCCTGGGGACCGTTTGCGGCCTTCTGCCGGCCGGGGCGATGGGGTGGGTGCGTAAACCCCGATGCGCTAAGGAAAGTAGAGGTAGTCCCCTGAAGTTCCGATTTTCCTGGGAGTGGATGGTGTTCACTGGAGAGATGGGGTGACAGAGGCCTGGAAGCGTCCCTGTGGGCCCTCAGCTCCGCTGCCCACCCCCGGCCGAGCCGCCCTGAGCAGATCGCGAACCGCTGGGTGGATGTGAGTGCTGCGGGGCCCAGTAAGGAAGTGACTGCGTTTCTGCTTTCTCACGGTGACTTGAGAAACAGGCTTTAACGCCTCTTGGGTAACACTGAGTAAGAGGATTGTTATTTAGCAGAGCCTTGAACGTGAATAGGCGTATTTGCTTAAATACAAAAGGGGATACGGCGGCCATTGGCTTGGATCCAACCTGTAGGCTTGCTGGCAGAGTGCGTAAACCCATGTGCCGGAAGCTGCCATCAGAGCCGGAGGCTTGGGGAACCCTGTACCCGCCCGCCCCGGAGGCAGTGGCGTTAGCGAGTAGAGCGCTGGGAAGGCGGCTGCAACGCCCTTCTGCTCTTGCTTTTTCCCTTCCTGGCATTTCGAATAAATTTCTGTTTTCGTGAGTTGACAGAGCCCTGCCTTGGGTGTTCCCTGCCGGCTCTCACGGAGCAGCAGCAGGGTGGCTAGTCGGTTACACCTTCTGGCAGCTGGGGCTGAAATGGTCGCGGGGGAATGCTTGCTTTTTTTCCCCCTCCGTTTTAGAAATACCTAAACCCAAGTGCTGACATTTTTTTTAATGAATATTAACTCTGTGAAAAACAGATTAGTTAATAACACATATCCATAAATGTTACATAGTTGTCAGTAGGGTGTTTGGTATTTTATGGTCCTTTTGCAAAAGTTCTTACCTTTGGGGCCTCATAGGCCTCTTTGAAAATATAGTCAAAGCCGTGGACGCTTTTCCCAGAGCAGTGTCTCCCACCCCCCACCACCAGTTTTGCATTGTGTTTAACGGTCCCTCGACCCTGAAGCTCATCTGTTGACCCCAGATGGATCTTGGTTACAATCACATGTAATAAAAAGTACCATTTTCAGTGCACTGCTCTGTGTGTCTTGTCCAAAGCACTTTTTCTTCACTCGTTATTTTGAAATAATTACACACTCACTGGAAGTTGCAAACTTAGTGCATAGAGTCCCACGAATCCTTCGCCCGTTGGCTCTCAGTGGCCACCATGGTGTGATGTCAGAACAGAACTTGGCACTAGGGTGATAGTAGTAATGGGCGGCAGGCCTGACCCGATGTTTACGTTTGCACCCTGCTTGGGCCCCGGGGGGCGTTCTCTGAGCAGTTTTATGATGTGTAGATTCTTGCAGCCACCAGGGCAGGTAGGACACAGCCGTCCCGCGGCCAGAGGCCTCTCTGGTGCTCCTGAGAGCCGCCCCCTCTCCCTGTGCCTGGCTGCTGCAATTGGTTCTCCAGCTCCATAGGTTTGTCTTCAAAGGATACTCTGAAAATACTAATTTGCCAGACCAACTAGTTTACTGAACCAACTAATCCTCAGGACGCTCCAAGCAGTCTGATGAAGGTGAATGGCTGCTGCCTTCCACGTACTCTTGACAGCCTGGTCAGCAAGACTCCGGGCTAAGGTCCCTTGGCTTCCTGGAATTCCTAGCTTGGTTGCTAGAAAGAATTATATTAAAAGAGAGAACAGTTGAAAGAAGAAAGAAAGCAGTCAATGGAGATAACTGGTGGTCACTGTCACACTCGGGAACCAGTGTGCCTGATGGTGGTTTGGTGTGCAGACTGGCCCTCCAGGGTGGGAAAGTCAGCTTTCGCGGTGTCCCATTTGGTCTCTGGTCTGAGTGTTGGTTGTATCATCATGCACACAGCTGCCATTGGCCAGCCCTCTGGGACAGGGGAGGGACTGTGCCAAAAATGATCCTCGCTCTGCTTATGTATTTAGGGCTCACAGGGGACCTTCATGGATTTCTGGGTGGAAGCAAGCACACCACTTAGTTTACAAAATTACTTCCCCAGCTATTGACGAGTATAAGCCACAGGATGCCACCACCAACCCTTCCCTGATCCTGGCTGCTGCTCAGATGCCGGAGTACCAGGAGCTGGTGGAGGAGGCCATCGCCTATGGCAAGAAGCTGGGCGGGTGAGTGCCTGACCAGGCTGCATGCCAGTCCAGGTGTTTCCCTCCCTAGATTTTAGTTCTCAGGAAGGAAGTTGTCTTTTTGTGTCTATTTTACCAGCTTCACTGAAGTGTCGTTTATGGGGAGTGAGCTGCATCCACTGTAAACACAGTGAATGAGTTTGTTCACAGGCAGGTGTTCCCCGGAATCCCCACCCAGTCGGGATGCAGAGCTGCACGCTGGGAGCCCGTCTCCCTTTCATAACATTTCCCAGCCCCGGCAGCCACTTGCCTCTGCCTGCATCTTATGGCCTTTACCAGTACGCAGCCGGGTGGTTTGGGGAAATTGCTGCAGCAGTGCAGCCACCACCATAGTGCACTGTTAGCATTCATGTGCCTCTGGAATGTCCCCCGCCGGTCTGCAGTCAGCCCCCTCCCCAGGTAACCAGACTGACTGTCCTCGCCATAGATTTATGCCTTTTCTAGACAGCTTGTTACATTTTCATTGCTGGTAATGCTCAGCTGAGAGTGGTGCCTGCAGGGACTTATGGCCCCAGGCGGGAGCTCTCTGGCTGGCCTCTCCTTTCTGGGACTCCCTTGAGTGCAGGTGTGTGATGTGCCAGGCCCCACCCAGGCACCCCCCACTCCCCACTCGGCCGCCTCCCTCTACCTCTCCCTCTCCAATGGGTGGGTCTTCCAGGCTCCTGCATCAGCAAGGCCTCTTGCTCCTGGACTTGGGTGACAGGGTGGTACCCTTAGTGATCACCAGTTAGGCCTGGCCAGTGCCAGAGGCCCCCTGACACTCCCTGGCTGCAGTCTGTCTGTGTGCAGTGGGCTCAGAGGCACCCTCAGGTGGCAGTGCTTTGGAAAAGCAGTGTGCCCTTCACTTGTCTGGCAGCCCCGCAGCTTCCAAGAGAGGAAAGATGACTTTTCTCAGTGCCCAAAGACGGGAGGCCGTCTGGGAGAGGAGAGGGCGGGAGGACTGAGTGCTGGCAGGAGGGTGTGACGGTCCCGCCCTGCACTCACAGATGGTTAGATGGGTTGTTATGCTTTGTGTATTCCCACAATAAACAACTGTAAGGAAAAAGAAGGTGAAGGGACAGAACTTGGCAAAAGAGCAGGGTTTGTTCATAGACTTGTGCACCCAACAAGCTTCTGACCTAAATTTTCTCCCTTGAATTTCAGGTTACAAGAGGAACAGATTAAAAATGCTATGGACAAACTTTTTGTGTTGTTTGGAGTAGAAATACTGAAGAAGATTCCAGGCCGCGTATCCACAGAAGTGGATGCGAGGTAAGGATGTGGGAGGCGGATGAGGGCAGAAGCCACATTTAGTCTGTGGTTCCTGTGGATGGCGAGGGCTCAGTCTGCCCCTCCGAGAAATGCAGGACACTCCCTGCTCGGTGGCTTACGTCTGCCGTGCTCTGTGTAAATCCACTGAGGACTGTGACCAGGAGAGGGCTTCTGAGCCATGCCCCACCCGAGGGTAAGGCAGGGTGGGGCCTGGCTCTGTAACGAATCAGAGCTGGCTTGGCCCTCCTTGGTGGTGTCCTGAGGGCAGCTGCGTCTGGTCACAGCCCCTCGCTCTCGCAGGCTCTCCTTCGATAAGGACGCCATGGTGGCCCGGGCCAGGCACCTCATAGAGCTCTACCGGGAAGCTGGGATCAGCAAGGACCGGATCCTGATAAAGCTGTCGTCAACCTGGGAGGGGATTCAGGCTGGAAAGTACGTGACTGTGAGGCTGCTCCAGGGCTGGGGGCTGGGGACGGGGGTGGCTGCGGGCAAGTTTAGGGGACAGAGTGGGAGCATGGCGCCAAAGCCTCCCCTGAGTCCAGAGGAAGCCAGGCCCTGGCAATGCCTGCAGCCGTTGCCTTCATCTCCCATCCTCATCGGCACCTGCTTGGTTTACCACGTGTCAGTTACCTCTGTGGCACCCAGGCTCGGTGTAGAAGGTAGGAAGCAGCAGTGAGAGCCTTCATCTCGTGCCACTGCCCTGCATTTGCCCGTTCTGGACTGTCTGTGTGAGTGGGTCGCACAGTGTGTGGCCCTGGTGTTGGCATCCCTCACTGGGTGGCTTTGGAGGCTCACGGGTGGCTCGTGCCCTGAAGCTAACACCCCGCCATGTGTAGGCCGCATTTTGCATGTGCATCCATTCCTCACCCTTGGGGTGCTCCCTGGTAATGCTGCTGTGAGCACCTGTCACAAGTCTGTGGTTTCATCTGTGGGCACCTTCCGAGAAGAGTTGCTGGGTCACGTGGTCGCTCACGCTTGGCTGTCGGGGGCTGCAGGCTGTCTTTCCGCTGCTGTGCCCTCTGCAGCTGTGCCTCCTGAACACGTCCATGTGGCCATGTGGCATAGACACCTCTGAAACTGTCCCAGTGTCATGGCTGGAGGGGCCTGAGCAGAAACCTAGCATTTGGCATGGCACCACAGTTACCCTGTCCTTGGGTCAACCCCAGGACACTGTGATGGACTGATGGGCTTCTGCGGGGAGCCCCGGGAGGATGAGGGTGAGTGGTGGGTAGGGGCCACTGCGGTCAGGTGGCTTGCGGCCTCTAGCCCTGGCAAGTTGTAGACCAGGTGTGGTGGGCGCCCACTGTGCCTCTCGGGACCTCTGCTGCCTTTGTCCCTGTTTTGAAATGTGAGTCTGATGAAGAAAGCTCGGGTCACCAGAGGGAACCCCAGTAAGTGTTCCCGACTTGGTCATAAGGGGAACAGGCTGACTCTGCCCACCTGTGACACTCTGGCTGCAGTGGGCTATGCTGGAGGACAGGGCCCTGCCAGAGTGCATTAACAAATCTCGAGCATCTTCTTTGTGAAATGACATGTGCTGGCAGGCAGTGCTGGGCAGGAGCCAGGGCCACCTGCAGCCGGCAGCCCGCTCACCCCACCCATCCCCACAGGGAGCTGGAGCTGCAGCACGGTGTGCACTGCAACATGACGCTGCTCTTCTCCTTCGCTCAGGCTGTGGCCTGTGCCGAGGCGGGGGTGACACTCATCTCCCCCTTTGTGGGGCGCATCCTCGATTGGCATGTTGCCAACACAGACAAGAAGTCGTACGAGCCCCTGGAGGACCCTGGTGAGCTGCCCTTTGAGGTAACGGGTGAGGCAAGTGCCTGGTGACACCGCAGAGGCGAGCGAGATACCCAGCCCATCTGCCCCAGAGCCAGGCAGGCACAGGGTCAGGTGTGTGGGGCTTGGGAGGGCTGCTTCGGGCAGTGCGGTGGGAGGCCTGGAACCCAGAATATGTCCTCCCAGGTGTGAAGAGCGTCACCAAGATCTACAACTACTACAAGAAATTTGGCTACCAGACCATTGTCATGGGTGCCTCCTTCCGTAACACGGGCGAGATCAGAGCGCTTGCGGGCTGTGACTTCCTCACCATCTCACCCAAGCTCCTCGGAGAGCTGCTCAAGGACAGCACCAAGCTGGTGCCCATGCTCTCGGCCAAGGCAGGTGAGCCGACCCCACTTTGGCCACTGTGGACGCCTACACCTCGTCCTGGGGGTGCAGGAGATGGATCCCAGCAGGGTCACCAGTCAGGGCTGCAGCATCTCCAGTTCCCACATGGGGCCTGATGGGGGGGTTCCCACCAGGTCTAGGGCAGTGATGGGTCGGCATCAGGGGGCCGGGAGGGGCAGTGACGTTGGAAGGTGGAGACAACCCTGGTGTGTGTTCTCCCCCAGCCCAGGCCAGCAACCTGGAGAAGGTCCACCTGGACGAGAAGGCCTTCCGCTGGCTGCACAATGAGGACCAGATGGCTGTGGAGAAGCTGTCGGATGGGATCCGGAAGTTCGCTGCAGACGCTGTGAAGCTGGAGCGGATGCTGATGGTAAGTGGATGAGCTGAGGACAGCAGGGTTGGCGCCAGCTTGTGCACTCTGGGCCCTGTGAGCGGCCTGTGCCCTGGGCAGCCCCCGAGGGCCTCCTTCTTGCAAGAAGGCGGTGGGAGGGTGGCGCGTGCCCTGGCCACACACTGTGCATTTCTAGGAGCGGATGTTCAGCGCAGAGAATGGAAAGTAGTGGCCCCAAGGCTGGCCTGCAAGGGGCCCACTGCACTTGCCTGGTGATGAATTTTGCATTTTTTTTACCAATTGGAGGAGGGATGGATCACAAATTGATTTGCCTAATGCAGTAAAAGCAGTCACTTTCCTTGTCTGTGCTTCATTTTGGTGAAACTCTGTCCTATGTTGCTCTCGGCACCAGCTGGCAGACCTAGACAGGATGGGGTCAGAGCTCCCCTAGTACCCCCAGTCAGGTAACTCGGTCAATCACAGGCTCTCACCTTGGCCTCCAGCCACTTCGGGCCTTACAGGTGGTGACGTGAGAGCCCAGGAGGCCTTTGACCTTGAACATGGGGACCCACTCAAGGTCTTCCTGTGAGCCTGGAACCCCAGGCAGCCTGCAAACCAGTGGGCTATGCTTTAAGACAGGGCCCTGCCAGAGGGGAAGCTGCACCAGGCCTCTTGGGTGCGAGATGCAGGTGCTTGTGAGAGGACAGCCCCAACCTGCCCCTCCCTGGTGCTTTTGGACAACTCCCTTTCTCCAGGCTGTCCTGGCCCTGGGAGGCTTCCGGGTGCTTGGTACCCTTGTGCCACCTTGTGGGGAATTTGAAACCACATTCTGGACACACCTGAAGCCCAGTGACAGGTGTGGCACAACTTCAGGAGACGCTTACTGTACCGTATATGCCATGCAGCATTAGGAAGGGCTTGGTGGGAGGCGGTAATGACTGGTCTGTGGGATGGGTCTTCCCCGCCCAACCACAGGACCAGCCTTTTCTTGGGACTGAATGATGAAGGGGTAGGGGCTGCAGGGTCTAGGTGAGACTGCCCAGGAGCAAGGGGAGGATCTTCATGGGTGGGGTTGAGTGGTGGGGACAGGCCTGTTGAGACACCATCCTGGATCTCGCTAAGGGACACCAGGAAGGCCTTGTGACTCCTGCCCTAGTCTGGGGCAGCCTCTTCCACTCCCTGCCCCCACCAGAGCCCCACCAAGCCAAAGGTTTTCCCCACAGTTTTCTGCAGGAGAACAGGGGCCCCCAAACCCCATTTGCTGGGGTCAGAGCAGCAGTGCTGGGGGTCAGTGGCCTGAGTGGTCAGGCGCAAGGGCAGGTACCTGAGTGCCCCTGGAGGGTCCCCTGTGGCCCACAGCTGCCCAGCAGCCCCCCACACAGCAGGCTTCCCTGAATACCCTGGGCTGCCTCCTAGGACTCGGAGTCAGCTCCCCATCCTGGCCTAGGGTCCTGGGATGGAGGCCATGACACCTCCAGCCTGCCCATTCAGGCATAGGTGCCAATTGCAATGTGCTTAGAGCCCGGCCAACACCACTGTAAGTAGACAGCAGTCATTTGCCTGTTCCCACCCACAGATGACAGTCCACTTTGGACTTTATGAATATTGCATATAAATGGGATCATATTCACACATGGCCCTTAAATGTCTGGCTTGTTTCCCTTTACATGATGTTTTCAAGGTTCACTCGTGTTGTAGAATGTCATCAGAACTTCACTTTTTCTGGCCAAGCATTCCACCATGTGGACATTAATATTGCCCATTAAGAAGCTATAATCTGCTCATTCATCATGGTGAACAATGCCACAGTCTTCTGCACACCATCTCTATTGGGTTTAAGTTTTTTATCTGGGGTAGATGTTGAGTCTGGGCATGTGGGGAGATCCCAGAGGGCAGGGCCAGAGAAGCAGGCCACCGGCACCCACCCCGCTGTCCTAGAACTTTTGCCTGCATCATCCCAGCCTTTTGGGTTGCCCCCAGCCCCAGGCCCTGGATCTGGCCAACCCAGGACCAAGCTGCAGTGAGGCAGAACCCTGTGGAGCACAGCCCACCTCGTAACCTGATCTGGGGCAATAAGGACAGATGTGGCCAATCAGAAGCCATCAGCAAGGTCATCTGGCTCCTTACAGATAATATGATGCCCCTAAGGTGCAATCTTTCAAGGTTTTCGTCCAGAGATGCCCCCTCGCCATGTGGTGTAACTACAGACACGGGGCCAGCAAGGGACCTGTGTGCAGAGCAGGACAAGTGTGACAGGCTCCTGAGAGCGTCCTCCCAGGAAACGCTTCCCAGGGAGATGGTGTCCAGAGCGCTACGACTCACGGTCTCCAGGGCTGGAAGGAAGCGGCCTGGGGCAGCAGGGGGTCACCACTCTGCTTCCTTCCTTCTTTGTTCTGAGAGGCTGCATGTGGCAGAGCCCATCAAGCAAAGGTGGGGAACAAAGGGGCCCCATGCCAGGCACCCCAGGAAGACCAGAGGGGCCCACACCCCTCTCAGGCCCCCCGAGCTGACTCCATGGATAGTCCATCTGGAATTTTCAAGGCGACCAGCACAGCACCCTTGTGCCATCCACCCCTTACGCAAGCAGTGTGTGCTGGGAGCTAGGGGGGTCTGTCCGGCCTGATTGCTGGGGGCCTCCAACAATGCCATGAGGCTGGCCAGGAGGTCGAAAGTCACTCTCAAGAAGCAGGTCCTAGAGGTTGATTCTGGTTGGTTCTGGGGACACCTAGAGTCTTGGGGTGGTAGCGTCCACTGGCTTTCCCGTAGGCTCAGCAAGGAGCTGCCTCACTTCCTGCAGGACAGGCTCCAGTCAGCAAACGGGCTGGTCAAGAGCTGGGAACCAGCCCACAAAGCCCAGCCCACACAGCTCCTCACCGGCTGCCGCAAAGAAACAGCAGGTTCTGCACAGCCGGGACAGTCGAGCTGGCGTTCTGGCCCGTGACGAGGTGACGGTCCAGCACCACATGCACGGCATCAGGCTGGCTGGCTGCAGGAGACACCGAGGGCACAGGGACAGCCCGGACGCGCCCCGCACAGGGACAGCCCGGACGCGCCCCACCCCACCCACTCAGTCAGCTCAGGCCAGCTCCCACAGCCTGGTGAGGCCAGCCCCCAAGCCTGCCAGGTGCTCAACTAGCTGGCCTTGGCGACATGCCCTTCCCGCTGTCAGCAATGCCCAGCTCACCACTGAAGCTGGCTCCTGCTTCCTTGACAAAGTCCTCCACGATGAGAGGCAGGCGGGCGAAGCCAGGTGCCCGGACGAGCTCGTACACAGAGGGCTACAGGGGAAGGGGCACCCACACAGGGTCAGGCAGGGGCCCTGCCTTCCATGTGGAGATGGGGCCTCAGAGGCCGCTGAGGCAGAGGGAGCCTGACCGGGGCAGAGGGTGAGGCCCTCCGGCTGTGGGGTATCTAGGGAGACGAGGCTACTGTGGGGGCAGGCTGGCTTTGCCCCCCCCGCTAAGGGCCCCACGAGCATGCACTGAGGAGTTCGTTCCTCTTCTGAGCCACTGGCCAGGCCTGTCCTACCATGCAGGCCCTCCCAGCCCTCCACTTGCCCCCAGGACCCATAGACCGGCTCCCCATCCAGACAGGCCCACCACCCAAATGGTGCCACCACTTCCTGGACACGAAGGGCACTGTGTGCCGGGTGGGCACGAAAGTAGGGCTCCAAACTACCCCAATGCCTGCCTGGCCCCACCGTGCGCATGCAGGGCCCCTTCTGGCCAGTGTCCAGGTGTCCTTAGAGGGGCAGGGACCGCAGGCAGCAGAGAGCCACCAGCCCATCCCCAGATTCAAGATCCCTGTCTAGGTGACTGTCACCCACCAGAGGTGACATGGGCCTGAGGCCCCAGCCTGTCCCCCTGCTTCAGGCACATCTGCAGGCCTTTGGTGCCCATCCACAGCCTGGGACCCCTCATGCTGCACTCACGCCAGTGACACTGTAGCCTTGGAACACCCAGGACCTGTCCTCCGTGGTGGCACTGCAGAGGGCGGCAACACCGTGGCCAATGGCACAGATGGGCTCTGAAAGCAAGGGCGGGGCAAGGCCTGAGGCCCTGGGCGCCCACCCGGCCCTGCCCTCCCCAGCGCTCGCCGCACTCCCTGACACACCAGGGCTGCCTTGGGCCTAGGCTTCGCTCAGACCTCAAGTTTCGGCGGCTGAGCCACAGCACGGAGACACAAGGGCCCGGCAGGCCTATTCACCCCCCAGGAGGACCCTGCACCACTGCCCCTGGCACGGCCCACACTGATCCAGACCTGGACTCGCCTGTCCACGAATGTCTAACCATACAACTGCCACCACCGTCAACAAGTAGCTGCCCTCCGCCCAGCAGAAAGGGCCGGCACCCTGCCTCCCATCCCTCCAAGCCTCAGGAGGCAGGCCCTCGCCCACCAAGCCCTCACCCAGGCCCCTCCCAGAAGGCAGGTGGCACAAGTGCATTCACACAACTGAGGTGCCCAGGGACAATTGCTACCTGTCCAGACCCTGCTGGGGACAGGGGCCCCATTCCCACAGACCAAAGATGTTGTGGGGCCCCTGGCTCTGTCCGCTGGCCCCAAAAGAGCACCCCGGCCCAGCCCATCTACGTGACCTCAGATGGCGCCAGGCCAGGGCCACACCAGAGCGGCCCTTCCCCCAGCAGCTTGTGGGCCTTGAACGCGAAGCCCAGCACCAGCAGAGGGCTTGAGGAGGCACGACGTCGGCCGTGGGGCAGGGGCGCCCCAGCAAACGGCCAACCCAGTACACATGCCCACTCACGGTTAGATTTGGAGGTGCTTCCCGTCCACCAGCTGCTCCCCAACGATGTTGCACTCCCCCCACTGAGACGGGACCCTGTACTCCACACTGCCACCATCACACCCCCATGTCTTCACACCCCTGCACTCTTCTGCAGGCCACTTCTCGCGACTCTGGTGTCCCCAGCCCCAGGGGTCACCTACTAGTCTCGGAGCAGAAGTGTTGAAGAATGCGGGCCAGCGACCCGCTGCTAGCTAGGTCGGCCAGGGCCCCGGGACAGCTGGGGATCAAGAGAGCATGGTAGCGGGCACCTGCGGGGAGACCACAGGTCGCTCACAGGGTGAGGCCGCCGGCTGGCCCAGGATCCCCACAGACACCAGCCCGGCTCCTCCCTGCTCCTGCCGGCCACACATCAGCGGTCACTTCCCCACACAGGGTAAGGCTCCCCAGGCCGAGAGCCATTACAGGCTTTTCCTTGCCTCCATGTGCCCACCACCTCTCTCCCCGACAAGCTCAGGAACTCGGCCCAGGATGCAAGACTGGAGGGTTCTCTGGATGGTCCCAGCGCTTCAGGAGCACAAGGCTGCAAACCCACCTGGAACCCCCAAACCCAACCCTGCAAGTCCAGGGCAGCACAGCCCCTCACCATCAATGGACTCCAGCTTGGCAGGGCTGGCGTAGGCCTTGAGGCGGAAGTCCTGCACCCAGCGGGCATTGCTCTCATTCACGTCCACAAAATCCAAGGTCTTCCCCTGCAGGAGCCCAGAGGCGAGGGTGGGCATCTGGTGCTTTCTGTTGGCTCGCAGGAACTTGGGCTGGGACACCACCCCAGAGTCTCCCACCCACCTCAGGGGTGACGCTGCAAACACTCAAAGTGAGAAACATCACTGCCATCACCTCCGGGGCCACACCACTGGAGAGCTGAGAGCTCCATCCACACTCCCGCCCCCCCGGGGAAAGCAGCACTCTTTCAGCCTTGCCCCCAGAAGGCAGGCCCCCAATGAGCACCTCACCAGCGGGGTGGCTAGACTCACCCCAGGGGTGGCCACCTGCAGGTTGAAGGCGGCGCTGGCCAGCGTGAAGCAGTGCAGGAAAGACTGGGCAGACACACCTGCAGCAACGGCATGTGTCTGTGGTCGTAGCACAGGGCACACAGCCCACCAGCCCCCAGGTCCAGAACCACCCTGAGGTGCAGCCCTTCCCCACTTCACCCTGGCCCAACCCACTGGCCTCTCATTCCCCAGGGAGTTCTCCTTGGCCTGACCACAAGAGACCTTTTTATAAGGCAAACCTAAATGCCAGGCTCCCTTACACTCAGCTCTCCATGCACTGAACCGCCAGGACTGAGCGCTGTTCCCACTAGGGACCCCAGGAGGGCAGCAGTGAGCAAGGCCTGTGACCGTGAAGGTGGGGCTGTGGCAACTCTCAGCAGAAACACAGGTGCATCCCAGCCCCTCCCCAGTGACCAGGACCCTGGTTTGCCCTTGCCCCTCTTCTGCCTAGTGGCCTTTCAGAAGGTGTCCCCAACATCCCATGGCAACCCCTCCTCACCCACTACAACCAGCCATCTTTGGCCATAACTTCCAACCTGCCAACCCATGACTGAACCCACTCCCACTCGTGCCTCCCACCATCCAACTCCCCATGCAGGGTGAAAGGGGACCCCAGTTCCTCCCACCCTCTGGGAACACTGTTCAGGGCCCCTGGGGCTCCCCACACTATGACCCCCTGGCCTGCCATCCTCTCTTCCACCCACTTGGGCAGCTACAGAGGTCAAGGTAGCTGAGCCAGACCCCAGGTCCCAACTCTGGCTCTCCACCTCTCCCAAAGTGACTTTGGATTCAAGAAGTCTTCTGTGACCAGGAAGCACAGGAGAGGACCTGGGAAGTGCTCAGGACAGGACAGGCACTCCAGCTCCTCAGTCCCTGCCCCCTGAGAATCAGTACTAGCAACACAGACCCCCCCCCCCAGCCTCGCTGGGTCCTGCGCAAGCCCCTCACTCCCTCTCCCAGTACCTTTGCTGCATGGCAGGGTTATGGGGTGCTGTGCTCCTGCACATCACCAGTCCCCCCCTGGACAGTCCCTTCTCTGGCCCCTCATCCTCCTGGGTGTGTCTAAGGCGGGCCGAAAGAAGGGTGGGTACAGGGGGACATGGGCTCATGGCCCTCCTGCTCTCAAAGGCCCAGACTGCTGTCTTCCAGGCCGGAGGACCCCCACTCTGGGCCCCAGGCTGGACCCCCAGCCCCCAGGCCGCTCAGTTCCCGGCCTCCCCTAGTCCTCCTGCAGAGACGCCGGCCCGAGAGCCGCCGGGCCAGGGCCAGCTCAGGGCTCACCCTCAGCAGCGCCGCTGGCCACAAGGAGGCACGCAGGCCGGGTCGGGAGCCGCTCGGACGCCATGGGTTCTGGGATATCTGCGCGTGCGCGGAGAGAGCTGGTGCGGTCGGGGCGCACCGGTCACGTGCGGCGGCAGCCTGGGGGCGGAGCCGCGAGCAGCGCTGGGCGCATGCGCTGCCCTTCCCCACCCCACCCCCCCAACCTCGGCCCAGGCCCCAGAGTGCTCAGCGGCTGCTGGGGTCCTGCCGTGGGGTCCTAGCTGGTGCGCACGGCGGCCGGAGAGAGCACCGAGGGTCTTCACGGGCAGAGGCCTTAGCAGACCTGAAAGACCCCTGGTCCCTCCCCGTGGACGGGAGTCCCCCACCCCTTGGGGCAAGGGCTGCCCCCACGCTCTCCCGCCAGGGCCAAGGATCCCAGTCCAGTGGAAAGTGTCCTCTCCTCCCACCACAGCACCGCCACCCCGTGGACCAGGGTCCCCGCGTGTTTCCTCCCGCTGCTACATTTTCCGAAATGCTGGAGCTCCTCTCTGCCTGTCACACTCTGCCCCTCACAGCCCACGGGCACCAGGAGCACCATCTGCCCAGCACTTCCTTTCCGAGAATTCACACGCCAGGGCTGGGCTGACCACCGGGTGACATATGTGGACTTGGTATTGGGGCCTTTTCAGGCAGGTATGTTGTGGACAGCCCTGTTACCCAGGCAACCAGTAGGGTGGCCCATGTCCTGGGCTCCAGCTGCATTCCTCTTCCCAGTAGGACTCAGGACTCCCAGTTCCAGGTTCTCCTTTGACGGGGGCTTGGTTAGGTGGGCGGTGCAGAGACCTGTGAGTCCTATGGACCCTTTACCAGAAAGCAAAGTGTGGCAGGTGACAGCCCCTAAAGCACGGGACTGCTGGGGCCAGGGCAACAGGCTGCAAGCAAGCACAGGGTCCCTCCACCTGGCGGGCATCAGCAGCACGGATGGGAAGAGAGCTGGCTCCACTGTCTGCTCCCAGCCCGGCAGGGGCTGGTTGGAAGATACCCGACAGGAGACTGACAGCAGCATTTTGTGGCCTGGCTGGGGAGGCTGGGGGCGGGCTTTGTCCCAACAACCTACCCAATGCCAAGGACATCAGGACAGCAATCAGTGGGTGCCTGGGAGGATCCAGAGGAGGTCGGAATGGGGCTCCCCTCAAACATCTCCAGGTACCACTGGGCTGGAGGGTGGAGGAGGTCGACTGCTGACTTACACCAGCCTTTGTTCCCTCGTGCCAGGGGTGGGTCCCAGGGACATCACCTCAGTGCTCCTGCAACATCATGAGTCACAGCCTCTCTCCAGCCAGGACAGCCCCCTGGTGCTGCAGAGGGCAGGTGGCAGGCCGCTCGGCGCCTCACTCTGTTCAGCAACTCTGACAGCCAGCGCTGTTCCACTGGGGCCTGACACCAGACAGAGACTTCCGATTTCCAAGAACACCAGGACACAGGGAGCCTCTGCCTGCCCAGCCCTGGGGCCAAATTGAGGTCAGGGAGCCATGGGGCCAGGGGGAACTAAAGACCCAGAAGTCAGAGAGGCCTGACTTGCAGCTGCCAAGGTGGGGGGATGTCTGGAGCATTGACTTGCCCACCACCTGTCCTCCCTTTGGGCTTGGTCACTCGGCCCCAACTGGGAAAGGGCGATCTAGTGGACCTGTCCTGGCCCCTTGCCCATATCTGGGGAGGGAGCTCCTGAGGCATTGGCCAGCTCTAGGCCCAGGTGCACCAAGAATGCATTCCATGGCTAGGGTCCCCAAAGAGGCACTGCACACTCTTCTGGGGGTTAGGGGTACTAGAGAGGAAGGCAAAGCAGTCCCCCAGCCTCCGACTTCTTATAGCAAAGGATGCCTGCACGTGCCCTGCAGAGTCCACATGGGACATGGCACATCATGGCACAGGGACAGGGGATCTAAGACACAAGTGCTCAGAAAGCAATGGCTGAGAGCCAAGATCTCTGGGGAGTCCACATGGAACCCTGGGGGCCTCCCCCACTCAGTGCCCAGCCCATGGACACCTCTGTCCCTACAGACGATGCTGCCCACCCGAGTTCTCTTGTTTTCCAGTTGTCCTTGTAAGGTTGATTTGAATGTTCAGTGTGTACTTTTTATATACTGAATACCTTTTATATCTGGTATTTTGTTTAGATTTTAAAAGTAGTTCTGTAATAAAAATGATTAAAACCAGCCCTGGGTATCATTGAGAGCATTTTTTTTTCTGTTTTGGAAGCGTCCCTACATTTGTCAAGTTTAGGGTTGCAACGAAACGGAAGCTGAGCATTGGACCCCCACGTGGAACCCTAGGGACCTCAGCCAACTGATTCTAACAATCCTGGGGAGGAGACCCCAGTGACTGAGGGTGTGTGGGAGTTAAAAAGAAATAAAGAAACAGGAGGTCATTACAAAGTGATGCCACAAAACCATAGTCATGGATGTAGTGTGGCCTCATGACAGGTGCCGGGAGAACAGGCCCTGGCTGTGCTGGAAAGTGAGAGCAAGAAATGGCATCACCATGGAGCAGGAGCCCCATCTACATCCTTGTGCTGGGCTTTCGGATCCTGGTTGGAAAGAAAGAACTGGCATCTGACTTACCCCCCACACAAAACCTAAGGTCCCAATAGACTGAAGGCCTAAATAAGTAAACGCCAAGAACATTAGACTAGCAACATGGGAGACCAACCTTCTCGCCAAGATATCAACAGTTCACATGGAAAGGGAACAAGGGTTACCTGTGATAACACAGATTTTAGAAACTTGTGCCCAGGAGCCAGAAATGGAGTGAAGATGTTTTAACAAAGCCTTGGTATGCAGAACACGTAAGAAAATCCTCCTAGTAAATTAGAAGAGGGCGTCCTTCCAAAAGAAAAAATGGGCAGATGGCACCAACAGGAAAAATTGCAAAAGGCAGGGACCTTGGGAAGAGGAGCACATCCAATGGGCGCAGGTGGAAAAGGGAATAGGCGGGGTGCTCAGTCAGACCGGCGGAACCCGGAGTGCCCCAGCCACCCGTGCCGCCAGGGCGAGGGGAGACTCGCGCCATGGGCAACCCACAGGCTCAAAATGGAGCAGCAGGGTTAAGATGCACACACCACACGACACTGCAACCCCGCGTCTGGGTATGCATCTAAGAGAAGTGATATTAAGGCCCCCTGACATTCGTGCATCCGCATTCCCGGTGGCATGACACACAACAGCCCAGAGGCGGAAGAACCCAGGTGTCCACCGATGGACAAATGGATGCACAAAACATGGTCCGTCCACACGATGGGAAATTACCCAGCCCTAAAAAGGAAGGGCATCCTGCCTGCTAAAGTGTGGACGAACTTGGCGGATATCATGCTGAGGGAAATAAGCCCATCACAAAAGGACAGGCCCTGCGTGATTCCAGTCGTAGGGGAACCTAGAGGAGTCAGCTGCACAGAGATGGATAGTGGACGGGGCGCCTGGGCTGGGGAGGGGAGGTTAGTGTTTAACGGGGAGAGTTCAGTTTGGGGAGATGGGAAGTTCTGGAGATGGTGATGGCTGCAGACAATACGAACGTGCCTAATGCTACTGAGTGTGCGATTAGAAATGGTTTTGACGGTGAGTTTTATGTTATGTGCATTTTACAATAACCCAAAAACAGAAGGTGTGCATGTGGTCCACACATCTCACCGCAGAGAGACAGGCACGGGGTGCTACAGGGATTTTCATTACTGCTTTGTCTCAAGTTAGAGGTTTTTGAAACCACCTAAACATCCTGTAATGGGGACTTGATAAATACAGGGGGGTGGCCTCATGGGTGGAGGCTCTCAGTGTCAAAGGGACTTCCAGCTGAAGCTGATAAACCCTCCTCATAGTCACCTGTGCTCCCTCCCCAAGCCCTAAAACGTCAGGACGGGCTTGCGTGTTTTTAAGGTGTGAAGCGCGGACTAGAGAAAATGGGAGAGGGGACTGGATGGCAAGAGAAGGGGGACGAGTGACAGCACCTGTGCCTGAGGGGCAGCCCTGGGCCGGGAGCTGGAGGGGGTGGTGTGGGCCACGATGGCCCCACTCTGCAGCCCCTGCCCTCTGTGTGGCCGGCCTCAGGACTCAGAGGGGCAGTGGTCAGGAGGCGGCTACAGGACTCAGAGGAGGGGCAGGTCTGGACGAGGGTGTTGGGTCTGTTTGGGGTGTTTTCAGCCCAAGGCAAGTCTCTGGGCTAGTCTGGGCCTGAGATGCGGGAACATGGATGGGGTGCACCACTTTTGGAGGACGTGTACTGGGAAAAAAAGGGAAAGATGTGCCCCCCATGCCAGCTCCAAGGAAGCCTGGCAGAGGAAGGGCCCAGGGTACAAATCCTGCAGGTGCACTGCTGGGGCCCAGTGGGGCCTCGCTCACGCCGGTCCACACCCAGTGGTCCTGCTCCAGCTGGCTCACAGGAAGGCGTGGCCGGAGTGGGCTCTGGGAGCTGTGGGCAGGAAGTGATGAGAGGAGGCCCCCTTCCCACAGCCCCCTCTGTGCCCACAGAGATGGGTGTAGTAGTCAGGGCTGGAGAGGTCAGCCTGAGGAGGAAGGCCCCTGCCCATTCCAACTGCTCAGTCCCACTCTGCCCTGTGCACTGTGGCCAGCAGCCGGGGCCTGAGGGGGGCTGCCCACGAAGTCCTGGGTGTGGCTGTCTGGGATGGCGCAGGGCATGGAGGTGGCAGGAGGGGCTGGTGAGGAGTATCTGGGGCTCCCTAGCCCTCCCTGGAAAACCCTGCAGTGCATATGTGTCACCCCCCGCCGCCCATGCCTGGACAGGAAGCCTGGTCTCTCTCCCGGCCACGTGCAGGTGAGGAGGACAATAGCGCAGCCTTTAGACAATAGAGTTTATTTCAGACTAGTCTCCACTCAGCCCAGCGGGCCACGCAAGGGCATGTCAGGTTCCTGCATGCCCACCACCAACCTCCAGAGCCTGCCTGCTGCCACCACGCCAGGAGCCAGGCTGAGACCAGACGTGCTGAGGGGGCTGCACAGCACGGTCTCCCTGCAGGTGCAGTGGGGCAGCGGACACGGGTGACAGTCACCCACCAAGCAGTTCTACTCTACCTGTTATTGCATTTATACGCTTGTTAGACTCAGGACACTGGATGAGGCAGGAGGGCCCACCTACGAGGACTGGGCAGGCACAACTGCCAGGCGGGTCCCTGATACCTGCCTTCCTGCCAGGCTCTCAGCTAATTGCTGCAGGATGCGGAGGGGGCTCTGGGCAGGAAGTGCGATGGCCCCAGCCTCAGGGGCTCCCCTGAGGCACAAGCTATCAGGTGAGCTGCGGGAGACCGTTCTCTGGGTTCTGTCCACCCAGCCAGCATGCAGGCAATGGGCAGAGATGGCATGGAAGCTCTGTTGACCTGACCACTTCGAGTCAGTCCCACTGATCAGACCCAGGCCGGTGGACCCCTGACTACCCAGTTCCAAGCGAAGAACAGAAAAGGGGAGAGACAGCCACACCCTTTAATGTCCCCACATGGGCTGGACCCAGGTTGGAGCCCATCCCAGACCCCTGCCCAGCCCCGGCTTTCCCATCACTGGGGGCCCCTCAGGATGCTGCTGCCAGGAGGCCCCCAGGGCCCCCAGGGCTCCTCAGGACAGGCTGGCACATGTGAGCACATTCATTCTGGATACGCCTGCCTGTGGGTGGGCAGGCCATACACTCAGGGTCCACCCCTTCCACTGCCCCAAGGTACCCTGGCCCAGGCTGGCATCAGAGCCTCTCCACCCAATGTCAGAGCCCCACCCGGGGCAGCCTGGGAAATCCAGAGCCTGGACTCTTTCTGCCTGGACATTGAGAGGGGGAATCCCTGGGGTCAGCTGAGGGGGCTTAGTTTCTGCTTTTGGGGGCTGTCCCTCTCTCCCTCTGCATGTACGTGGGGGTATATATGTATGTATATTACGGATGTACGCGTGTATGGATAGTGGTATGTGAGCTCGGCATGCACTGGATTCCCGAGGTCTGTACAAGAAGTGGGCACCTGGGCACCAGCTATCATTTTTTCCGGGCCAGGAAGATGAGGCCAAGAATCAGGGCTGCAGCTGCTACAGCCACTCCCCCAGCTACCAGCAGGGGAGTCAAGTTCTCAAAGGGGCAGGGGCCTTGATCCTCTGGGCCCCTGCTGGGGGCCTTGTCCTCCTCAGCCCCATCCCCAGGGCCCTTGGGCTCAGGGGTGGCATCTGGGCTGCTGGGGGCCGCAGGGGCTGGCTTCAGGTTGCTGTGGTTGTTGAGAAGCGCAGGGTCTGCCTTGGCCGGGGTCTTCTTGGCAGACGGGGGTGTGGGGGCTGCAAGAGGCTCCTGCTTCTCTGCTGGAGCTTCCTTCTTCCCCGACTTAGCCAAGAGGGCTTTCCCATCTGCAGCTGGGGGGGCTCTGGCCTCAGCAGCAGCCTGGGGCCCCTTGGTTTCAGGCTTGGGGCTGCTGGTTGACTTCCCTCTGGACTCCATAGCAGGTGCTACTGGCAGGCTGTGCGGGGTGTACGTGAATGGGCAGGTGGCTGGACCACGGCAGCTCAGGACAGCTCACCCTCAGGCATTATACGGGCCTGGAGGGAAATGCAAAGACCCTGTGGCAGGAGACGCAGACTTCCTAAACAGCCCCACCACCTCATCCCCGCAGAGACCCTGCCCAGTTCTCTGGACTCCCCCAGGAGCTGGCTCAGGATGTCCCTCTTCCAGGGTTGGCCTCCTTCTGTCCCTGACTGTTCCCTGAGAAGCCCCTCCAACAACACAGGGAGAAGCTACAGGCCCCCCACTGGCTGGGGTTGCAGGATTGGACGTGCCAGAGGCCTGTTTCCTCCTGTGCAAAATAGTCCTGCCCACACATGCTGTGTCCGTCACACTGGCCTGTGGTAAGGAGGCCCTTTCAGAGAAGTGAGCACACACCCAGACCTGGGAAGGGTGTGTGGTCAGGGGAGGTGGACAGCAGCCACAGTGGGCCTGGGCAGAACCGACAGTGTCCCCTTCTCAGGAGGGCGACTGGGTCTTAGTGGAGGGGGCTCTGGGCAGGGCAGAAATCCAGAGTCTGGGCTCTCAGCACCAATGGGGTGTGAGGGGGCCCATGCCAGCAGTCTCTGGATGCTACATGCTGAGGTGTCTCCCCACGAAGCTGGAGAAGCCAGGTCGGCAGCGACAGGCCTTTGCCTCCTGCCAGCCATCGGCTGCTCCCCAGCTCCTGGCGCCCACCCACAAGACCGGCTTTGCCTGCTTCAGCTTAAGGGCAAAGCCTTCCCTGAGCTGAGGGCTGTGCCTGTCTAGGGGGCAAAGGGGTCCTTGGTGTGAGCCAGATGGGGGATTCCCTGTAACTGTCAGTGTCAGCATCCCTGAATCTGGGCCAGGGCAGGGGATTGGGGGCTCTGGGCTGTAGTTTCCTAGGCCTGGCCCAAATCCCCAATCTCTGGGATGGGGGAGAAATGGGGCCTAACCACCTGCGTCTGAGTTATCCCTCCCGGAGGACCTAGACACCACCTGTCTCCCGTCCCTGGGGAGGATGAGAAACCCCAGCTCCACCCTCAGGGATTGGGAGCCTGTGGGAGAGGCAGCCCGGGTTCCCCGCCCTGGCCAGGGACAATAACCACACCGGAGGTCGTCTGAAGGTCACAGTGCGATGGGAGTGTCCCGGTGGGAGGCCCAGCTGCTGCCTCACTTCCCAGGAGCCTCAGCAGCCCTCACCCCAGCCACTCCGGAGGGGCAGCCAGCTCCTACACTCAAGGTCGCCGAGGGCCAGTGGTCTGCTTTCCCGTCCCAAGACCCTCGGTTATTTTTGGCTCGCACTGACGTCAGCCGGTTGGCGGTACCCCCCGCTCCCCCAATCCCGCCCTGGGCCGCTGTGCCCAAGAGCAAAGGGCCCGCGGGCGCCTCTCGGTGACCTTCAAGGCGGGGAACCGCCGCATCGTCCCGCGGGGCCCAGATCCCTGTCCCGCCCTGGGCCCGGCCTCGGAGCCCCCGCCGCCTTACGCTGCTGCTCCCGGCGCTGTCCCCTCGGCGCTGCGCGCTCTCCGCAAGACCAGGCGGCGGCGGCTGCGGCGGCTGCTGCGGCGGCGGGGACTAGGAGTTTCCCACAATGCACCGCCCCGCACAGGAAGTAGGGGGCGGGGCCGATCCGCGCCGGCTCCGCCCCCTGCCCGGCCGCGACCTCTGGGGTCCTTCAAGGGCTGCTTAGGGTCAGGAAGGCGAGGGGCTGAGGCTGCCCTCCTCTTACCCCCAACCTAGGCAGCGCGGGAGTCAGGGAGCGGCTCCACCCAGGATCCCCTCGGGACAATGTGCCGTCAGTGGGTGGGCAGACAGACTGGGGTCTGCCACGGGAGGGGAGCCAGTACCAAGAGGGGCTGCCCTTTCCCTCACCCCTTAAGAGTTGTCTCAGACAGGAGGCATCTACTTAGAATATTTATTTATCTTCTTAACATGACGAGACACAAAAAGTTACAACTTTTAAAACTCTTCAAAAGAAAAAAATATAATTCTGTAAAGCAGCAGCTTCCAAGGTACAGATGTGATGGGAGGGGGCAGCTCCCAGGAACAACCGTGAACAGGGGGCCCAGGCCAGAGCCCCAGGTAGTGTCACTGGGGAGGACCTCCACTGAGGGGGCCCAGGTTGAGGGACACAGCACCAGCATGTCAGAATCAGTCACCAACACAACCACGCCACTCAATTCACAACATCAGCGGGTCTGGGGGCTGGGGGGGCAGAGCTTATGGAGTGTGGTCAAGGGCTTTATGCAGAGGCCCAGGGTAGTTCCCAGACCCCAGAAAGCAGAGCGGATGCTCCAGTCTCCATACTGGTCCTAATCCCTCCGTCTCCACTGGCCAATCTGAGACCCAGGGTGGGGGTCTCAGAAGAGGGGTCTGCTGATGATGCAGCAAGAGGGGCCAGGAGAAATAAAATTCCTGGATGGGGTCAGAGGGGAGTCTAGGGCACATAACAGCACGCACGTGCGCACACACACACACACACACACACACACACACACACACACACACACACACACACACACACACA
>JAQQAC010006904.1:7421627-7539016 GCA_029783875.1 Phataginus tricuspis | reverse complement strand
ACACACACACACACACACACACACACACACACACACACACACACACATATCCTGGCCATGTGGGCAAGGGAGCAGCCTCCCAGGGCCCCATCCCTGAGAGGCACGGTCAGCTGAGGGCTTGTAGACACAACCTGCTCCCCACATTTGTACATACACACCTCACATGCTCTGGGCCGCCAGCCAAGGGTGGGGGCAGAGAGGGTCACCAGAAGGGATGCTGGGTCCCACAGTAGTGAGGAGTAGGCTTGCCCTGGGAGTCAGTACTCAGCATAAACTCCCACTTGGGACCCCTGGCTCAGTGGGGTGGGGGCAGGAGACCCTAATCCTCCTGCAAAGCTTGCCAGGGTGCAAAATGGAGTCTTGGCTGAGGCAAGGAGAGCAGCAGGGAGGCTGACCGTGGACGGAGGGGATGGACAGAGCCACTGTGCTCCACATGCTAATGAGTAGGTCTGTGCGGGGTCCCTCTGTGGATGAGGGGCCAAGCCTCGGGGACAAGAGCTGGCAGACTGGAGTGTAGGGTCCTGCCTGCCTAGCCCAGGTCTGAGGCCCCCAGTATAGAGACCGGCTCTGTCCTGGGGGTACTCTGGCCAGGGCAGGGCTGGGTAGGGGCTGGCTCTGGGAATGTAAAGACTTCCACATTTTCTACATAAATAAGACATTGATCCCAGTGGTTGCGCAGGCAGGACCCCTCCTGGGAGGCCATGTGTGGACCACCCATGTAGCCCCTGAGCCTCCTCCTCAGCCTCCCCATCCATGTGGGGAGGGGTGGGGAGAGACATGCCCTTGCTCAGTCCTGGGCAGGCCACCCAGCTCTGGCCCCTCTGGTCCCACTGGGCTGAGGGCCTGGGGGGCCATGGTCTCAGGGCCGCGGGTGCTGCAGCAGCCCCAGCAGCGTCTCGGCGATGCCCAGGAAGTAGACCACTTGAGCGATGCCGAAGAGCGGGGCGATGACCAGGGCACGGCAGTAGGCGCCTTTCAGGAAGGCCGAGGGGCCCTCATGCCGCAAGATCTTCCTGCGGGGAGAGGCGAGTCAGAGCGGGCACTGGTGCCCCCTTAGCCCGCTGCCCTGGGGCCTTGCCCACCTGGCACAGTCCAGAAAGCCGGAGTAGGTGTCCTCGTTGAGGCCACGCTGGAGTGACTGCAGCCGAGTCTTCACCACTGCAGGGGGCGTGCAGTCAGGGTGGGGCCCTGCCAGCCTCCTGCCCAGCCCCTCGACCCCAGACCCCTTCCCCAGGGCACCGACCATCACAGGGGTTGACAGCCACTGCAGCCGCACTCCCGGCCACGCAGCCAGCCAGGAAGGACACATAGAAAGGAGACTTCTCTCCGGACGCCGGCTGGCCCAGCTGGTTCAGGTTGGCAAAGAGGGGGAAGTACACAATGGAGAAGGGGACGTCCCTGTGGAAGGGGGTCAGTGGTGACCAGGAGGCAGGGGCCAGCAGGTGGGCCCCCTTCCTCCCACTCTCTCTGTCCCTCCCACCTGAGCAGTGTGGCGCCAAGTCCCTTGTAGAGGCCAGCGATGCCACGGCTCTGCAGCAGGTCCCGGGTCAGCTGGGTGGCCGTGGGCCGGGGGGCAGACGGAGCCTCCACTGGTGGCCGGGTGTCCCCCTGCGCTGGGAGCTGGGTCTGGGCAGCCAGTATCTTCTTCTGGGCAGCTGGGGAGAATGGGGAAGGGCCCGCTGGCTCTCCCTCCTAATTCAGGGGGGGCAGGGGTCCAGCTGTGGCTGCCCCCTCCCGCCCCCCTTTCCCCCCCCACTCTCACCAATGCGGCCTGCGTCCTGAAGCTGGATCTTCAGCATCTCCATGGGGGTTGTCACAATCACCTGGCAGGTGCCCGCTCCACAGCCTGCCAGCATCTCCTTAAATAGGGTCAGCTTCTGCCTGCAGTGGAGAGGGGGGGCCTTGGTGAAGAGTCAGAGGTCCCGCCATCCAGGGCTGCCCACTGTGCCTGGGTGTGAAGGGGGATGGGAGCAGCGGGGACAGATGCAGCCCTGTGGGGGTGTAGCACCCCTCGGCCAGATACTCCTCCAGGCCTTCCAGCCACGGGCACCAAGCCCAGCAGACAGACGGCACATAGGCAAGGCCTGGGAAAGGCAGCGGGGGCGATTTTGAACAAACACAAATGGAGAGGCTGGGAGCCTCTAGTACCCCAGTGGGCTACCTCACAATTCCGCCCTCTGGTGACAGGGGAAAGCTGGCTGTTGTCCCCTAAATCCTAACCTACAAGGGGTGGCAGATCGTGGCTGGAGGCAAAGGACCACTGACTCAGCACCTGCCCCACTGCCTCCCACTCAGAGGTGGGGAGGATGGGGGAGGAGGCCCTGCCAGGTCAAGGTGAGGGGATGAGGGAGGGCAGAGCCTTGTCCTGCCTGTAGGTGTAGACCTCTCCCCTCTCCCCCTCACGATCTTGGACCCCAGCAGCCAGGCAGAAGCCCCCACCCCTCACCCGTCTTTGGAAAGCTGGTATCGGAAGAAGTCATTGGCTGCCAGCTTGATGGCCTTCTCTGGGGTGACAAGGGTCAGGTTCACAGCAGCTCCTGCGGGGCACACGGGGGAACATGGGCAGGTTGGTAGCCCGGCTGGCCGGCTCTCAGCCAGCACTGGCCTTCCAGTTGGCAAAGGCTACCACAGTCACTCCCTGGCTGCCACCTCCTGCCCTCTCACCCACATTTGTGTCGAGTGGTGGTGGACACAGCTGGGGACAGGGGCAGGGCCTCCAGGTGCTCTGCACAGCCTCCCACTCCGCCTGGTGGGCCTTGCTGAGGAGCCCCTCCCCCCGGGTCAGGTGCTGGTGCTAGCTGAAAGGATGTGGGTGTGCATGGCCACACCTGGCCTGGGGTGGGTAAGAGGCCCCCTTGGCCATGAGGGCTTAGGGCTGCCCAGCACGTGGGCAGACTGGGCTTGGGACTGCCTCCTAAGCTGCTTTGCAGTAATGCCTCCCACCCCCTCCCAGCCTCCTGGCACAGATGAGGTCCTGCCTGTACCAGAAGGTAGGGGAGGAGGCTGCAGCCACTGTGGAAGACACAGTGTCCTGCCTTGCTGTGTGCTGGCAGTGAGTGGAGGGTGGGGGTGATGCCCTGGGAGGGGGCAAAGAACGCCCCAGAGATCCCGTCATCCAGTCCAGCCCAGTGCCCAGCCCCCGCTGGTGGCTCCAGTGGCACACTCACACTTCAGGCCCTGCTGCTGCCCTGCCTTCCCTCCTGCCTCCCAGCCACTGGCGGACCCGAGGCTAAGGGACAGTGCTGCCCAGGACCCCATCCGAGCCTCACCACGGTACATGCCGAAGTAGCCCTCTGAGCGGATGGTCTTCAGGAGGCAGTCCGACCTGCAGCCAGGGGGTGGGGTGAGCTGGGGACCAGCCGGGGACCAACCTAGACCCAGGTAGGAGCTCCCCCAGGCCTGCCCTGCCTCAGCTTCCTCTTTGTTAAAAGGGGTGGGGGCACTCAGGAGCAGAGCAGGAGTCTGACATCCACAGCCCCCACATCCTCATGCCTGCTGCCCCTGCCCCCAGGTGTCCACTGGCCGACCCTCCACCCCTACCCCCAGACATGCGCCGGCCAGCGCCCGCCCCCAGGTGCGCTCACATGCTGGTGTACATGCGCTGGCCATTTTGCTGGTTCTGCAACCTCGTCTTGGCCAGGTCGATGGGGAACACACAGGTGACCCCGATCAGCCCAGCGATGCCGCCATTGATGAGCTTGGCTGGCAGACTGTGTGCAGAGGGAGTGTCAGGATGGCGGTCACAGGTCAGGGCAGGTAGGGGCTGGGCCAAGACCAAAGGTAGGGTCGCACTCTGACCTGATCTGCTTATCAGCCATTTAACTCGAGCACACCCAGGTAGGAGGAGGTGGAGAGGCAGGTGCCAGATGGTGGAGGAGGGGGACAGGTGGCAGTCAGAGGGGGAGGGACGTCCTCCTCGTTCAGGGGGATTTAAAAATCACCCCTTCGGTCCTAGAAGGAAGAGGGTCTGGAGTCATCAGGAGGTGGGACAGAAAGTTGAGGGGCACACCAGAGAAATGAGCTTCTCCCAAAAGTCTCCTGCCCCCACCACCCATGCTTGGGGGGTCGGCGCCTGCTACCTGACTCATCCCTGGGGCCACCTGGCCTCCCTTCAAGGCCCCTCAACAGCTTGCCCTCCCAGCAGGCCTTGCTCACACACAAGCTCACGTGCACACGCAGCAGAGCGTACACGTGAGCGTGCTCTGCCTTTAAAGGGCCAGGAGCCTCTAAGAGAGGCAGCAGCTGAGGCCAATTTGTCAGCCAGGGCACCTCAGACTAGCCTGGGTGGCGGTGATGCACCCGCCCCCATCCTTGAACAGAGGCAGCTGGTGTTGCCCTCTTCAGGAGGGAGGCTGGAGTCTCCTCCCTGGCAACCCAGGACCCCACAGCCAAGGCTCTGCTCACGGCTGCCCAGATAGGCGCTGCCAGCTCAGGTGCAGCCCCCAGTGCCAGAGCAGCTTCAACACTGGATCCCCAAACATGCCCTCCCCTCGGAAAAGCACCGTCCTCGCCCACCCGAGCTCGCACCACCTCTCCATCACTTCCAGGAATCTCACTCCTAAGCAGAAACACACACACACAACAGGAGCCCAGAACCTCTGGCAGCTTCAGGGCTGTGTGGGGCACGGCAGGGGGCCAGTGGGAGGGGGGTGGCTGCCCTTCTGAGGCTCCTGGGGTCGGTCCCCCATCCACCCTAGAGCTGGGAAGAAAGGGGGCCCCTTTCACTAGGGGCAGGGCTGGTGAGCCAGGGCCAGCCTCAGGGGCCTCCCCCTCGCCCCTCAGAAGCCAGCTGTCACAGGTTCTCATCCATAGCCCTGCGTCCCAGGATCACACGGCTGGCTCACACCCACGGTCCCTCCAAGGACTCGTGACCTTCACCCCAGCTTTCGCCGGCCAGGCTGGACCCTCTGCCTCCACCGCCGCCCCCCACCCCATGTCCCGCTCACCGGAGGTGCACAGGACTCGGCCCGGAGACTACAGCCGGCGGCGAGCTCACCGAAATCCAGTGGCCGAGGGCGGTGCCGGCTGCGGGGATTGGCCGCGGGGCGGGGCGGGGCGGCCTCGGGGGAGCGACTTTCTCTTTCACTTTGGGCGCGCCGAGGCTCCCTGCAGTTGTGGGAGAAGGCAGGAGACGCGAGGGCAGCGGCCCCCTCAGCGCAGGGGACAGGGAATCTGACTCAGGCTGACCCAACCAAGCCAGGTCACCCGCCTGCCTGCAAGGACTCCAGCTGCCTGGTAGGTTCCTGAATGCAGCCTGCAGGCTGGATCTGTCCAGGGCCTGGGACCCCGAGGAGGGGGCTCCCCCTGTGCCCAGGCCCTGTGGACCTCTGCCTGAGGAATCTGGTGCCCCGGGGTGGGCATGGGTTCGTGCCCACTCGTGCCTGTGGGATCCGTGTGTCAGTTGGGGAAGGCACATTTTAGGGCAACCACGAACTAGAGCAAATGAAGACACTCCTGTCTGCTGGGAAGGCCAGGGAAAAGGGACGCTGGGTCTCAGAGGCCACTGGCTGCCACCCACAGGCCTGCTGACGTGGGAAGCGGCACTCACACCCAGGGCCTCATGCCAGGTCTCTGCTCCTCCATGCCCAGCTTGCAGAAGTCTGACCTCTAAACTTCAACCCAACCTGTCCCTCCCCACTCCACCACCCCACCTTCTAGTGTAGTCTGACTACAGCCAGCTCTCTCTGCAGCCCTGGACCCTGGCAGCAGAGTTTGCATCCTCTCTGGTTTCCCAGGGGACCTGAGTGAGCCCTGCCTCCCTGAGCATCACCAGACCCCACTTCCTGTCAAAGGGAAGGGACACTGCGTGACAGGGTCTGGGATTCAGACAGGCCACCAAAGGCGGGGAGGGGAGCCCTGGTCCCAGGAAAAGGCTCAGGAATCCCAAGCCAGATCCCAAGCCTGAGAAGTCAGCTGGGGGTCTCAGTGGGATGCTGCCAGTGGGGGCAGGGAAGGCTTGAGAACAGAGCAAGGGGGCTCTGCCTGGGGAAGACTGGCAAGCGGGTCCTCTTGTACCTGAACTCCCTCTTCTGTCCTCACTGCATGGGTCCTATTCCCAGCTTCTGGGACAGCCCTGCCCCTTCATGCCATGGCGCCCTAGAAGCAGGCAGCGCCATCCAGGCCTGAAGACCCAGGGCTGTCAGCCCTCAGTGTCCCCGCCCTGCTTCCTCAGGCCAGGTAACCTGAGGCCACAGGCAGGCTAAGGACGATGCCTGGCACAGAGACCACCCAAAGGATGAGCTGCTACCTCCAGACCCACAGAGGTAAAGCCCCCCACAAATGAACTCGCTGAGCTCCCCCAGCCCCAAGAAAGGCAATGGGGTGAGACTCAGAGTCTGGGTCTGGCCACTCGCTCCCCACCCCAGTCCCTGCCCCCAGGGAAGGCCCTTTCTTTCCTGACGGCTGGAGACGCTGATCCATGGACAAAAGAGAGGGATGTGGGCTGTGGGCTCGGCTTAGTCGCAGGCTCGGCTCTCTGTGCAGCTGGAGTCCCGCGGGGCCCCAGATGGCGACGCTGTCCGCCGCCAGGCCGTGGAGACTCCAGCCACCCACGTGGCCACACACTCTGGTGATGTCCCACGTGTGCACTCCCCACGGCCTGACCTGTGCCCCGGCCCCAGGAGCCCAGCCCGCGGGGACACGTGTGCTCTGGAAGCGCGCCCGTCACCGCCAGGGGCGAGTAGGGCCTCCACACCCGGGGAGCAGCGGGTCGGAGCATCCGCCCGCCCGGGCCCCGCAGGAGCTGCCCTGTCGCGCCAGTTGTCACCTCCCCAGGCTGCCGCGGCGCCCCTCGTCCCCGCAGCAGGGCCGCGCTCGGGTAGGCCAGAGGAAGGGAGCGGTCCAGCGGGCACTCACCGAGCACTCTGCCGCCGCCGCCGCCGCGCTCGCCTCCCCGCCGTGCCGCGCGCGGGGCTGCACCTAGACGCGGAGACGCGTTGGCCCGGCGCGCGCCCCGCCCCCCGGCAGCAACGCGAGCTCCGGCTCCCCCTCCCGGCGGCCGTGGTCACGGCGCCTGGCCGCGCCACAGCCTCGCGCTGCCCGCACTGGGCCGTCCTTGGTCTCCGGAGTGGTGCCCCTGCGTGTGCCAGGGACCCAGAGATTAGCTCCGTGGGGCTAGGAGTGCTCGGACAAAGTTGTCCTACGGGAGGGGCAGTCCGGGCGCACAGTACGTGCTCAGAGGCCTGAGCCGGTCAAGCCCCAGCAGCCACCGGGGGTGACAGGGACACAGAGTCCGCACACAGGCGACTTGGTAGCCGTTGGTTCTGCAGCTGTTACTCTGCACCTGGGCTACGCTCTCTCCAGGGACGACAGAAGGCCTGGACACATGGAGGGAGCAGAGGCCAGACCTCCAATTGCTGGCCTCGGCTTGCCTACCACTAGCTCCTCCATCCAACAAATAAAAACAGCCCCGAGCCAGCAGCCATAATGGTGCATGTTTGTTACACACTCGGAGTTGTGTGTGGGGGGGGAGTTTCTGTCCCCAAACACAGGGAAGGCTTGAAAGTGGGGACCTCTGACCTTTGGCCAGAGCACATCAGGGGCCAACCCAACCCAGCGTGGGGTCTAGGCCTGGGCAGGCTCTGGGGACTGTGATACTGAAGGACCAGATGGGGCAAGGTCCCCAGGTGCCAAGCTTGTGCGCTGGATGCCGTCTTGGTACTTGCGGAGGCCGAGCTCCAAGACAGCCTGCACCTCTTCAGCCACATCCCGCCGGTCACTCTGCTCCAGGGCTTGCACTAGGAGTCCCACGGCCCCTGGCTGTCCAGCCTGGCGCTCAGCCCAAGAGAAAAGCATATGGCGGATCTGGCCATCCAGGTCGTCCCTGGAAGTGGGGAGTGGTGACAGAGGGGCCCAGCCCAGGACCATCTGCCACATTCAGGGTTCTGTTCACCCTCCCAGGATGGGTTCTCTGCTCCCTGGACCAGGTGAGGCCAGACCCTCCCTCTGCCGCCTGCTTGCCCTGCCCCCCTGGATGGAATTTCCGCCAGCCTCCAAGTAGGGCCCTCCTGGTGAGGCTCGAAGGAACTCACCGGAATTCATGCCGGATGCGCTGCAGCTCATGGTAGGGCATGCCCAGGTGCAGGGCCACAGCGGGCCAGTCAGGGCCCAGGCGCCTGGCCACATTCAGCAGGTTGCTCTGGGTCAAGAAGCCAGTCTCTGCATCGCCCAGGTTCAGAGGTGCCAGGGAGAGAACAGGCCCCCATCCCCGTCCTGGCACCTCAGACCCCCGCAGTCTCTGAGGGGAAAAGGCGTGCCGTGGTCCCTGGCTGCCCCATTGGCCTCTCCACCGCCCCTCCCCCTCACACACATGGCCCCCCAGGCCACACCGGTAGCTTGATGGGCAGGGTGGCCATCCATAGGGCATCTGCAGCCTTCCTCTGTCGGGCAGCCTCTGCCTCCTTGGGTACCTCCTCAGGCACAGCTCCCCGGTAGAAGGACACCTGGGGTGGGGTGAGGTGGAGTCAGTGCTCTGGCCTCTGCCCAGGCAGCCTGGGGGTCCCACCCCTTGGACCCACCTGGCCCCGCACAGCCTGAGCCTGCCGGTCCAGGGCGGTGGTCACATACACCTCCTTCACGTTCTTCAAGTGAGAGTAGAAGACAAAGGAGATCCTACCCTCCACGCAGTCCGGGCGGTCTGGGGGCAGACGTGGGCTCAGCAGGGAACCTGGTGGCAGACCCCAGGGTCCCCTCCCCAGGGGCAGGGGCATACCAGCATCCACGTCAATGCCCCTCTCAAAGGCAGCAAAGAATTTCTCTCCCTCAAACATCTCCACAGTGTCGGAGGGCTCAGGGCCTCGGTACCGCTCCAGCAGCCGCTGCAGGGTGGCATCCACCTGGGCGGCAACCCCTGGCTCAGAGCCCAAAGCCCCACACCTCAAGCCAGGCCTTTGGCGCCTACCCTGCTACCCTCTGGACCCCTGTCCCACCTTGTCTCGGGGCAGGCACTGCAGCAGGACCTGCTCAGGGTCCCGACGCCTCTGCAGTGCGATGAGGTTGACACGGTGCAGCCGCAGACGCTCCCAGGCCTTGCGTGCCAGGCCCCCAATGCAGGTTTTGGTGGTATACCAGAGCCAGTACCTGGCAGGGCCGGGGTGTGGGTCAGGTGTGCCCACACAGAGGGGGTGGGACTGGGCAGGGACTGGGGAAGCTGAGTGAGCACTCACCAGGAGAAGTGCATGACCTGGAAGCGAGCATATAGGTGGGTGAGCTCCAGGGCCACTTGTGCCGTGATGTCATCCCAGGTGGCTGCGGGAGGGGCCCGGTGCAGCAGGTGCAGGCAGGAGCGGTCCAGACTCAGGCCTGGGGATGGGAGGGGCCACAGGCTGAGGCCTCCCTGGCAGGGGCTCCCCCTCTGAGCACTCACCCCACCCCATGGCCACATGTCCAGGTATGCCACATGGCTGCCTGTCACCTGTGACACCAGGGGGCAGAGGCAGCTGCACGGTGACTGGCTGCAGGAAGCTGGGAGGTCCACTCTGGGAGAGACACAGCAGGAGGCTCGCAGCAGCCTCTGGCTCCTCCAGCAGGGCTCTGCGGGCCATATGCACCACCTGGGGCAGACGGACCACCTAAACACTTGCCTTCCTGCCGCAGCACGACCTGCCACCCCCGACAGCTGCCCTGCCCAAACCTGCATGTGGACACGACGAGGCTCCGTGGTGGCCCCAGGAGGGAATATGACCTTGACACCAGGATGTCCCGACGAGTACAGCAATGTCCCCTCTGGTGGCACCAGGCAGGAATCAGACACAGGGCGTGAAACCACGAGGAACCATGAGAAGTGGGGCACCTGGCAGCAAGCCCAGAGCCGCTGGGCATGGAGGGGTTGGAGGGATCATGGTCAAGGCAGGGTGGAAGAGGTCCAGGTGGAGCCACTCCTGGGACTCCTTCCCAGCAGGCCTGGACAGACCCTCACCTTGGGTGTCTCTTCCTCCAGCTGGGTCTCCAGGTCACTCCAGGTGTCATCATTCAGGCTCCTGACCACCACCTCACGGCAACGCCGGGCACGAGGGGGCACAAAGAGCAGCCACAGGCCCACCTCCTGCCAGGCAAGGGTGGTATGAGCCCTGGGGCTGTGCCTGGGCCCTCCTCAGCAGCCCCCCGACCCGCCCTGGCCATGCCTGCTGGAAGGCCACCCCATGGGGCTGCAGCTCTAGGACACCACTGAGCAGAGCATCATGGGGACCCAGAGGGATGAGGTGTGGCTCCGGCAACCATAGTCGATAGCGGATGGTGACAGGAGTAGCAGTGGCCCCAGCAGGGAACTGCAGGCGGACACCACAGGCCAGGGTCACAGAGCAGCCTTGAGGGGTCACAGGGAAGCTGAGTGAGGACACGGGGGCATCAGGTCAGACACAAAGGGCCTGTGTGTCTGATCCTGGCACCCCTAGGGGACTGCAGACCACCGGGCATGGGCAAGGTATCCAGCATGCACCGCGTGACAGTGCAGACGCTCCTCCAGCACCCCGACACACCTGTCCAAGTCTGAGGTCAGGAACACTTTAGGCACCTCCAGGGCCACGGGTGACCCTGTGGAAGGGCAGATGGGTTGTCAGGATGGTGATGGTGCCTGTGTCCTGTCCATGACCTGCCCCTCCCTAGCAACAAGCCTACCTGGGGGACTGTGGGTGTCTGGTAAGGTCTCACCCAGGGGGTTCCCCTGCAGGCGCACAAAGGGGGCATCCAGTAGCTCAGGGGGCACATCCCGAAGCTGGTTGTCCCTCAGGTCCAGCCGGGTGAGTAGTGGGAGGCGAGCCAAGCCAGCAGGTGCTGAGGTCAGGAGGTTGCTGTGCAGAACAAGTTGCCGCAAGGACCGTAGCGCCACTGCGGGCGGGCAGGCAGACGCTGGCTTAGAGCCACAGAGAACCACTCAGGGCTGCCCCAGGCCTGGAGTGCCGGGCTGAGACAGGATGCTCAAGCTAGGGCCTCCCAGAGAAGCCTATTCAGTCTTTGCCCCATGGCTGGTCAGAGCTCAGGAAGCCTGTGCTTTAAGGAAGGGAGGCCAGGGAAGTGGGGGCAAACAAGGGCTCCCAGGAGGAGCAAGGTCGTGAAGGTGGGCCAAGCCTGGATGTGCATGGGCCCCTGTGGAGAATGAGTGGCCCACCTGAGAGTGCAGGAGGGTCTGGGGCCGAGGGCCGCCCCCCATCAGGCTCCAAGCCAAGGGGGCTACCTACCAAGGGAGGCCGGGAGGCTCTGCAGCCGGTTGGAGGCCAGATTGAGCTCAGCAAGGCTGCTCAGGCCTCCAATCTCAGGGGGCAGAGTATCCAGAAGGTTCTCAGAGAGATCGAGGCACTGCAAGGTGGATAGGGCCCCCAGCGCTGTGGGCACTGCTCGCAGATGATTGTGGCTCACAGAGAGGAAGGTGAGGGCAGGGAGGGCCCCCAGGGCCTCAGGCAGCTCTGAGAGGTGGTTGTGAGAGAGAAGGAGGGCATCCAGGCTGTCCATTTTCAGGATGCAGGTCGGCAGTGTCTCCAGGCTGTTGAAGCTCAGATCCAGGTGGGCCAAGTGGGTCAGGCCACTCAGGCCAGTGGGCAGCGTGGTCAGTGAACCCCGGAGGCAGGCACCCAGTGCTGCCCGGCGTTGCCCACCTGGGAAGGGAGAAGGCAGATGTGGCCCTCAGAATCAGACTGCCAGGTCCCAGCTCAGCCAGCCAGCCAGGGAAGGAGGTGTGTGCACTGAGACAAAGACCTAACCCAACACCACCCCAGCAGGGACACATAGAGATACCAGCAGATGGAGGGAGGCAAGGATGGATGGAGGCGGGGACGGATAGTCATCCCCTGAGACCCACCTCAGGAAAAACACCCCACCAAGTAGCTGCAGGGTCCAGAAATCAGTTCAGCCAGCTTGACATAGGTAAGGGGGTGTCAGGGTTGTGCAGAGAATGGTGGCAGGGCTGGGATCAGGCTGGGTCAGATGTTAAGGACTCACCTTTGAGGACCAGGGAGCGGAGGCGCTGCAGGCTCTGCGGCACCAGGGCCAGGGTAGCCTCCAACAGCCGCGGGTCCTCGTGGCCACTCAGCTGCAGGAACTCCACATCCAGCAGCTGAGTGGGCTGCTGGGCACACAGGTGCAGCAGCCAGTGGCAGCCCCCCGGGTACAGGTCCAGGCTTAGCCGGTTTCCAGCCAGGAATGGGGGAGCCGAGGGTCCCACAGCATCTACAGCATCTCCTACAGCATCTTCTGCAGCAGCCGCCTTGGGCTCCAGCCCCCCTGCCACTGCAGCCATAGCCCACTGGCTGTCCTCGAGGGCCAGACATGTCCCAGCTCGCCAGGCAGGCCTGCCTAGGCAAGGCGGGGGAGGCTGCAGAGTGGGGGAGGAGCTGGTGTGAGTGGGGCTGGGCCCCCCTCCCATCAGGGGATCAGGGAGTCTGGCTGGGGGAGAGCCAGGTCAACTGCTCCACAGAGCCCAGAGCCTAGGCTGGACAGATTATTGGTGAACTGGGACTGGAGAATTTGACCCCAAGGGCTGAGAGGGCAGCAGGCAGGGAGACTCCCCTGTGCAGAGAAGCCTGGGGAACCTGCTTGTGGGAGGGGAGAGGAGGGAGACATCACGTCCTAATGCTGGAAATTTGGACAAGGGACTCCTAGAGCTATCAGGTCATCGTGGTTTTCTCCCACTCTCCTTGGGGGAGAGTACTGGGTCCATTCCCATCTCCAGCCTTCACACCCACCAGCTTTGACCAGAGGTCCAGAGACCCTCACCTAGCTGGTGGAGGCGGTGACCCAGGCAAGGGAAGGGGACTGCCGCTGCTATCAGAGAGGTAAATGGGGGAAGGGGGCCCTGGACAGTTTGGGCTAGTGGGGACCGGACCCCACTCCCATACCCCTGGAAGGCTCTCCTGCCGCTTCCAGTTTACATCTCGGTCCGCTGGGGAGAGCGAGGCACCGTGCTTTCGGGGCTCCGACAGCACGTCTGGGCCGGGAGAGCGACCACCACCTGCCTGTGGCCGGCTTGTCCCTGCGCTCCAGGCCGGCGCGATCTGCGCGGCGCGCCCTACCGCCAGGTTCCCGCCGGCGCGTTTCCGGGCGGGCCGGGATCCAGGCGCCACCTCCTAGGCCCCAGCCCGGCCCCGCCCACCGAGCCGCGCCCCTGCCGGCGGGTGCAGAGCTTCTCCCCCGACCCCGGGCCACGCTGCGCAGACACTGTGCACTCCTGGTCCCACGTTAAAATGAGCGGGTGCGGTATCGGGGCGGGTCACAGCTGCTGTCCTACACCGCACCTCGCCAGAAGCCAGCACCCCGAGAGTGTGCCCTTCCCTAGCCAGCCCCAAAGGCCTCCACTCAGGTCCCGCAGAGACCGGGCTCCCAGCGCCAGTGACCCTACTTACAGGCGATTGCTCTGGGCCAGATGTCCTGACAGTGGGGTTCCCCACATGCTGCTTTATTCACATTTTGCCTACATCTCACAAGAGGGGAAAAGGAGGCTCTGAGAAATCAGATTTTGCTCAAGGCCACATTGCTAGTGAGTGCCAAACCTCAACCAGGTAGGACTCTCAGGGTAGCCTCCCAGCTGTGTTCCTTCGCCGTCTGTAAAGGAACGGAATACTTGCAGTTTTGCGTATTCTGCCCCAAATCGCACCATGTGTCCTTTCTCCACTTCCCCAGCTACCACCATCCCTACTGATGGGAGGCGCAGCCCCATGCCCCATTCAGTTTTCACATAGGCCACCAGAAGACAGAAGAAAACCGGTCAGTATGCACTCTTGTTTATTGCAGCATGACTTAACAATAGCCAAAACATGGAAACAACCTAAGTGTCCCATCAATTGACGAATGTATAAAGAAGAGGTGGTACAAATATACAACGGAATATTACTCAGCCATAAAAAATGAATTATTGCCGTTTGTGACAACATGGATGGACCTAGAGTATTATGCTAAGTGAAATAAGTCAGACATGGGGAAATACCATATAATTTCACTTAAGTGTGGAATCTAAAAAACAAAACAAAAACATAAGAAGACGCCGAAAACAGGTCTCATCTCTCAGCCCGAGGCCCCGCCTCAACCCTCAGGTGGGCCGCAGACAGCAGCGCTCCCTCCATCTACTCCGGTCCCCGCGCTGGAACCTAAGCCCCGTGGAGACAGGGCTGGGCCGCTCCCTCTCCGGATGGCAGCCTGCTACAGGACCCCGACACGGAGTGAATGAGGGGCCAGTGAGTCCCGCTCCAAGCCAACCCAGCCACTGCCCCGCAGGGGTGCCCATCCGCCGCCCTGACCAGGGGCCTACATCACCACAGCCAGTGCTGGAAGCGCGGCGATCCGGAAGTGCGGCGGGTCGGCCGCGTGCAAACGCGCAAGCTGCGGCCTCCCTCACTTCCGGCGGCCGAGCATCATGGGAACTGTAGTACGCCGGCTGCGTCGCCCCCCCCAACCCCGCGAAGGGTGCGTCCCGAGCGTGTCAGCCGCGCAGCATGCTGGGAGCTTTGAAGGGCGAAACGGTCCACGTGGGGCTCGCGTCTCGCTTCCTGTACCCGCGCCAGGAGTTTCGGGGTGCGCTCGCGCTGATCACAGGAAGGCGGCCCCAGCACTGCCCTTCACCTTTGCTGCGGCAAGGGAGTGGCTTGGTTGAGTGACGGCACTCGGAGGCGCCCGCACGCGGCGCTGCGCACGGGTCCCGGAGCCTTCTGGGTAGCGGGTTACCCCCGCCCCCCGCGCCGGCGCCTTCCTTTCCGACCCTGCCGCCGCCGAGGTCGCACGCGGGAGGCCTGTCCGCCGCCACCGAGTGAGTGGAGCGGGCGGGGCGCGGGCCGGGGCGCGGGCGGCGGGCGGGCGGGACGCGGGCCGAGCCCCGGGCCAAATCACGCGCGGCCGCGCTCAGGCCGGCGGGGTTGGGAGACCTCCTAGTGACGCCGCCGTCCTCTCCTGCCGCCTCAGGATGCGTTACGTCGCCTCCTACCTGCTGGCCGCCCTCGGGGGCAATGCCTCCCCCAGCGCTAAGGACATCAAGAAGATCCTGGACAGCGTGGGCATCGAGGCGGACGACGACCGGCTCAACAAGGTGGCCGCTCGCAGTCCCCGGCCTACCCGATACTCTGCACATAGGGTCCTCTCTCTGCAACCCTGGTTTTATCCTCGGGAAAGTGTAGTTTGACGTGCCAGCCCAGGTGGCTGTTTATTGGGTGGCCTTGTTGAGGCCCTGATACAGCCCTCAAGCAAAAGTGGGTGTGAGGTAAAGTTGTGACCAGTTCGGTGGAAGTACAATGCAAATCAAAATTCCTTAGTAACTACCTTTTCAGAAGGGCGACAGGGGCAAGATTCACTTTAGTGCCCAGCCTACTCAAAACCTGACACGTGGTGAGGTGAACAGATATTTTGCATTCTTTATGTAGTGCTGTCTTAGAAAGCCTGTGTATGCCATTTGCAGTATGTCTGAATTCAGAGAACCTACATTTGGGTAATAACTACTCTGCCTGGAGGTGCAGGTCTAGACGTTTCAGGGCGTTTTCTCGTGCTCTTGAGGCCACCGTGGCCTGGCTTGAGAAGATCAAGTTAAGGCAGGGGATGTGACAAGCAGGTCTGTGTAACTGCTGGTTGTGGTCTTCTTCTCCAGGTCATTAGTGAGCTGAACGGAAAAAACATTGAAGACGTCATTGCCCAGGGTGAGAGTGAGTGCGGGGGTCCGCCTTCTGGTCCATCCTAATCCCTGCTGGCCAGCCTGTGGCCTGCCAGGTTTCGCTTGTGGACCAGAGTACCCTTAGAAGCCTCACAAGAAGAGTGCGCAGGGCCTCAGTGGACCCCTGCAGTGGGCGCTTCTAGACATGGAGTGGGAGGTGGGGGTCCCAGGCTCTTTTCGGGCCTGGCAGCTCCTTCAGTGTCTGGGGAACTAGGCCTCTGTAAACAGGTTTCACTATGTGCCATCAGAGAATTGGGAACAGACACTGGGGGATGCCAGGGATGACCACAGGCTCCTTCTCCCACCCTGTTGCTGGGCACATTGTTTTTTCGTGACATCAGGCTAGAGCTGATGGGACTTGAGATTAGGCTGTTTTGGCCGTCATTCCTGACTCTGGGCACGAGACAGGCAAGGATGGCTCAGCAAATAACCTTGTCTGAGCTCACTGCTCGGACTGAGGATCTGGACCCTGGGGCAGCAGACTTGGTCCCTGCCTGGTTATAAGCATGTCTGTTCAACTGTCTCCAGGGTGGGGCGCTATAGCCCAGCCTCTGTTGGAGGGATTCCTAGAAGCCAAGTTTCCAGAAGTTTGCGGGTTGGGGGGGTGGGCGCTAGAGCTGCCCGTCTGGGAGAATGGGAACCTGTGACACTGTCATTGGTGACAGCACCCTTGTATCAGGCAGACTATGTCTTCATTCACCTAAAGTGGCCTTCAGACCTGTGCCTGTTGGCCTCCCTGGCCTCACCTCTCTGCTTTGTAGGCATTGGCAAACTGGCCAGCATGCCCGCTGGTGGGGCTGTGGCTGTCTCTGCTGCCTCAGGATTTGCAGCCCCTGCTGCCAGTTCCACCCCAGCTGCAGGTGAGTGAGCCATTCTGCCAGGCCTGGAGGTCCCCGTGGGGTTCTGGCACATGGCAGGCCCCTCATGTGTCCCTCCCCCCACAGCAGAGGAGAAGAAGGACGAGAAGAAGGAGGAGTCTGAGGAGTCAGATGATGACATGGGATTTGGCTTATTCGATTAGAGCCCCTCCCCTGCAAATAAAACAGTCTTCTGTCTATTGAGTGGTGTCAGCACTTTGCCAGAGTGCAGCCTTAATACTGGGCAGGGGGTATGGGGCTGAGGTGGGTGACCCTCAAGAGGAGTGGCTGCTTGAAGATCCTGGGCACACGGATTTGGTGCAAATATGAGTGCCTGGGAGGGGCAACACTTAGGGATTTGGGTATGGACATGCCTTGAGCAAATTCAGGAGGGGTTCTGAGCCTCACTGGGCACAGTCCTTGCTTCTGAGGACACTGGGCCCTTCCCAGGTAGTGAAGCCTTCCAGGAGACACCCAGAAAAACACCAAAAGCAGTGGTGGGCAGTTACTGCTGTGTGAGGTGGCCGTGGTCAGTCGTCTCTGGTGGCAGGGTCCCTGGGCTTCCCTGATGGAGTCCAGTACTTGTTCAATGCAGCACTCCAGCCCCATGTAACTGCTGGCAACTCGGGGCAGTCACACAGCGACTCAGCCTCAGTTTCCCTGGCTGTCAGATGGGCCAAAGCCCACTTAGCAGACAGATGAAGTGGCTTGTGGGCAGATAATACTGGGCTATGTGTTCAGTCCTTTTAGGGAAGGCTTCCCTGTACTCTGCCTGCCAGGCTCTGGCCTGGAAAGTGGAGCAGGGGGCAGAGGCTCTCTTCTTGCCCACCCAGACACCATCCTGGCCCTGCAACTGTTTTCAGTCTCCTGGGCCTTGGGCCTTCTGCCCCCATTGACAAGCTGCCCAGTAGACTCTCTGCTATCCCCTCCCAGGCATTGGCAACTGGCTGTGTGGTATGCCAGATACAGCACTGAAGAAGGACATGCCCCTTTAAGCTTTAGTTCTGTGAAGGAAGTAACAAGGTTAGGGGTGGTGGCTCCTTCAGGAACTCAAGACCTGGAGGAAGAAGCCCTAGGGCAGGAGATTCTGGAGTGTGAGGGGAAGGAGGCTTAAGACCCTTCTGGTTACCCAGAGGAGTTGGGTAGAGGGCCTCCTAGAAGAATACACCCTGGGTCCAGGGGGCAGAACTCAAAATCAGCCTCAGACCCTCAAGAGAAGGGCCCTGTATGGGTCGGAAAACACCATGAGAACTGGGGACATGACATGTATCTGACAATCCTTACATGCCAGACACCAGGGGTTAACCACACTGACGGGGAAGAGGGGGACCCACCTCCCACCACCAGCCAGGTTTCTGGGAAGGGCCGCCCTGTTCCTGGCTCTGGAGCTGGTTATCCCAGGGGCCTGGAGGGAGGGATATGTACCCAAACAGTTCAACCCGGGTGTGGAAATGAGGGCAGAGGTCTCTGCACTGGGGTAGCTCCACCCTTTAAGGCCCCACAATCCCTCAGAAGCAGGGAAGGCTTGGACCCTGGCTCACTGCACAGCCCACCTCCTATCTTGATGGCCATTTTGGTGAACCCCTGGACTTTCCAGCCTTGAGGGAAGGCCCATTCCCACAGTACTACACCCCTTACCCCACTCCATCTCCAGCAGCATTTCCAAATTTGCACTCAGCAGGGGCCCTGGTCATCCTGATGGGGCCACACCCTGTGCACTGTACCTCCATCCAAAGCATTTGGGGGTGGCATCCCCTGCACAGAGAGAATAGACGAAATTTAGACCCCTCCTGCTTCCCACTCTCCTCTAATCACCCACCAAGGGTCTTTGCATGTGTTGGGTGGCCAGGTCAGCCCAGTGCCCCTCCTGGGTTAGCACACCTGCACCCTGTCACCCTCCCAGTCCTCATGTTGAGATTCTGGAAATGATGTATGCCTCCCCGCCCGTCTGGGTTGACCTTGCCTACTGCTCTACCCTGTGCTGGTCCCCAGGCCAAGGTCAGTGCTGAGTACGGGAGGCTGAGGACTGGACAGCGTGACCCCAGACGGCCAGTTCTGGAGAGGCCCAAGCTCTGGCTTCTTGGCCCTGGCACCAGCGGGGTCCTGAGTGGAGCTCCTGCCTTGAGAAGTGAGTATTCTTGGGGAGACAGGCACACCCCACCACCCCAGCATAGACCAGCCACTTGTTTGAGATGGACTGCGGTGCAGGGCTGGCTCCTGTATCCAAGGCAGGCTAGGCCTGCCCCACAACCCAGGAGAAAAATGCGTAAAAGGGGCGGGAAGAAGGGTGACGTCACCGAAGTACTCCACCTGCTCGAGCAATTAGCGCGGGTGGGGCAGGGCCCGAGTCTTACCCAAGTCGGCCCCACAGCCCGAGGAGCCAGGGTCGGACGCAGGCGGAACCCAGGTTAGTGCCCAGGTACAGGGGCTGAGCGATGGGCAGGGCTGGCCCACCTAGGTGTGGGTCTGTGGCGCTGGTGTTAGCTTTGAAGTTGAGTGTGTGATTCGCATCCGGCTCTGGATGTTTATGGGTGAGTCTGTGGATGAGTTGGGTTCTGGTGGTCCCTGAACTGGGTGAGCATCTCAGTGTCCCGGATGGGTGCTATAGGCGGACCGCCGAGGGAGGAGGTCATGGATGCCCAGACACCAAGGATCCCCGTCGGGGGTGTCCAGATTTGTAAAAGCTCTCAGACCCCCAGGTTCCAGACGTCTGGGCAGTAAGCCTGGGGAGGCCGCGAGGGGGCGGGTCTCAGAGCCATGGGTGGGCCTCCGGGCCCGGCTGGCCCCCCGCGAGGGCGGGGCCTCAGGGCCCTCGGGGGCGCGGCAGTTCCCTGCGCGCTCCGATTGGGCCGTGCGTGCGGCCCCGCCCCGCCCTTACGCTAAAACGTGACCACCCCGCGGTCTCGGTCAGTGTCTCCGCTTCCGCCGGCGGGGACCGAGTAGGAGAGGCTTCGCCCGCGGCGCAGCGAGTCCCGAGCCCGGCGGACCGCCGCGATGTTTCCCAGGGAGGCGACGTGGAACATCTCGTTCGCGGGCTGCGGCTTCCTTGGCGTCTACCACATCGGTGTGGCCTCCTGCCTCCGCGAGCACGCGCCCTTCCTGGTGGCCAACGCCACGCACATATACGGCGCCTCGGCTGGGGCGCTCACGGCCACCGCGCTGGTCACCGGCGCCTGTCTGGGTGAGCGAGGCCGGCGGGGCTCCGGGCTAGAAGCCAGGTGATGATCTTCGTGAGCGTAGAGCGCTCACCATCCACTGGGGAGCCGTGGGGCCGAGGGTGCCGTCGGGAGGGGCCTCTGGCGGCAGGGCGGAGGGTCCAACCCGGGACGGCGGCCCGGGGGCGGGGCTTGGTTTGTTTTGTTGTAAGGGTGCCCAGGGATTGGGGCGGGGTCCGTAGCGCTTCGCTGGACCGAGGTTGCCGCCTATGGCCGGACTCGCCCCGGCGCCATGGTTGGGGGGCGGGCAGGTGCAACAGAAGCTATTTCATTGGAAAGAGAAAGTAACTTGTGGGCGGGACCGCGAGAATCGGGGGAGGGGCCTAACCGGCCACCTCGCCCCGGCATTAAACCGGGTGCCAGCGGTCACTGTGACCTGGGGCTACCTTCCAAGCAGCCAGGACCCCGGGGCCTGGCATGGGAGTGGCCTCTGAAGAGCATCTGGGCACTGTGACCTGGTGCTTCCGGAGGGCACCTGGAGGAGGAGCCATGAAGGTCAGGCCTGGGCATGGCAAGCTCTCCCCCACCCTCTCCGTCCTTGCACACTGCCCACTGTGTCTGTGACAACGTTTCTGATCACTCCATGGGGTGGGAGGTGCTTGTGGCCTCTCCATGATGGTGGTCGGGAGTACAGAGATCTGCCTGGACTGAGCTGGGCTCCTCCTCTCACACACACTTAAATACTTCCTGTGTCCCGTGCAAGTCGTGTTGACAGCACACTGCGTACTTTGGGAGTCCTGGGAATGGTGCCCAGCCCCCAGCCTACAGGGGTAGCCAAGGTGACATGAATGCCCCACCCTGCAGGAGCCAGTCCATGGTTTTCCCCTCCCCACCTCCTGTGACCTTTGCACTGAGGGGGTTGGGGGAGGAGCAGGACTCTGCATTCTTGGGACCTGGGGGTTAGGCACTCTGGCCCTACCCTTTCTTTCATGGAGGCCTTCAGCCCACCCCATGCTACCTCAGGACACATTCAGGTCCCTGGTACCTAGCTGAGGACATGGCTTCCACAGCCTCCCCCTCCCCATTCTTTCCAGTGGCCTTGAGCAGCTGGAGCCCCCACTGTGTGGCAGGGGTGGCCCCACATGCCCCACTCCTGACCCTGGCAGTGGTCCTGGAAGAAAGCATTGTCCTCAGCTTCTGCCCAAAGTCCCTTGCTTCCCGATCACTCCTGGCCTGCTTCTACTCTGGCTTTGTCCTCCACCCTTTCCCCCTGGCCTGAAGGGGACTATTGGGGGGTGCTCCCTCTCAGCTGCAGTAGGCCACGGTCGAGCTTTCCCAGGAGGTGGGGGAGGCACTATTTCCATCCTCACGCCCCTGGCCTTGTGGGACCCCTGAGCTGCATTGGTCTCTATGGGTCTGGATATGGCCAAGTGGGTGAAGGCAGAGGGTAGCCAGAGTTGAACCTCTTTGCTTTCCTTCCTTCCTGGACTGAGTGCCATGCCAGGCCAGGCCCAGTGACTCATAGATCGGGACAGGCAGTTGGGCAATACCGGGCCCTGGCTGTCTGCCCTCTAGGGGTGGTGACCTGCCTCTCTTCCCAGGGGTGAAAGTCCCAACTGTGGGCCAGTCCCCATGATGGACACTGGAAATCCTCAAGGGCAGATGGGGATGCCACGAGTCTTGTAGGGAACCCTGGAGGGTGTGCTAAGTCCAAGAATGCAGGCCCCTGATCCTTGGCCCTGCTGCCCCAGGTGAGGCTGGTGCAAACATCATCGAGGTGTCTAAGGAGGCCCGGAAGCGGTTCCTGGGCCCCCTGCACCCCTCCTTCAACCTGGTGAAGACCATCCGCGGCTGCCTGCTGAAGACCCTGCCTGCTGACTGCCATGAGCATGCCAGCGGGCGCCTGGGCATCTCCCTGACTCGAGTCTCAGATGGCGAGAACGTCATCATATCCCACTTTAGCTCCAAGGAAGAGCTTATCCAGGTGGGCCCTGGTAGGAACATACTGGGGGTGCAGTATGAGCCTGAGGCCCCTGCTCATAGGCCCCTCCATCTCCGCCCCCAGGCCAATGTCTGCAGCACCTTCATCCCAGTGTACTGTGGCCTCATCCCTCCCTCCCTCCAGGGCGTGGTAAGGATCCCCTGGTCACTTTTGCTGAGTGACAAAGATTTGCTACTGGAGCAGGGGGTCATCTGTGCAGCCCCTCACTCCTGCCTATTGCCTCACTTCCTCCAGAGTTACTCAATAGCCAGGCCAGCCCAGAGATGCGCACTTCCTGTGGCTGGCCCCACCCCCTGGCTGTCGGGCCATCTGCTCCTTGGCCAGGCAGCCAGTGCCCAGTGTGTGAAAGGCCCAGATGGAATTGCCACTGGGCAGGCCTAGGTGGCCGTGGGGCAGCCAGCTTGCCCACAGGCCTCTCACTGTGTGGCCGTGTTCCTGCACAGCGCTATGTGGATGGCGGCATCTCAGACAACCTGCCCCTCTATGAACTCAGGAACACCATCACAGTGTCCCCCTTCTCGGGCGAGAGCGACATCTGCCCGCAGGACAGCTCCACCAACATCCACGAGCTCCGGGTCACCAACACGAGTATCCAGTTCAACCTGCGCAACCTCTACCGCCTCTCCAAGGCCCTGTTCCCCCCTGAGCCCCTGGTGAGCTGTGGCGCAGGGTATGAGGGACGAGGCAGTGGGGGCGGTGCAGGGACGCTGGGACTCCGGGGCCAGGACAGGGCACGTCTGGTCCCCGCTCCAGTTTCTCATTCCCGCCTCAGGTGCTGCGAGAGATGTGCAAGCAGGGCTACCGCGACAGCCTACGCTTCCTGCGGCGGAACGGTGCGCGGGCGCTGGGGCGGGGCCGGCACTGCTGCCCACTGCCGGCCGGCGCGCTAACCGCATTTCCGGGCGCCCATTGCAGGCCTCCTGAACCAGCCCGACCCGTTGCTCGCACTGCCCGCCGCCCACCCCGATGCCCCTAAGGACGAGGACGCTGAGGCAGACCCACAGAGGGCCCTCGTGGAGGGCCACTTGCAGCTGCCCCGGGAGGATCACATCCTGGAGCATCTGCCTGCACGGCTTAACGAGGGTGTGTGCGGCGGCGTGTGAGGGGCCTCGCGGCTGGTGGGGGAACAGAGGTGCAGGGTGGTCCTGGGCTTTGCATCCTTGACCTTGACCGGCCAACAACTTCCTTCCTGCCTCTCACCCCCAGCCCTGCTGGAGGCCTGTGTGGAGCCTAAGGACCTGCTGACCACTCTCTCCAACATGCTGCCCGTGCGTCTGGCCACGGCCATGATGGTGCCCTACACTCTGCCGCTGGAGAGTGCCATGTCCTTCACCATCCGGTGCGGGCTGTGGGTGGGGACCGAACTTTGGGATCACTAATGAGTGGTGGGCGCCCCAGGGAGGAAGCTACTGCTGGGGGCTGTGGAGAAGCCATGCCAGGGGTCCCAGAAACCAGGACACAGGTGGAGCAAGCGTGCACGAGTGTGATGTCCCAGCCACAATCCCTGAGTGTCATGCCTTCCACCCTCACCCAGCTTGCTGGAGTGGCTGCCTGACGTTCCCGAGGACATCCGGTGGATGAAGGAGCAGACAGGCAGCCTCTGCCAGTACCTGCTGATGCGGGCCAAGAGGAAGCTGGGCAACCACCTGCCTGCCAGGTGAGCCCCCAACTTCCCTGCCCTCCTGGAGCCACAGCCTCCATGGCCCCACTAAAGCTCTCTCTCCTTGGGTCTCTCTATACCTGCAGGCTGTCAGAGCAGGTAGAGCTGCGTCGTGCCCGGTCGCTGCCCTCTGTGCCACTGTCATGTGCCTCCTATAGTGAGGCACTGCCCAGATGGCTGCCAAACAGCCTCTCGCTAGGGGACGCCCTGGCCAAGTGGGAGGAGTGTCAGCGCCAGCTGCTGCTGGGTCTCTTCTGCACCAACGTGGCCTTCCCGCCGGATGCCCTGCGCATGCACACCTCTGCCAGTCCTGTCCCTGAGCACCCGCAGCACCCACCTGGCTCGCCCCCTTGCTGAATGCCCCTGCTCCAGCCTTCCCCAGCACCTCTGGGTTCCGGTGCTGAGGGCCAGGCGCCCCGGCTTCCCTGCCCCATGTCCTGGGGTTGGCTGGGATCCCCATCCCTGGTCTCTCTCATTCTCCCCATGGAGCAAGGAGAAGGGGGCCCCTCACAGCTTTGAGAAGGGGGCTTTGCTGTCAGCCTCTTCCACCAACCACTCGTTTGCTGTACTGAGTAGGGAGGGGTAGAGGTACATCTCCCCTCACAGGCTATCGAGGGCCTGTCATCTGCACCTTAATCTCCCCCTCCCAGCTTCCCCCCGAGGGCAGGGGAGAGCAGAGGCCTGGCGTGGGCCCCTGGGGTCTCCAGGATGTGTGACCACTGCCTGATGCCCCCAGCATCATTACTCCTGAGAACTTTGCACCTGCCTCTCCCTTTGCATTTCATGTTTTGCTGAAAAATGTTTGTGAAAACTTATTTATTTTTGCCGAAGCAGATGTAATAAATACTACAGCTCAGTCCCTGCCTCCTTCACTTGTATGTGACTACCTGTCCCCATCCCCCCTGGCTGGCCAATGTCTACAACATCCCTCCAGGTCTTCCAGGGGTCCCATTTGTCTTGAGCCTGGCATTTGGGGTGTGCTAATGGGCTTGGGAGTGGGACCCATACATTTGACCCCCACTTTACCCTGAGGCCTGCTGGCTGACTCTTGGATGCAGCTTTCCAAGGACCAGTGGAAGTATTTGGGACCAAGATCCTTGCTAAATAAAAACTCAGAAATGTTTACAAAAGGTGGTGTCTGCACCTCCACTCCATGGTGACATGGTGTGGGGCTGATTTCAGGGTTGGCCTGCTGTGGAGGGTGAGGTCCCAAGCCAGGCAGTGGGACCCAGGAGGGTCAGTGTCCACTCCACTTTGGGCACTTGGCCCAAGGCTCTATGCCAGGTGTGGCCTTCCCTTGTCATTGCAAACCTCACTGGCTAGGTGCCCACACCTGTTCCCCTGCCCCTACCCTCCATACACAGGAGGGGTCTGGAATATTAGGGGAGGTAAGGTCTGAGCTGAAGGGAGCTGGGTTTTGTTCAGGGAGAGACATAGTTTCCTGAAAGCATTCTCTGCCCTGGGCAGTCAGGGGATGCAGCCAGCCCTCCTCAGTGAGGAAAATAACCCATAGGAGCAGGGTGCTGGAGCCAAGCCCAGCATTTGACTGGCTGTCCAGAGCTCCTGGTCTTGCCTGGCTCAGCCCCCACCTGTCCCCTCCCCCCATACCATGGAGAAGCTGTGGTGGAGGTGGCAGCCCCTAGCCAACAATAACTGCAGTGGGACTGCAGGACTGGGAGAGCCGGCTGGGCAGGTGCAGGTGCCAGGGGCCGGCCCCCCATCTCAAGATCCTGTCCTATAGGCTCAACCTGGTCTGGTTCTGCAGGATCCCAGGCCCCTTAAGAAGCAGAGGACCCCAGCACCCAACGCCGCCAGGGCTGCACGGTGAGGCTAGCCCCTCCAGGTTGGTGAACCCAGGCTGGGGCTGGGGGAGGGCTACCCTCTGGAAAGGATGGGGCTTTCTACCTCAGCAGGAAGGTCACACGCAGGCACCACCCAGCTGCTGCTCCCAGCCCTTCCCCACTGGGAACCCAAATCAGGGCTGTGCCCCAAAGGGAGTGTTTGTGTGTGTGTGTGTGGGGGGGTGTTGAGGTGGCAACCTTCTGCCCCCACTCACACATGCACAGGTATTTATGCGTCTGACTTAAGTACCATTTTCTAGTGTATTACATGTTCATTGTGTAAAAATGGGGAAAACCACCATTGGGAGAGTATAGGGAAGAAAAAGTCACCCCACTCCTAAAGATACATGGAAACTATTTGGGTCTATTTCCTGCCTGGCTTTTCCTACACACACTTCTCGGCGCCTTCAATCAGGACCCTCAGGACAGCCCCCTCCTTGTCCTGGTCCTTCTCAGGAAGGGTCCTAGGTCCCCGCTCATCGCCGCACCACTGTGCGCTTTGGGATCTGCTGGGGTCGGTGGCTTATGCAGGGCCAGGCAGGGTGTGAAGCGACAGCCCGGCCGCCCGAGCGGCGAGAGGCGGGGACACGGCGACAGTAGCGGCGGTGGCTCCGCCCGGGGCCGGCCCACGCTGGGGTCCCGGTGCCTACAAGGCAGCAGGAGCCGCTCCGGACCCGGGCCCGGCGAGCCGCCTTCTCCCGAGAGGAACGGCCAGGGAGCGCGGCAGGCGCGACGGCACGGCTGACAGGTAGGCGCCTCTCAAGTCCTAACGCCCCTCCCAGCCGCTGCAGGGCGCACCTACCGCTGCGCGTCGCAGTCGGGAACGCCGGTGGCCCTGGGCGCCCTTAGAGACGGCGGCCCGCGGCCCTGTCTCCCGCTCCGGCCGCCCGCTCCCCGGCGGCCGCGGCGTAGCTTCCGGCCGGGCTGACCTCTGATCCCGCGGAGCCGCGGGCCGCCGGTGGGGTGGCAGACCCGCCAGGTGAAGCGACCGCGTGAGGATGACTCTGGTCCCCGGATCCCCTCCTTGGAGGTCGCGCCCTACCCCTCAGGAGCGCGGGTGGGAAGAGAGAATCGCGGTGCTGGACTAGGGGAGAGTCCCAGGTACTGGGGTGTCGCCAAGCTGGGACTTAGCTTTGGGGAATCCGGGGCCAGGGCGTTGTGGGAACACAGGTGGCTCTGATTAGGGGCGGGGCACCCCTGAGAGTTGGGCAGCCCCGCGGAGGTTCCGGGACTCGGAGGGGGCGAGTCTGCGGAGGGAAGGGCCTGGTGCCGGGGGAGGGGCTACCGGCCTACAATGGGCGGACCCTGCACCTGCAGCCCTTGGCCTGGGGCCATGGGAGGGTCTACGGCAGAGAGGGAGGAGCTCGCCCGCCTGCCAGCTGGCTTGAGGCAGGTCCACTGAGCCCCAGACCCTGGGGCAAAGGACTCAGCCAGGACGGGAGGAATTCTCCCACCCGCCCAGCCCTGCACCTGGCGTTCCACGTCCCCAACTCCAGGACCTGTCCAGCTCTTCCAGGGCTGACCACTCCCTCCCCCAAGCTCCCCCCGTCAGCTTCCACGATCCTCCACTTCATTGGCCATCACACAATCTTCCATAGGGGCTGCCTCCCAGATGGTCCCTCCCCCAGCTCCTGCTCTCCCGCACTGGGCTCCTGAGGCTCCATTCACTAGCTCCCGGGGGCAGCCCCCACAGGCCCTGAGCCAGCATCACCTCACCTGTGACACCTGTGCGTGCAGCATTGCCCCGGAGTGGGCGTGAGCTGTACAGTCCCGCAGCCTCTTCTCCCTGGACCTCCCCAAACTTCCCACATTCCGATTGGCACAGGAAGGCCCCTCCGCTCCCTCCCAGCCCCACAGGGTCCCAGTCAGCCCTCAGACTCACACTTCACTGTCTCCCTGCCTTTCTTCTTCCCCATTTTTTCTGAGCTCCGCTCAGGCCCTGACTTCTCCTTGGCTTCCCAGCATCCAGCAGCCCTGAATCCCACTGCCATGGCCAGCCCTGGGAAGCCTGGGGCTGGGGAAGCCCAGAAGGAGAAGAGGGTGGAAGAGGGGGGCCCACGGGATGCAGTGCTGGAGCAGGCCCAGGAATTGTTTCTGCTGTGTGACAAGGAGGCCAAGGGCTTCATCACCCGGCATGACCTGCAGGTGAGTCCCAGCCCCAAGAGGCTGCCCTCACCTCAGGCTGGCCTTGGCTATTCAGCCCTGCCATCCTTGCTTGGCCAGGGTCTGCAGAACGACCTGGCCCTCACACCTGAACAGCTAGAGGCCGTGTTTGAAAGTCTGGACCAGGCCCACACAGGCTTCCTCACCGCTTGGGAGTTCTGTCTTGGCTTGGGTGAGCTCAGCCCTTGATCAAACCCCTCCCCCAGACCCATACTGGCACATGTGGGATTCTGGGACCACAATACACACAGACAATAGCCTTTTCCATTGCCTCCCTCTGGAGCACACACAGGTGCAACGGGAAGCCCCCCCTCCCCAAGCTGCTGTGGCTTGTATGGAGCTGCCCCTCCTGCCCCTCACCTTCTCTCCCTGTGCCAAACCCAGGTGGGGCTGGGATTCAGGCATGCCCCATTCTGGCCCAAGCCTAGCTGTCACCTCCCATTCCCAGGCCAAGAACTGGACCAGAATAAGGAAGAAAAACAGGAAATTAGGCTCAGAGAAAGGGCAGGATATGTGTGTGTGTGTGTGTGGAAGCGGGGGTATGGTGAGGGGGGGCTGGAGAGTGGGCGCCAAGCCTGGGTGGTAACCCACAGCCCTGCTAAATTTCCCCGCCATGCCCACAGGGAAGTTTGTAGGGGTGGAGTCAGCCCAGGGCTCACTGCCTTCCCGGGCTCCCGAGGAAACCTTTGAGTCCGGCTGGTCCGCTGTGCAAGGCCCGCCAGGCTCCCTGGAGGTGGAGGAGGAGGAAGAGGAGGAGGAGGGGTTCTGCAGCGCACTGGAGCAGCTTGGGGTGGCCCCGGTGCTGGCCAAGTGAGTCTGTGCGGGATGGCTCACTGTTCCCTCTACTGGCTCTGCCTGTCCACATAGCCCGCCTGTTTGTTCCCGCGCAGGGTCCCTAGGCGGAATCTGGCCCAGTCCTTCCCTCTTAGCTGGGACACCTGGGAGGGGCCGGGCGTGATTTCCCGCAGAATTTGCATTTCAGGCGACAGCGGTCCCGGCAACGGGGAGGAGGGGCGGCACAGCTCGCTGCCACTCAAGCCCAGGCAGAGGCGAAAGCACACACAAGAGGGATGACTTACATGCGGCAAATGCGCCTGGCTTGTCTGGGGCTGGGGATCTTGAGAGGCCTACCGGTCGGGATGGGGCGGGAGCCCCCGCTTCAGCTTTAGCCCTTGCCTGCCCCATCCAGGCAGTCCGCGGTGCGGAAGCTCTGGACCCGGCTGCAGCGCGAGCGACCCGAGCTGCTGGGCTCCTTCGAGGACGTTCTGATGCGGGCGTCGGCCTGCCTGGAGGAGGCGGCCCGAGAGCGGGTCGGCCTTGAGCAGGCGCTGCGGCGGTGAGGGCTGGGTCCAGGGATCCGGGGGTCCGGGCTCGGGGAGACTGCCCACCGGGGCTGGGGGCTGGGCGGTTGAAAGCAGCCCCTTCCCCGGCCTGCGTTCTCGAAGGCGGGAGTGCGAGCACGACAGGGAGGTGCGGAGTCTGTACGAGGAGATGGAGCAGCAGCTTCGCGAGCAGAGCCAGCTCCTGCGGAAACAGGTGGGCCCGAGGCGCCCCCGTCCCCCAGGCCGGCCCAGACCTAGACGCGCGCGTCTCCTTGACTCAGCCTTCTCGGAATTGGTCCCATCCCCGGCCCCTGCCCCTCCGCGGCTCGTGGAGGCTCAGGTGCCCCGGCGCGTCCCAGGACCTCCCCCGGGAGGAGCGGAGAGGCCGCCTGGAGCGGGAGCTGCAGAGCCGCCAGCAAGAGCTGGAGCGCGCGGGCCTGCGGCAGCGGGAGGTGAGCCCGGAGGGGCGCAGAACCGCGCAACCCCTGCTCCACTCCTTCCGTTATCCGTGCACTACCCGGTTTCTTGAGGTCCTCTGTGCCTCGGTGTCCCCAGCCCCGGAATAGTTGGGCGGCAGGGGCAAACGCAGGCTTCCAGGAAAGAATAGGGTCCTCTTCAGCCTCGATTATCTCCCACCCCTCAGTTGGAACAGCAGCTGCAGGCCCGCGCCGCTGAGCAACTGGAGGCGCAGGCGCAGAACGCCCAGCTGTGGCTGGCCAATGAGGCCCTGCGGACGCAGCTGGAAAGAGCGCAAGAGCAGCTCCGCAGACTAGAGGACGACGTGCAGGGCCGCCAGAAGCAAACCCAACGGTGCCCGGGGGCGGGGCGGGGCCGGGGTCGAGCTCTGGGTTCAGGTCGGGTCCACTTCCATCCCCATCCCACGTCCCAGCCCCGCCCCGAGGGTCTGCGTGGGGCCGGGTCCTCTAGGGGGTGGTCGGTTGCCCAGAAGCCTCCCTGTATCCCTCCTGCAGAGACGTGGTTGCGGTCTCGAGGAACATGCAGAAGGAGAAGCGCAGTCTCCTGCGGCAGCTGGAGCTCCTCAGGTGTGGGAGGGGAGGGATTCAGCACAGCTCGCTAGCCCACTGTGAGGAAGTCCTTCCTTGGGTCTGCCCTCCGTCCCTCCTGCTGCAGCGCCAGCCAGACATCTCCCTTCTGGGCTGAGGGAGAGCCAGAGCCAGCATTCCCTGCCCAGGAATGCTGCTGTGGAGATCTCTTAGAGCCCTTGGACTCTTCTCCAGGGAGCTGAACATGCGGCTACGAGACGACAGGGATGTCTGTGAGGCCAAGCGGCTGGGCAGTGACCACAGGAAGGCTCTGGCCATGGCTTGCCCACGGGGACCAGCCTGCTGCTGCTGGGCTCACCCCCCTCAGACTCAGCTCTGGCCACCTCACCAGTGCCCCATGACCAGCCCTGAGTGACTCACTGGGCGTCAGGTGGAGAAATGCCTTGTGAAGTTGACTCGTCATGGCTGGGTGCTGCCCACCCAGGATGTGGGCCCTACCCAGTGGACTGCCTGGCCTGCTTGCCCACAGTCATGAAAGAACTAACCCCGTGTGGTCTCATATGCCCCTGAAGGCCCTCATCCTCTCCCCATCCCATCAGACCCTTCTCTGTCTAGCAGAAAGTCCTCCTCCAAATAAAGTCCATTGATTACATGGTGAACTCCTCAGCCTCCTATGTGTGTGAGCCATAGCGTTTGTGTGGCACACATATGAGGTGTCTCTGGTCCACGCATGGCATGTGTGTGGTACATGAACGGTCCAGGTCCATGACTCTGCTGTGCTGGGGCTACGGGTGTCCCTGCATGACCTTGTCATGCCCCCAAGCCCTCACAGTCCATCAAAGCTGCCCCTCAGGGCCCTCTATAGGGGAAATGCGGCTGAGGCCATTGTCTACTCCTAGCCTCAGTGGGCCACCCTCTCCCCATGCCAGCCTTCACACAGGCCTGGGTGAGCCAGCTCGTCCACCAGAGTCGGGCCAGTCCTGAGTGGAGCTACCTCCCATACAACCTCCCTCGGCCCACCGGGAGAGCTAGGAGTTGGGGATAGTGCTCCTCTGCCTATGGGGAGCTGCTCCACCTGAATGCAGACTGTCTGGAGCTGGGGGTGAGCCTGATGGATTGGGAGTCGCCTCCCACTTCTACCTCGACCCTCAGCTCCCAGTACAGCGGGTAGCAGGCTCTGGCCTTTCTACCGCACCCCTTCCCACCACTCCCAGGCCCAATGCCCACCAGGCTGGACTCTGGCAAGCACCTTATGCCTCCCTTCAGGCCATCCTGCACGCTGCACGCTAAGGTCTCTTTTCTTCATATGACTAAGCCTCCACACCCTCCCCCACGGCTGGGATCTGTTCTGCCGACCCCTGCAACTCAGGTGGCCTCTGGGTTGGAGAAGGGCCGGGTCTCGGACACAGTCCAAGGCCTCGGCTAGGCTGGCCGCAGCCTCTCCCGCCCCCAGACCAGCTCCTCCGTCCCCGAGGATGTGAGCGCCCCGTGCGCCTCCGCATTCCCGGGCGGATCCCAGCTCGGGCACCTGCAGGCGTCGCGGCCGCGCTGCGCAGACCCGCGAGGCATCTACCGGCGTGGGTGTGGGCGGGGCCGAGGGCTTGGAGAGGGAGTGGGCTTGATCGGCGGGCCTGGGTGGGCGGGGCCGGGGCGGGGCAGGGTAGGCCGCGCAGTCGCCGCTCTCCCAGCCGCCGCTCCTCCTTGCGCAGCCACCGCCGCCGCCTGGCGACTCCCACGCTAGCCTGGTAAGTACGCCGTCTAGCCAGGCCCGCCGAGGAAACCGGACGCGCGAGGCCCTGCGCGGCGCGGCCCGAAGCACGCAGCAGCTCCGGAGGCCCGGGAGGCCGCGCCCGCCGACCCAGCCGCAGCCCCCGCAGGCCCTCCCGTAGGGATCCGGATCGCTAGAGGCCCGGCGGCGGAGGGGCGCAGGCGGGCTAGGCGCCTCCCCTCTCAGCTTTCGGGCAGCCCAAAGCCCAAGGAGAGACCCGCTTACTGTGCCTGGACCCGGTGCGGGCCTCTCCCCGGGCCTGGCTGAGCGGGTAGGGCCGCCAGGGACCGGGCTGAGGTGCAGGAGCGGGGGTGGGCAGCGCTGTCCAGCCCAGGAGCTATTTCTGGCCAGCCCATCTGGAAAGAGGGCCCCTCCCCAACCGGCCGGCCGCGGGGGGCCGGGGGGGGGGGCTGAATCTGAATCGGGCCTGGGTCGCTTGTGCTGCGCGCGGGGCGTCCACCCCACCAGCTCCCGGGTGGGCTGTGCGCCTGTTTTCTTCCCAGGCGGCAGCTTCCGCTGGTGGGGGAGGTGCAGTGGCCAAGGCCCAACATCGCACTGTCCAGAAATGCTTTCTGCCTTGCCCCTGCCCCACCCTCACCCAGCCCAAAATACTGGGCCTGGATGCTCTTTTTTCTGCTGCTGGGAGTGGACGCGGCGTGCTCTGAAAGCCCGGCTAGAAACCACTTCCTGGGGCTGCCACAAGGAGGGGTGGCAGGAGCTTTCCCGTCCAGCTGGGCCAGGCCTGTGACCTGTCCCTGCTCTTCTAGTGGAGCCTCCTGGGGAACTATCACCCACCAGCATTACAGAGCAGCTGTCCCTGCCGGCCAGGTGAGTGCTGGGTGGGGCGGGTAAAAGTCCGGCTCTGGGTGGTGCTGTGCTGTCTGGAAGTGTGGCCCTGGGCGCTCATGCTTTCTGGGCTCACAGCCCTCACCCGCCCTCTGCAATGCAGACAGCTCTCAGCATGGAAGGCAGGGCGTCTCTGGGGTGCCTCTGGGAGGAGCACCACCTGTAGCCGCCCATCTAGCTAGGGCTGGTGTGGCTATCCCCTTTCCAGTGTGAGGTCCAGGAGAGGAAGAATCCCGGGGTCTGGGAGGTGTTCTGCTGGCACTGCCACCGCCTGCCCAGACCCTCCAATCTCCCCACCCTGGCTGGGAGGAAGGAAGGCCTGCCCTTTAACAAAAGACAACAGGCTTCCCTGAAGCCACAGCTAGTAAGGGGCAGGTCAGTCTGTCTCTGAGTAGCCTCCTCCCATCCAGCAGCTGGTAGGTTCCTGCCAGCCTATGACATGCTGCCGGGGGGATCCTGGGGTGGAGTGGGGGGTGGGTGGGTGGGGCTGCATGAGCTCACCCCAAGGTGGCTGCTGGGGCTTCCTACCCTGCCTGCCAGTGGGGATGAGTCAGCCGGGGATGGCTGGGGTCCTCCTTGTCACCATGCCCTGGGCTCTGGTCAGGGAAGCCAGGCTCTCCAGCCTTCCAGGAGCCTGGCCTTCAGCTTGGCCATGGGCACCAGTCGTCTGCCCTTGCTGCACTAGGGTGGGAGCTGCCCTCCAAGGAAGCGTCCTGGTTCCCAGGACACTCTCCCAGGGCCTTGACCCAGGCAGGCAGTTGGCTCGGCTCACCCAGGGCTGGCCTGGGCATCTACATCCCCTCCTGTTCCAGGGGTGTCTGACTGTCCTCCCAGGCAGGCCCTGGCATTGTGGGCTCTCTGATCCCCTCCCCACCCCAGGATGGGTGAGTTCAATGAGAAGGCGACATGTGGCACCGTCTGCCTCAAGTACTTGCTCTTCACGTTCAACTGCTGCTTCTGGGTGAGGAATGCCCCCACCACTGTCATGCCCTCCCTCCCACCCCTAGCCTGGGAAGGAGCCTGGCAGGGGCTCAGATGGGACCAGTGTGCACTGCCCACAGCTGGCTGGTCTCGCCGTCATGGCAGTGGGCATCTGGACCCTGGCCCTCAAGAGTGACTACATCAGCCTGCTGGCCTCAGGCACCTACCTGGCCACAGCCTACATCCTGGTGGTGGCTGGTGTCGTTGTCATGGTGACCGGTGTCCTGGGCTGCTGTGCCACCTTCAAGGAGCGGCGGAACCTGCTGCGCCTGGTCAGCAGTGTGTGGGTTGGGGGACAGATGAAGGTGCTGGTAGAGGGCTCCCCACCTGCAGCCTGGGTTAGCTCTGGGAGGGGAGGGATGGGCTTGAGTGTGACACTACAGGATAGCTTCCCTGTGCTTTCCCTGGGGTGTCCCTCCCACCTGCACATCCAGTTCTGAGAGAAATCTTCAGGGAGTGGGGCAGGCTACCAGCCCCCGCCTGCTGCCCGAGCCCTTGCTCTGTAGCCACTGGGGAGCCGGGGCTGGGGGCTCTGCTCTGTAGTCCCTGGACACTAGGCATCCCCAGGTAATCGGGGGTGTCTGTATCCCACCCCGCCTCACTGAGCTCCTGTCCCCTCAGTACTTTGTCCTGCTTCTCATCATCTTTTTGCTGGAGATCATTGCTGGCATCCTGGCCTACATCTACTACCAGCAGGTGAGAGGTCTGGGTAGGCCATGTGGGGCACGCATATGCAGCAAGATGGATACACACCCGGGACTATACACGGACATGTACACTTGGGACAAGGACACTTGCCCAGAGGAACACATGCATGTGAGAACACGGACACACATGTAAGGATATACACACACATACAGTGGGAAGGATACACACACACAGAAGCACGCACGATTTCCTCTGCTCCAGAGCTGACCACTGTGCTGGCAGGCCCTGGAGGTGGGGCTGGGCCCCAGAGGAGGGCAAACCTCAGGGGTAGAGCTGCAGCAGCCAAGCTGTCCACCTGGGGGCTCATGGCAGTGGTGGGAGGCATATGTCCATGGGCTCCCTCTCTGCCACCCCTTCCATGGCCACCTGGATGATCTCCCAGCCCACCTGAGCCCCTCTCCAGCCAGCATCTGACACTAGGCTTACTTAGAACCCTCTGGCACCTCTTTATACCTGCCCCCACTCTGCTCCACCTTGGAGGGCCTTAGACTCTGCAGCTAACACTCTCACCACCTCACCCCTAGCTGAATGCAGAGCTCAAGGAGAACCTGAAGGGAACCATGTCCAAGCAGTACCACCAGCCGGGCCACGAGGGTGTGACCAGCGCTGTGGACAAGCTGCAGCAGGAGGTCGGTTGGGGGCAGTGGGTGGCAGTGTGCACCTCCCTGTGGGCCTTGCAGACCCCTGTGGGAGTTCTATTGGGGGCGGGCGCTCAGCCCTGGCTGTGTTCCCACTGCAGTTCCATTGCTGTGGTAGCAACAACTGGCAAGACTGGCAGGACAGTGAGTGGATCCGCTCAGGCCAGGCAGAGGCCCACGTAGTCCCCGACAGCTGCTGCAAGACCGTGGTGGCGGGCTGCGGGGAGCGGGACCACGCCTCTAACATCTACAAGGTGGAGGTAGGCTGACTGGGCTATGGCTGTGGTGGTGCAGGGCCGGAGGACCCGTCGCCTTCAGCTCCCCACCTCCACCCTGCCAGGGAGGCTGCATCACCAAGCTGGAGACCTTCATCCAGGAGCACCTGAGGGTCATCGGGGCCGTGGGCATCGGCATTGCCTGTGTGCAGGTACGGGCGGGCAGTGGGGCAGGCCGAGCTGGGGCACGGGGAGCCGCAGGATGGCTGGAGCCTGCGGCCTGCTCTCCTGGTCTGCCCTGCAGGTCTTCGGCATGATCTTCACGTGCTGCCTCTACAAGAGCCTGAAGTCGGAGCCCTACTGACCCTGCCCACACTTCCGCCTGAGATGACCAACCTGCAGGCAGCCGGGCCGGGGGCCCAAGACTCCACCACTCCCTGCTTGGCCCTGAGTTCTCATGCCTGTGGGCCCCCACCCTGCCATCACAGTCACCTCTGGGGACCCCCATCCCCAGAGGGCGCTTCAAGTGCCTTTTGCTGCACACCAAAGTCCTATGGCCAGTCCTCTCCGGCAGCCAGGACAGCACCTCTGCTAGTGAGTGGGGCTGGCTGGGGTCCTGGCCTCCCTGGGCGGGGGGTGGGGGGTGAGGGACTGGAGCTTTGGATGCTCCCTGATGCCTGTGCTGAGGGGCTGGCCCACCCAGGGTACCCCCAGCCCCCCAGACACCGTGGGCAGTGGCCAGGGGCAGGGCAGTAGGACCACTGGTAGGTAGGGAGGTGCAGGGGGATGCTGAGTCAGTCCTGCCCAGGAGCCTCAGGCATCTACGGCCTCTGCCTGAGTGGCCCTGCCCCCCTGGGAAAGGTCAGACAGTGCTGTCCTGAGGGTCCTCTGCCCCTGCCTCCCAACCCAGGCTTCTGCTCCCAAGCCCCTGCTGTTTTAATGCTGTTCCCACCACCATGTAAAAGGCCCCATGTCTACTTCTTTGCGTCTCCCCTGCCCAGGAGTGGGGATATTTTCACTGCTGTCACACAAGAGCCTGGAACTGCTCCTGCCACTACGAGGTGCACAATAAATGTCTGTGGAACTAAGGAACTTGCTATGTTAGTAACACACGTGGCTCTTGTCCTCAGGGCCTCCACATCCAACAGGGTGGACCGACTTGCCCATCCAGTGCCACAAAGGGTGGGAGCCAGGAGGGCACACAGGGCATCCCGGGCAGCCAGGTATGAAATGAACGCAGACAGGATGCAAGGCCAGTGCAGGGACAGCCTCACACAGGCCACGGAGCAGAACTGTGCCCACTCTTGGAGAGATGGTGGGGGGACCAGAGACCCACAGGGCAAAGAGGGACAGACCTCCAATGGCCTGGCCAGCTTATGGTTTCCAAAGACCGACCCAGCTACTGTGTAGGTACCAGGTACAGGGGACAGAGGGGGTAAGGGTGGAGCAGGGTGATCCAGGAGTGAGAAAGGTGGGTGCACAGCCCACGCTCTGAGCAGGTATGTGCTGGCACTGGGAGCCAGGCTGGAGAAAGTGCTAGGTCTGCAGAAGCTGCCAGGGCTTGGCCACTGTGTCCCTCTGCTCTAGGCCACCCAGCTCCTGTCCCCAAGGCTTGGGCTGTCTACCCCAGGAGCAGACCCATCTTCCTCCAGCCAGTCTCCTAGCTCTGAGGAAGGTGCCTGAAATAGGCTGCCTCCCTCCCTCCTAAGGGCACACTCCTGCCTTCTGCCCACTGGAGGGTACCAGGGCCTGCCTGACCCCTGCCCAGGATGACAGCTTCTAGCTGGAAGCCTCAGCTGGAACAGGACAGAGGCCCCAAGGAGACAGGTCTTCTGGCCAGCCGATGGGATTAAGTGCTAATGCCCAAGCACTGGGTGCTCAACCAGCCTGATGTCCAGCACAGCTTCCTGAGGGCTACTACCCACCTGCATGGGGGTCTCAGGGCTTGTTGTGGAACTGGGCACTGCCCCTCCCCCTCTTCAGGAACTTGGCCAAGAGGAGGAGCCTGCTGGGCTTGGGTGGAGTCTGGAGGCTTCTGGCAGGAGCCTCAGAGTGGGCAGCCATGACCACAGCCAGCACTTCATTTAGGGCTCAGAAAACCTGTTCTTTGATTCCTGGGAGAGGATTGTGAGCATCTCTGTGTTCCACCTAAAGACCACCCAAAACATCGGAGTCGGGATGCCAGAGCCCCTGGCCCCCCACCCACATGCTCTTGGTGTCTGTGCCTTTTTGGGCTGTGAGTGCACACCCCAAGAAGAGCCCACCCCCAGGCTGAGTGGTGGCCTCTCCTCCTGGGCACTGAGGGCCGAGTTCATCCCCATGTGGCGTGGCCTCAGGCAAGAGGCAAGACTCAGAAACACTGGTGAAAGGAGTCCCACAAAGCCAGCCAACTGTCAGGACGTCACAGTTCTGCAAAGGCCTTTACTGGATGGTTCCTTCCACAGTGGGAGACATGCCCACATAGTTGTGGGCAGGCATGTCTCCCAGCTACCCACGCCTTGTGGGATGAACTCTAGGTAGGACACTGCCTGCCATGGCCAGCACGGTCACTTCTCCAGGGGTGCATAGTTGAGCAGCTTTTCAATCAGGTCCACGTGGGCCAGCAGCATGCGGCGGCAGCAGTAACGCTTCAGGCCAAGGGCATCCAGGGCGTCCCTGTGCGAGAGAAAGCAGTCCCAGTGAATGAGCAAGCCCCAGTCAGCTGTTGTGGGATTTCTCCCTCCGCTCTGCGCCCCATGCCAGAGACTGAGACTTCTCCTGGGAGCCACCTCTCTCATTTCCCAAACCACCTAGAGTTCTTCATTTCCCTGGGACCCAGGAAGGCCTCCAGAAATTTCTTCAACGTGCAGGTGTGGCACCTTGGGAAGTGGAGGCCAGGTTTGGAGGTCCCTGCCCATGGCACGTCATGTAGAGGGTCACATGCAGGCTACAAGCCATTTACTGGCACCCTGGTCATTCTAACAGTCTCCTCACGGCCTGGTGCAAACAGCCTATCCATGGCTTCCCCTTCATCCGGGCACCAGGAGTTCAAGTGTGATCAGGATTCGGGCTACCCACACAGGGGCCAAGGGATCACTGGTGAGAAAGGGAGATTCCAGACAGGCATGGTGTAACTGCACTGTGGGCAAGGGCAGAAAAGGGGCCCCCACAGCAGCCTGATGATGACAGCTGTGTGGTCAGAAGCTCGCCTTGTGTCCTAAAGACAAGTGGGTTGCAGGGCACAGGGGGGCTCAAGAGCAGAAAGAGGTTAAGGCGCAGGTGGACAGGAAGGAAGGTAGGTAAGCACTTAATGATGGGAGACGCGCCGCTACCTAACGGAAGGACCGCAGTCTAGAAGTCCCCCGAACACCAGGGGTTTGATACCCAGCTCCTCCCTCTCCTCTCCCCAGACTGTGGGAGGAAATACTGTCCTGAGAACTGGCAGGAGAGCAGCGCTGGAAGGGACCCCGGGACTGAAACCCCTACAGGATCAGCTGGAATCCGATGTGAGTGCCCCGCCTGCCCCCCAGGCTGGGGCTCTCGACTTCAGCCCCCAGTCCTCCAACCCCAGCCCCAGATGTGGCTGGCAGCGCAGCAGGACCCTTGCCTCCGCCCGCCCCGCGCTGGCCGGGACCTCCGCCCTTGTCCCCCAGCCTCTCAGGCCGGAGATCCGGGGAGCGCTTCCCGACCGCGCCTCACCCCTCGGTGTACTCGGCCTGCAGCAGCCCCAGGTAGGCCTCCCACTTGTTGCCCACGATCTTGCCGCAGGTGAAGCAGCGCACGGGGATGATCATGGCGGCGACGGGGGCAACGGCGGCGGCGGCTTCTAGGTCCTGGAGTCGCTTCCGCTAGCGGCACCTGCCCCGCCCCGGGCGCGCCCACGCGCGGGGGGCACGCCCGCCCCCGGCCAGCCGCCCGCCCCACACCCTGGAGCGGTCGGAGTCCGCTTCCCGCCACGAAGGTATTCCTGGCGCGGGCCGGGGTCTCGGTGCCCGCGCGGCCGCGGCGGGAGCAGAAGGCGCTCCCCGCCCGCTGCTTTGGTATGTTCCGGACGACGGCGTCCGAGCGGGGCCGTAAGAAGGCAGTGGCGGCGCTTCGCGGTCCTCGTGTCCGCTGACTGACAGCTGGGCGGCGGGCGGTCAGCGCGCAGGTACCGCGCCCGCAGACGCGGAGCCGAGGCGGGGCGGAGCCGAACCGAGCGCGGAGGCCGGGCCAAGCCGCAGCAACAAGTGGCACGGCCCGGGGTGGGCGGCCGCGGGGTGATCTTCCCGCCGCCCCTCCGGGCTGGCCGGGACGGGGGTCTCTTCACGGGTGCCCAGGGTCTCTGCCGCTGAGTTGGGGTCCCCTTCTCGGCCGCGGCCCGGCTGCTTGCCCGCGCGGTATCGGTCCGGGCAGTGTGGTTACCCGCAGCCCCGACGGCACTTCGATCCGCTTTGGCCCGCGGAAGGGCTAGAAGGGGGCGCGGGGTGCTGGGTGGCCCGCGACCTGGGGGCGTCAGGCCTCGGAGGACCCGCAGGGGGCCGCAGTGGTCAGGTCAGGGAGGGCATCGTGGAAGACGTGCCTTTTGAACGGGACCTTGAAGAGCACAGGACTTCACCAGCCGCGAGCCTGGCAGGGAAGAGGCCTTGGAGTACCTGCAGGATCTCAGTGCGATGGGTTTGGGGCTCGAGTAGGTGGTGGAGCCACAGAAGATTTAGAGGAAGGGGAGGCCGCGTCTCTGGAAATGGGATGGGGTGAGTGTGGTGATCGCAGGGCTGGAGCTGGGGGCTAGGCAGTGTGCACACAAGGAAGGGAAGACTGCTGGGGAGATGAGATTTGGGCTGTGGGTGGACCTGTTGCAAAGTGGCACCTGTGGTTGAGGCCAGTGCTGCTGTGGTGCGTTTGCTGGCTGGGGCGTCTGGATCTCTGGGTCGGGTGGGTAGGGCCTGTGTTGTGTCCCAGACCTCAGCTAACTGCCCTCTCAGGGTGGATGATGGATTCTGGCCTTAGTTGAGAGTCCTGGGTGGGGCTGGCCAGGGCTGCTGCCAGCCTAGAGTTTGTGCCCCTACCTTCACCTGGGTCCTGGACAGCCTCCTCAGTGTCATTTGCCATCCTGTCACATGCAGAGCCACGAGCCAAGGCCACTTCCCTTCCTCTGTCCCACCCCCTAGGCTGACTGGACACACATCCTCTCCCAGGCCAGAGGGACAGGATAGGGGGCGTTGAGTCACAGTGGCCTGGGGTCAGACCCATGCAGAGGCTGCTGGCTGCTGTGGAGGGGAGGGGATCTGGGCTATCAGCTGCGTGGACCTTCAGAGTGGGTTGGGGCGGAAAGCTTCCTGGAGGAGGGGCTCAGGTCTGCCCACCCGTGCTCCCACCCCCTCCTGGAGCAGTTGTTTACTCCCTGAGAGCAGGGGAATGAGCCTCCTGCCTTGATCTCTGCCACAGCCAAGTTGACATTCCTGAAATTCTGAGAGTTTGGGGGCGGGGACTGCCGCCTCTCCCCAGGCTCCGCCCTCCAGCTCCCTGAGTTCCCAGCAGAGGCCACGGGGAGCAGTGTGACTGTCCTTGTGCCAGCCGGTGTGCATGCCCCCAACAAACGTGTGCCCCTTGGGGCACTCCATCCTCCCATCTGGACCCTGCTGAGGCCCTGGGTGGCCGTGTCCCTCTGTGAGTGTTTTGGGGGCACGGGCTGGGATGTGGACCAGGCTCTCGTCAGGGTGGGCACAGGCAGGAGGGAGCCATAGGGCCCAGGGCACCACCGGGGGTGGGGGTGGGGCTATGCTTGCCTGCACGGGTGGGGAGCCCTGCTTCGCCCTGCATGTGCAGCGTCAGAACAGATGTGGCCCAGGCCGCTGGGGACGGCTGGAAATGGGGCAGGGAGAGGGAGGTGCTGGTTTGCGGAGATGTCCTGCTCCCAGTGGGGCACGAGGAGGGAGGGCTGTGCTCACAGGTGGTTTGAAACCCGTGAGCCTCGTTTCCTGTCAGAGGAGGGCCACTTCAGGGCAGGCAGGGAAAGGGGAAGTTAGCAATGGAAGTTTTAGGCACTGAGACCCTGTGGCTCTGAGCATTACCCTGGAAAGAGGCTGGCCACAGGGTGTGTGGGCCTGGGAGTCAGCTAACCCTGCCCCAGTCTTGGGTAATAGCCTGTCTCTCCAGATCCATAAGATTTGGGTGGAGCCAGAAGCTGGCCAGTTTGGAGGGTCCTGATCCTAGCAGTGCAGGTATTGGGGTCCCAGGCTCAGTCCCCAGCCCTGCACGCTCACACAGGGTGTGCAGTGGTGTGGTCTATGAACACCCAGGCTCAGATGCCTCCCCAGGGTCAGACAAGGCCATCCACCTGCTGCTCTCACACTAGCCTTAGCCCTAGGGCCTGGGGGCTGTGGGTGGTGGTGTTTCCCAGTGTGCTTGAGGCTGAGCTAGCCCTACCCTAATGACCCTCTGACACAGCTGGGCTGACGGTGTTGGGGAATGTTGCCATCTGCCAGCCTGCTGTCTGGGCATACTGTGGGCACCTGTGGTGGGGTGGTCCCAGGGCCTGCAGTTGGTATCAGGGCACCCTCCAGGTCCTAATTGTGTTCCCTCTGTGCCCACATCCACGTGGCCTCCACCTGAGGTGGGGGAAGGAGCAGGGGGAGGTAAAGGCCCTGATCTTGGGGTTGGCCTCAGTGGGGCTCTGGAGGCTCTGGTTTGGGTGGGGGTAGGGGACCCCCATCCTGTGTGTGTGGAAGGGGGTGCCAGCCTGCCTGGGCTGGGCATTTGTGAACCCCTCTGCCAAGGTGGGGGCCTGGGTAGGCACTGAAGTAGGAGCAGGCCTGTGTTGCTGGGACCCTCCCAACCCCTGAACGCTGCCTCACAGTGGCCAGGCCTGTGAGCTGGGCTGGGGTGGGCAGGCTTCACTCCGTTCTCCACCCTGAGATGCCCCTGCTGGGCTGTGAGCTCCCCAGCCAGCCCCTGGTGCTCCATTGCTAGGGCTCAGTGGGCCACACCATGGGCAGCTGCCAGGGGCCCCAGGCCTCCAGGTTCATGGCTGGCAAGCTTTTCTGCATCTTGGGAGGCCCCTCTTTGAGTGGACCTTGGTCTGGCCAGGTAGGTGCCCACTGCCTCCTTGTGGCTTGACCACCCCAGTGCTTGACCCTGGGGCTAGAAGGCCCAGCTCGGGGCTGGCAGCCTGTGGGTGTGTCTGTCTGGGGGCTCTCTCAGATCTATCTGTTGCCTGTTGTGTGTGCTGTGGGAGGGAGGGCGTTACAGGCATGTGGATCCCTCCACTCAGAGGAAGCCCAGAGGGGGGAATGGGCAGGGAGGCTTCCTGGAGGTGGAGGCTGGGCCCAGTGAGGATGGGGAGCTAGCTCCAACCCTGTCCAGACCTGCACCCATGCCCAACGTCAGGGTGTGTCTGGGTTGCCCAGTGTGAGGGGTGCATGGGTTTGTGGAGGTGCACCGTGGGGCCAGAAGGGCTGGAGGTCATTAACAGAGGGTCCAGAGGCTTCCTTGCGGGCTGGGGCTGGGAGTGTGCCTGGGCAGTGGTCTTGTCCAGGCTTGGTGTTGGCCATAGGCCTTCCTGCTATGTGGGGGCCCAGTAGGACTGGGGGGTCATGAGGGGCGCTGGTGGATCTGCCCTATACGGGCTTCCTGGGAGGCCCACTTCCCTGGTGCCCAGATGTCGGGGTGTGGGGCACACAGATCCAGACTCAGGCCTGTGTTGGTGGTGGGGAGGGATACATGCTGATTACCTTCTGGAATGCTACTGTGGGCTTTGGACCCCTTAGCTTCTGGGGGAAGAATGCATCCCTCCACCCTGTTGTCTGTGATACTTCACTGGGCCTGAAAACCCCTCCATGGGTGCTTCATCCTTGGACACAGTGATTGTTGAGGGGTGGGGATGGGGTCCCAGGGTCCTGGGCTCGGGCATATCTTCCCTACATGTGATGGGCGTTGTTCATACCTTCTGAGTTCAGGAAGGACAAGTCTCAGGTCACCTGCAGGGAGGAGCTGTGACTTGACCTGGTCAGTGGCCTCCTGTCCACCCAGGTGTGGGTTGGAGTGGTCCAGAAGGCAGTGAGCTTCCCATGGTGAGGTGGCAGCTGCCAGAGTGGGCCTGTCTGTGAGCCTCTGCAGCCCCCTCCTTCCCTTGGGCTGCTGGGAAGACCACCTGCCCCACATCCCAGGCTGCAAGGAGCCCCTGGTCTGGGGCAAGGTGTGGGGGCCCCCTCCCCCAAATCCCTGGCTGGCAGGGGAGGACAGAATCCCCCCTGAGTGCCAGTGGCCAATGAATGGCCCTGTGGTCACTGGCTGGCTCTGTGGGGAGAGCATGAGGTTGGTGGCTGCGGGCATAGTCTTCCCAGAGCTGAGGAGGGCATGGGATGAAGGGCATCTTGGGGGAAGTGGACAATACAGGTTGGTCTCAGGGGTCTGGGACCTCTGGAGCGCTGGATGCCACTGGGCATCCTGTTGGGTACATGGGGCTGGCTGAGTTGGGCCAAGTGGAAGGTGGCCACCAATGTCTCAAGGGGTCACTGGCTACCACTTGATCCCTGGGCAGAGCTGCAGACTGCTGTCTGCAGGTGCCTGTGTGGGGCATCTCCACTGCCTGTGTCTCCACTGGGCCCCGGCCATGGCCACTGTTGTATTCGTTTCCTGGGGCCCAGACATTGCAAAGGACCCTCAGAGGAGGACAGGGTAGACAGGTCACAGGAGGCCCAGGCCAGCTGGTAGTGTAGGACAGGCAGGAACTCTGGGGCTCTCCTATCCAGGCTCCTGGCCTGGGCCAGGTCGGCTCAGGGAGTCCCAGTGGGATGCTGCCCTGAGGCCAGAGCTGCAGTTCTCCGCAAAGCCCTTGGGGAGCAGCAGAGGGCTGGTGCCAGTGGACTTCAGCCAGCTGTCCAGACCCCCCAGACCTGTCGCCTCCTGCAACACTCTGTCACCTCAGCATCACCAGTGGGCCAGCTCCCTCCATCCCTGCTCCTCTCCTCTCTGAGCTCTGCTGCCCAACTCCCAGGAAGTGGACACAGCCAGTGGGCTGTTATGGCCATTGGGTGGGCCCCAACTCCCTTGCCTGCCCTAGGAGGGGAGCGGGCTCAGCACCCCAGGTGTCTGCGCTGCAGGCCTGGGGTCATGGAGGGAGGGGGCATCTGGGCCGCACACCACGGGACCCCTGAGACTGCTGCCCCCACCAGTGGGGTGGACTGTGGGGGCACAGCTGAGGGGGCATCTGTCCCCTTTTGCGATTGTGGGTATATGTGTACCCCTAGGTTTTCCACACAGCACAGTACACGGGGCATTGGTGCATGTCCCCAGTGTCTGTAAGCCACCCAGGGAATCTGGACAGCTGGGGTCTTTGCATGTGTGTGTGTACGTGTCTGGGAGGGTGCAGGGTCTGACTTGCAGCCCCAACTGGTGCAAAATTAAATTCGTGGCTCCTTGTTAAAAAACTATCAAGAATTTCAAGAGGGCAGAAGCGCAGGATCAAACCAGCCTGTGTGATTGCGCAGGTCGCAAGCCTGGGAAGCCCGCCCTCCAGGGGATGGGGATTGGGAGGGGGCTGGAGGTGAGTAGCCCCATCTGTCCACTCTGGCTGGGTCACGGAGCGGGTGCCCCTGGGAGTTGAGATCCGGGTCTGGGCTGCCAACCTTACCTGGGGCCAGTCTTCCCGTTCCTAGTGACCACTCCTGCTCTCCCGCGAGCTCTGGTCCCTCCCTTTAGGTCTGAAAACCTCCCCGCTTCTCCCTCCCTTGCCCTTCCGTGGCCCCTCTCACGGGCTTGTTCATTAAACCGCAGCACCGCCCTCTCCCTCGGCCCCCGCCGAGGTTGGGTACCTCAGGCTACCCCCCGTCCCAACATGCGCCTCTCTGCTATGAGCTGCGGGAGCTTTGGGGTCTCAGCGTAGCACCTTGCTCAGCCTAAGGTGGAGGGGGCTACTTGGAGAGGGCGCGCCCCAGGTCGTGTTCCGGGCCACGTTCCCCCGGCACTACCTCGCTCTGGGCCGGGGACCAAAGCCGGAGGCTCCCTAAGTCGCCGCCAGACGACAATGGGATCAGCGTTTTGGCAGGGGGCGTGCAGGCGCAGTGCGGCCGCGGGGAAGGCCGAGGGCATCGTTCTCGGGGCTGTGAGCTGCCCGGGCCCGGCCCCCTGCAACGCTCCCCCTGCCCTTGGTAGCTATTTCCTCCCGCTCTGGGTTGGTAGCTGAGTGAGGGGCGCGGGCGCGGGCGGGGCAGCGAGGAGGGTCGGGGCCTGGGGGCGTGTCCTTCACGGATTGGCGGAGCGGGCTGGGGGCGGTGCCGTGCGGAGGGGAGGGTCCGCAGCCCGGGGCGGCACGGATTGGCCGGGTGGCGAGGGCTGGGGCGCGGACCCGCGCGGCGCGGAGGGGAGGGGTCCGCGGCCCGGGTGGGCGCGCATTGGCGGGGCCTGGTCTCTGGGCGGCAAGAAGGGGAGGGGTCGGCGGGCGTGCGGGCAGGTGTCCGGGGCTCGCCGGGGTCAGAGCGCAGTGGCTTTCCCCGCTGCCAGCGCGGGGCCGGGCGGGATGCGGTGTTCTGGGACGGAGGGCGCGGGGCTCTGAGTCGGCGGTGGCCCGGCGCTATGCGCCGCTCCAGCACCGACGAGTCCACGTACCGGCGCAGCCCGTCGCCGGAGGGCAAGGAACCGGGCTTCGCGCGCGGCGGCCCCTTCCGGCGCTACAGCAGCCTGTACCGGCGCGCGGGCGCCGGGGACGGCGGGGACAGCGGGGGCGGCACGCCGTTCTTCGGCCTGCACGCCAGTCCCGGCCCCAAGGCGACCCAGACGCGCTACACGTCGCCCAAGGGCAACAAGTACGTGGTCTTCTACCTGGACCTCTCCTTCATCTTCCTCCTAGAGCTGAAGCGCTGCAGCATGGCGCGCGGCTGTCTCCAGGGCGTCAAGTACCTCATGTTCGCCTTCAACCTGCTCTTCTGGGTGAGTGGCCGCTCCTGCAGGGGTGGGGCTGGGGGGTGCCCGGGGTCGCTGCTCCGGCTGCGGGCTAGGGCTGCACCGGCCCGTGGGGTCCGACCAGCCCCTGCGCTCTAGGGGGCTGCCGCACCTCCTCTCCCGCTCCCGCCTCTTCCTGAGATCGCGCGTGTCCCGCACCTGCACGCCCCACGGGGCGGCCCCTGCACTGCGCCTAGCCTGCGTGGGGGTTCGAGTCCAGCGGTGCGCGGAGACGCCTGGTCCGCCCTACGTCCCGTCCCGTCCCGTCCCCTCCCCTCCCTCTGCGCGGCCGGCGTCCTTCCTTTGCCGCCTCCTCCTTCAGAGCGCATCGACCTACCTGCCCCGGAGACTCCCCTTCCAGAGGGGCGGCTGGGGGCGTAGTGGTCCCCCTGTCTCTGGAGGGGGTGAGGGAAAGGAGAGGCACGGTGAGCTCCCTGGCTGGGCAGGCACTGAGCAGGCCCGTGGGCCACCGTGAGTGTCTGGCTTCCCTGCTCTTTCTCCAACATGGTAGTGCTGCGGTTGTTCCCATGCGTTAGGTTTGCTCAGAAGGAGACACTATAGTGTCCAGGGTCCTAGGTGTTGGCTCTGCAGGGCAGCTCCTTTCCCCCAAGACCAGGGCAGAAGAGTTGCTACTGGCTCCCAATAGCACAGGGAGGGTGGTGGGCTGGAGCTGCGGCAGGTGTCACGCCTGACCGTGATGGGGCGACGCTGGCAGGCTGGGGCCCTACTGGCTGTGCTGTGGGAGGCTTGGGGGAGCGATGATGCCAAGGTCACTCCCTGCTCCATTGCCCATTCCTGACCCAGCCTTCTTTCCACAACTGGGAGTAGGGGGTGTGGCTTTGGCTGCAGCCTGGGCTCTGGACTCCAGAGGGAGGCTGTAGTTTGCATGCTCGTTTGCTTGGGGTCCAGTTGAGGCCAAATGCCCAGAAACCCGGGCCCACTCTCTGCTCCTCCCTTCCATCCTGGGCCCTGGCTTTTCTCTCCCCAGCTTGGGAGAGTAGGCGGGGGTTACTGGAAGAGGCCGATAGCCTGGGCTGCCTGTGGAGTGTGACCCAGGAAGGTTCCTGCCCCGGGTGCCTGCGTCCAGAGAGGGCCACCTCAAGGGTGTGTTCTCTGCATGAGGCTCCTCGGAGGGACGAGGCGCTGCCTGGGCGGGGTGTCCCAGAGGCCAGGAGCTGGCAGCAGAGTGGGCATGGCTGGAGTTGTGGCCCAGGAACGTGAAGGGCGAACGTCATCTCTTGGTGGGGATGTTGACCAGCTGCAGGGGCCACCCGTCTGGTTAGTACTGAGAGTGGCAGGGTCAGTGTGACGGGATGGCTGCACGTGAGAGTGTGACCAGAGCTGGCAGCTGTAGGTGCCGCAGTGAAGGTGGCAGGCAGCATAGGTGGTGGGTTGACTGGCGGGGCAGTGGATGTGGGGGATGGTCCAGTCCCAGGAGGTGGGTGGGGCCTGCTTCTCCCTTTACCTGCTTCCTCAGTGAGCTGTACACCTGCCTGCAGGAGGAGAGGGGGCCCCTCAAGGGCCTGTGCTCTGAGAGCAGCCCTCCCTCATGGGTCCCCAGGCAGAACTGTTTCTGTGCAAGCCCTGAGGAGCTTCCCTTCCAGCTGCAGGGTGGACGCTCCGCCCTCCCTGTGGTGGGTGATGGATGTCCTCTTCCAGGATAACCCCTGTGGGACCCCCTCCTGGGTGGAAAATCCCATTCCCTGTTATTATCCAGTCACACCTCCCAGGAAAGTGAACTGGGCCCCCACTGCTGGCCTTTGCCTCCCATCCCCAGCTTGATGCTTAGTGGGGGTCTGAGACGTGGGAGTCAGAGAGCCCCTCGCCCAGCCTGCCCACAGTCCACGGGAAGCATGCTGAGACCAGGGGTGGTGACAACGGAGAGGAGGCTGGGTGTGACATCCATTCCCCCTTGTCCCTGTGCAGGGGTCAACTAAGCTGGTGACAGGGCTCAGGGGGCAGGGGCTAGAGCAGCCTTTCTCTGGGATGCCAGCCCCTTTGCCACCTGGAGGTGCAGTCCCCCTACAGGAAGGATTGTCTTTAACCCCCACTCATTGGGAGACCAGAGGACAGAAGCTCCCCAGAGTGTCATGCTTCAGTCTCCTCTCTAACCCTAGAGGCCAGGCTGAGGTGGTGGGAGGGGAGGCCCCCTAGGGCTGGACTTCCAGGCGCTTGCCTGTGCCAGTCCTTCTGATCCCGCGGGTAGGGCCAGGCCTGGGATGGGGTGGGGCAGCCATGCTGTCCTGGGTGTGGTTCCCAGAGGGGTGGGTGCTGGGGGGCCGTGGGGCGGGGAGTGCACGGCCCCGAGGGCACCTGGGAGAGGGGGCAGCAGTGAGAACGAGGGCCCTGCCCCTGCGCCCAGGTCAAGGTGCCATGACCTCTCTAGCTTCCTCCTGCCCTGGTCTGGGCTCTCTTATCCCAAAGCCCTGCCTGGCATCCCTTTACTTCAGGATTCACCTCAAAGCCGCCATGCCCCAGAGGCAAGACCCCACAGGGCCCTCACTGACACCTGGGCCCCTGGGTACCTGCAGAGCCGGCTCACTGAGGTGTCTTCCTGGTGGCAGCCTGATACCTCCAGCGATGCTGTCTCCACCCCCTGCCCGACTGTGGGGCCGGGTCCTGACCCCTGGGGGCCCCTGGCTGGGCCCGGACAGGCCTTGGTGTCCTACTTGGGGAAGGGAGCTCTCAGAGGTTGGGGAGGGGCTGGCTCGGCAGGTAACAGACTCTTATGTGCCCTATGGATGGGTTTCCCTGGGGGATCCTGGAAGGGCAGAGCTGAGGGCACCTTCTCTCCTGGGGTGGGTCTCCCCAGTGCTGTGCGGCCTGGCTGGGTCATCGTCCATCTCAGGGAAGAAACAGACCTTCCTCTGTCACCAGTGCTTGGAGCCCTGATGCCCTGAGAGGAGGGAGCTAGGAAGGTACCTATGTGTACTCGGGCTGCAGGGGCCACAGAGATGCCTGTGGTGGGGTCCCTGGGAGTTCAGAGCTGACTACCCCAGACCCTCTCCAGTCCCCCTGCAGATGTGTCCTCGCTGGGCACACAGTTGCCCTCCTCCAAGGGGTGCACAGGTGGTGGGCACCTTAGGTGGTCACCTGAGATGGGCTGGGGTGGCTTCTGGGAGCCCAGTCCTGGTGGAGAGGACTGTGTGGGTTCTGGGAGTGGGTGGGGCATAACCCCTGATGCCCGGTGAGGAAGTGGAGGCTGTGCAGCCCTGGGGAGCCGCCTGGCCTGTGTTCAGACCTCCACCAGCCAAGCTCTTCCCTCTTCTGGTAACAGGGGGAGGGTGACACCCCGCCCTCCACGGTGGGGTCAGGGTGCTCAGGGCTTGCCCAGGGGCTGCCGCGGTGGTTCAGGGGTGGCCTGGGATGGATCAGGCCAGAGTACGGCTGAGCTCAGCAAGCTCAGCTTCCATGGTGCCCTGTGGCCAAGTGCCACGTTCTGCCTGAGCTCACGGAGCAGGGCCAGCACACCTCTCAGACCTCAGACCCCGTAGGTCCTCTTGGCCTCAGCCTCCTGGTGGTAATGGCGGGGAGGGGGCTATATCCTGGCTCATTTCTTTCTGCAATGGGGAGGTCAGGCGAGGGGAGGGGTCCCACTGCTGGGGAGCCAAGACTTGGGGTAGGCGGTGGGTGCTTTGGCCGTGCTGGTCAGGTGAGGGGTCAGGATGCCAAGGGGCAGGCCTGTGTGAGCGCTCAGCCTTGGGGCCAGCAGCTGGCTGTTGGACAGGCCGGGACCCTAGAGCCTGGGGGAGTGTATTTGCTGTACGGTGGCAGGGCGGGTTATCTAGTTCTGGTCCCTGCCCCGCATCTCCAGGCAGAGCCCGCAGTGCTGCAGTGGGGACTGTGGTAAGTGGCAACAATCCATTTCCAAATAAAGACTCATTGCTAGAGCCAGCCCTGTGTGCCTGTTGGGGAGCTGGTGTCTCCCCTGATGGGTTGGACTCCAGGGGGCTCTGGCACTGTCCTGAGTGGCTGTGCCAGGCCAGTCCACCCAGTGACCCAGATCAGCTCCATCCCGGAGTAGCCTGCTGGGAGGAAGGGCATGGGAGAGGCAGGCTTGCCAGGCCTCTGCGTGGATAAGACCTTATGGACATAAAGCAGAGGAGGGGGCTGCGGGTAGGGTGGGGGCTCTGTCTGGCAGAGAGATGTGGCCTCAGCCACCAGGCTGTAGTGCCTTTGAAGGTCAGGAGGTCCTTGTGGTGGGAGGGGGTCCAGGTCCCACTGTACCTCCCCATTGGCAGCCCTGGACCCTGGGCACAGTGTTTCTCCCATCTGCCCTGGGGACCAGGCCAGAGAGGTCCTGCTCTTTGGGGCCTGGCCTGGCCACGGCCCCTCCCTCCCAACTCCCAGGCAGCCCTGCAGGGGCCTTGTCTGTCCCCTGGATGGCTCTTTGCGTGCCAGCAAGCTTCTGACCCAGAGGGTGGACTCCAAGCTTCCTGGAACCTCAAGCCAGGGCTGCTCTACTCCCCTTGCCATCCCCTCCTCCTTGGACACTGGCCTCAGGGTCCTTGGTCAGTTGGGGCCACCTCTGCAATGAGCTGGCGCCGAGTCTCTTCATCTTCAAGCCTTGGGGGATCCCAGGGTGACTGAACAGGGTACATGGAGATGTGGGGCTCCTGGCATTTCAGGAAATGAGTTCCAGTTAATGGCAGAGATTTTAGTGGCCAGCCCCATGAGTGGTCACCAGGGTGACACCTAGCCAATGTGGGGGACATTTCCGTCTGGAGTGCCTTCACTCAGCATCCCAACTCCCACCATGGGGAAAGGCAGACTTCATTCGCAGCCCAGGGCGCAGACTGCCATTCATGAACTTCATATAGATGGGACCTGCCCATGGGAGCTCTTGGCTGTAAGGAACGTGTCACACCCCGTACCTGGCCCCCAGCCTGAAGCTGTGCTGGCTCCCGGGCGAGGGGCTTCTGGGCACAGGTTTGGCCCCTGCAGGCAGTCAGCCCTCCATCCTGTTCCAAGGACATGGCCAGCTTCCCGGCCATCTGCCACTCTGAGCCATGTGGCCAGAGGGACAGGTGCAAAGGGCCGGCTAACACCCACCTGCGGAGGGCCTGGAGGGAGAGGGTATCCCCTACCATGTGGTCCCCACCTGCCCAGCCCTAGGCCAACCTGAAAACTACACAGACAAGAAAAGACATGACAGAGCCAGGCCCTGGGCTGGCCCTGGGACCAGGTGCCGGCGGAGCACAGTGTGTGTGCCCTGGTGTGTGGGAGGGAGACAGGCGGCCACAGCTGATGGCAGGGCTGGGAAGGGGGACCCAGATGTGGGCTGGGCTTCTCTTTCAGGCTGTCATGGGGTCAGGGCTGCTCCTGGACCCCACCCAGGGTTCTGTCTGGCTGGAGAGGAGAGTCCAGCCAGAGACCCAGCTGTGAACAGATGGGGCTGGGGACGCCCCCAGTAGGTTGGGGTGGGGTCCCAGCCTCCCAGCGCCACCCCTGTGGCCCACCTGACCTGGGAGGGACCTGGAATGCCTGGGGGTCTCAGCACCACTTACCCTGTGTTAGATGTTCTTGTGTCTGTGCCTAATGGGGCCTGATTTCTCCTGTACTTGAAGGCTCTAATTTTCCTGTCAAAATGTTTTAAAACCTGCATATGCAGAAACATGTCAAAATTACAGGTAATTTTATTAACTGTATGCATTCCATGAGTGAGTGGGCTTTCGATGACCAGCCTGTGCATGACTCTGGAGGGGCTTCGGGGCGGCCTGTCAGATGGGCACCTGTGTGGGAAGCGTGTGTGTTGGGGGGATATACTGTGTGGTGAGGGGTGTGTCTGTCAGTGTGTGACAGTACAGTCTGGGTGACAGCCACTGGGTGTCTCTCCTGCCATCTTAGGGTGTTAAGGAAATCGATTTCCACCAGAGTGGGGGGTGGTGTCCCCTCCAGGTCCTCTAGAAGCCTGGACTGGCCACACCCCCATCAGCCGCTCTACCCAGCAGTGTCCTCCCCATGGCCTTCCATGAGTCCCCTTGACAAGGGAGCTTAGATTTTCCCACTGACAGGAGCCATCCACTGTCCTTAGAGGTAGAGCTAGACTGCCTGGCTGTTCGGGTTTTAAATGACAGTTCTCCCCTTTGCTCAGGGTCAAAGGCAGTCCCCCCATCGTGGCCCCTGCCCACTCTGCAGAGATCTGCTCAGCCCAAAGATCTGTGCCTCCCAGAGTGGAGGGTGCTTGGTTCAGCCGGGGAGCTGTGCACTGGGCATGAGGCCTGGTGTGGCTGGCCCAGCTGGCCACCACGTTGACTGGCCCGAGAGGGTGATTCCCATTTTCCTCCAGTAGATGGCCCACCCTCCCTGCTTTCCCCTGCCCCAGTTCCACAAGCCCAGCCAGGGAGCCCTTGCCCTCTGCCTGGGGGTCTGTGTGGTGTTATGTCTGCACAAAGCACCCCACTGGGTGGTCTCAGCTTTTCACTTCTCACTGGTAGGTGGGGTGGGAGGATTAAGCAAGCCAAAGCCTGCCCTGTCCTCTGTGGCCCATGAAGTCACGTGTGGCACCTTGCAAAGGTGGACCTGGGGTCTGGGGGAGGCACTGGTGGTCCAGTCTTGCTCCCTCTTGAAGCTCTCGCCTGTGGTCAGCACCATGGAGCACCCCCCAGGTGGGGGCATAGACACATCTCCATACAGCAGGCAGGCCCTGCCCCAGCCTGGGGCTATGTCCAAACCCAGCTCTGTGGGAGGACAGACCCTCTGATTAGGCATGTCCATGGTGTGTGTCACCCAGACCTGGCCACACACCCAGGCACACACCCAATCCAGGTTCACACACCACTTCCCAGGCAGGTCCCCTGGCTGCCTGCCCACCTCTGGGTCTTGTCTAGGCCCCCTGGACCTGCCGGGCAGCCTTCCCTGGCCTCCGGAGCCTGGTCATGCCACAGGTCAAATCATGGCACCAGGCTGGGTGCTGTGCCAAGGCCTCCTTTATAGGTGCAGATCTTGGCCACAAGCTTCTAACTGTCCATGGTGGCCTCTCTGCGAACTGCCAGAGCCGTGCTGGGGGCAGGCCAGTCCCTGTGCCAGGGTCCTCCACTTGGTGCCCAGGAGCACAGGGCCCTGTGGCCTTCCTGTGCCTCCCACGGTCCGCCCCAACCACGCCCTGCCCGGGGAAGGGCCTCACCAGGCACGATGACCCTCGGATCACGGACTGAATCGTTCCCGCTCAGAGTGCCCAGCAGCTCAGCTCCGCAGTTTTGCAGGCCCCACCCCGGCCAGCAGCACCCAGAAGAGGTTTTTTAGACAGAGGCTCTTGTTTTCTGTGGAAGATGCAAAGATAGGTGGGGTGGCGAGGACCCCATGTACACCCTAGATTGGGGCTGGTAGGCTTTCCATCCGAGGGTGGGAGGCTCTCCTGGTCTGCTCTGCCCCAGGCAAGGCCCAGAGGGACCCCAGCCCCAGGCAGCGGGCCCCAGCCAGAACCACTGGTGCCCACCCACTCCCCCGGGAGCCCATGGCTGCTCCTGTTCTCAGGCTGGGAGTTGCGTCCTCCTATAATTGCTGTCTCCTGCCAGCCTGGTTTAATGCATGGCATGTGTGCTCCCCAGCAGGTAGCCAGGAAGGATGGCAGCCGCCTCCCACTTGACCCCTACAGCCAGGGCTGACCTGCTGGTGGGGGAAAGGCAAGTGCACCCACGGAGGGGTCTCAGGATCCACCTGGCATGCTTAAGTTGTGGGGTTCCTGGCAGGGTTGAGGTCACAGGCCTGGGATGCTGGACCAGTTGGGAGTGTGGTGGGGAAAGGCTGCCAGCCTGGTGCCCCTTGGCTCTGCTTCTGACAGCTCACTTCTTAGCCTTGGTTTACTTGTCTGGGAAGTGGTGGTGGCCCCTGGACTCTGCGGCCTGTCCTGGGGCATGCAGGTGTGCATCAGAGGGGCTGGGTGTCATGCCTAGGAGTGCCTTGGAGGCTAAGCCCGTGGGGATGCAGGGGCCCAGGTCTTGTCTAGTCCCAGAGCAGGTGGGGTCCCCAGGGCTGCCCAGCCTGCCCCAGAGCCTATCAGCCATCAGTCCTCCGAGGCCCAGGTTGCCCTGGGACCAGGTGCTAGTAAACATTTGTAGGGATGCCCCCTGAGATGTGCACCCAACACACTTGTCTCATTCTGAGATGACCCAGACCCCAGGGCCTCAGAGGCTGAGGAGTGGGACTGGAGCCGCAGCCCCCTCAGCCATTGTTGGCCAGGCTAACTCCCCATCACTGCATGGCCGAGAGCCTCTCTGGACACATGGCAGCCTTGCCTCTCCTCCTTATTCTAACTGACCTTTGTAATGAGCAGTTGTGAAAGTCAACAGAGGGGAGCCAATGGGGAGGGGATGGTGGGGCCTGAGTGTAGTGTCTCTGCTGAATGTCTGTGCTGTGCAACATGGGGGCTGCACGGCTTGCACCTAGTGGGGACAGTTGGGGACACCCAGAGGGGCCCTGGGTAGGCAGCCTTGTGGCGTCTGGAGTCCTCAGGGCCCCTGGGGCAGGCCTGGTGGTGGGAAGCTGAGTGTGTGTGGTCCTTTGGACATGCTGAGGTGGGTCTCCTGGGACTGCTCCAGTCCAGGGAGGCTGTGGGGCTGCACCTGGCCTGACCACAGCATGGGCAGGCAAAGCCTGAGCTCTGGGGGAGGAAGGCGTGCTTCCTGGAGGGGGTGGCATCCAGGGGGCAGCCCTAGGGCACCCTGCCCGGGCTGCCTCAACAGGGTCATGGGGCAGGCAACCCCTCCCCACCAACCTCAGAGTGACCATGCCTTAGGCGTAGGATCGTGGTGTTCTGGTCGCTGACCGGGGGGTGTTAAGGAGAATCAGACCAAGTGTCAGGACAAGACTGGAGGTCCCCACCCCTGGGGGTCAGTGGGTTGGGTGAGGGGGTGTGGGGCTGTCCTGGACGCCACTGGGGTTGCTTGGGCCTGTGGGACTCTGGCCTGCTGTCCCCGGGGCGTGCAGACGGTCACCACCTTTTCCTGCCGGTGGTCCCAGCTGGGCGGCTGTGGCATCCTGGGTGTTGGCGTCTGGCTGGCTACCACACAGGGGAGCTTCGCCACCCTGTCCTCCTCCTTCCCGTCCCTGTCGGCTGCCAACCTGCTCATCGTCACCGGCACCTTTGTCATGGCCATTGGCTTCGTGGGCTGCATCGGGGCCATCAAAGAGAACAAGTGTCTCCTGCTTACTGTGAGTGTGGGGGGCATGCCAGGGCGGGGGTGCCAGGGGGCTCCATCTCTGGGGCTGGTGGTGAGGGCTTCCTCCCCTCCTGTGCAGGCTCTCCTTGGGGGCAGCCCCCGGGGGGCCTTGGTTGGGGTCTTCTAGGTCAGGTTGGGGCTGTGAGGGTGGGTGCCAGAACTTGACAGGACACAAAGATGTGCCTACCCCTATGCAAGCATGCACACGTGTGCCAGGCAGGGCCCTTCCAGCCTGTACTGCGCCTGTTTTCTCCAAGACCACCCCTTCCTGAGCCCCACCCCAGCTCCTATCCTGAGACTCTTGCTCCCCCCACCCTCCAGCCTCAGGACCTTTGTTAGGAGGCTCGGAGCCCCTGCCTGGGCCTTGGAGATGGATTTATATGCAGGATCTTTGCCGTTCTCAGAGGTGTTAACCACAATTAAGGAGAAGGATCCAGCAGACGCCTCACGCTGCTCAAGTCCTGACTCACCCGCCTCAAATGGGTCCTGAGGAGCCCCTGCCAGGGTGGGGCCTTGGAGGGTGTCCCCCCTTCTGTCTAGCATGCTCCAAGTGTACCCATCAGGGCCTGGGGCTCAGACCCCTTTGCGCAGTGGGTGGGCTGCAGCTGGGCCTCCGCTGCCCTGCCAGAGTTCTTGGACCTCTTGAAAGAAGTGTGTGGGCCTTTCCCACAGGGTGACATGGCGTTCGGAGCCTGGTGCCTCCTGGGGGAAACATGGGACCTGAATGCTAGGCCCAGACTGAGGGGAGACTGCATGGGGACCCCAGGAGAGAGCAGACCTGCTTCTCTGGCCCTGTCCCCCCACCCCCATCCAGGGGCCCTCTGGGGCAGGTTGGGGGCTTCGCGGACAGTGGTGTGCCCTGCTCACGGGCTCCCATTCTGTCTGCCCTCCTTCCTGGGACAGTAACTTGGTGGGAGAGGCACAAAACGTGCCCAGGGCTGTGCTTCTGGGGGCACTTGGGAGGTGCTGCCAGCCAGCAGGCAAGGTTAGCACAGAGTGGGGACTCTCTGGCACATGGCGATACCCCCACGTTGGTCTTGCCTCAGCAGCCGTCAGCCACCTGAGTGTGAATTGGAGACCGGGGGTCACTGCAGTCTGCCTGCCCACCCCAAGGATGCAGGCACGGAGCACACGTGCCAGCTGGTGTGAGCCTTGTGCTATCTAGGCCCAGCCAGACCTGTGGGTGGGGGGATCCCAGCAGCACAGGCATGCTCTGAGGCTGGCATCCCTGCCTCCCAGTTCTTCGTGGTACTGCTGGTGGTGTTCGTGCTGGAGGCTGCCGTTGTCATCCTCTTCTTCGCCTACACTGACAAGGTGAGTGGTCCCTGGCATGTAGGGCTGGGCATGGGCGGCTGACAGCAGACCCAGGCCTGGGGGACACCCATGCTGGAGGGCGGGTGGGCAGTGTGCGTGCTCTGGGGTGCCCAGGTGGACTCAGGCCAGGCTCTGGCCCCTGCTGTCCCCAGTTACTCATTGTCATGTAGATTCTTTAGGCTACAGTCTGGGCTGTTTTTGCTCATCTGCTCGGGCTTTGGATATGGGGAGTTGTCATTTGGCTCCATGTCCCCCTGGCATTCTCCCCTCAACGCATTTTTTCAGAGCACTTCCTTTCTGGCACCAGGAGACGCTCCAGGCCCATCTTGGGCACCTCCTGCCACAGCCTGGAATCAGCCATTTCTCCAAGGACCCGGTTCCTTTATGGGGAGTGGTCTTAGGAACCACAGCTGGGGTGCTCCTTGCCACTGGGGTGTTGTGGCTGCCAGGCACTCTCAGGTGGCAGAGCATGAGACGTGTGGGTCCTGACCTGCACATATACAGCTGTCATTTCTGTCCCTGTCCACCTGTGTCTGTGCATTAATGTGATGTGCGTCCTCACGGAAGTGTCTGATCACAATCTAGCACCCCAGTGCTCAGCACCCTGGGAAGCCCAGGGAGACGATGGGGCAGAGGCCTGGGTGCTAGGGGGGTTCCTGGGAGGAGGTGACTCCAGGGAGGGGGACAGCGGGCAGAGTGGCATGAGGTCCAGATGAGGGAGTCAGCACCGGCTTCAGGGTGGCTCTACTGAGCCCACTTCACCTGCAGATCGACAGGTATGCCCAGCGAGACCTGAGGAAGGGCCTGCGTCTGTATGGCACCCCTGGCAATGTGGGCCTCACCAATGCCTGGAGCATCATCCAGACGGACGTGAGTCCCAGTGGGCGTGGGGACTGGCGGGGGTGGGGGTGGGGGGCAAGGCCATCTCAATCCTGTGCGACTTTCCTGCAGTTTCGCTGCTGTGGGGTCTCCAACTACACTGACTGGTTCGAGGTCTACAACGCCACACGTGTGCCTGACTCCTGCTGCCTGGAGTTCAGCGAGAGCTGTGGGTTGCACACACCTGGCACCTGGTGGAAGGCGGTGAGCCCGTGCCCCCCACCCTGGCCCTGGGGACCTTCGGGCCAGCTGCCTGGCCCCAGGTGACATCTGCTCTTCCTCCAGCCGTGTTATGAGACAGTGAAGATGTGGCTCCAGGAAAACCTGCTGGCTGTGGGCATCTTTGGGCTGTGCACGGCGCTGGTGCAGGTACACGGGGCAGAGCTGGGCAGGGGCCTCCCAGCCCAGTCCAGCAGCCCAGGAAGCAGGGGCGCTGCACCTGAGCTGGAGTGGCTGGGTAAAGGTGGGGTTCCTGGGGGATGGTCAGGGACGACCTCCACAGGGAAGTGACCTGACATGTGAGGACTCCTGGGCAGACCTCCGAGTTGGCTGGCCCTCTTCCTGCAGCTACAGGCCCAGCGGCCATGGTGGGTGGTCACAGGACTGCCCGGTGTAGACTGCCCCCAGCCCCATGGAAGTAAGTCCTGGGTCAGCGCCCAGGGAGCACCAGGCCAAGTGGGGTCAGCAGCTGGGAGTCAGGATAGCCTGTTTGTGGGGTACAGAGGCAGATGGGGGAGCAGCCAGATCAGATGGGACACTCAGAGGTGGCCATCAGTTGAATGAGTGGGGGCGTATGTGGCCCAAGGGCTGGACTAGAGCCAGTACAGAGCCCAGGGTGACCAAACCAAGGGAAAGTCAGGTCTGCGGGCCAAACCTTAGGCACCCCCACACTGTGGTGGGCATGCCTTTCCTGGAAGCAGAGGGGTTGTGGTTGTGATGGACAGAAATCGCCAGGCATGGGGGCATCACCAGAGAAGTGGATGCCAGACCATGTGGGACATTGTGGGGTGGGGACCCCAGCCCAGGCTGGTCAGGGTCAGGATACCTGCCATGGGCTCATGGCTCCCTGGAGAGGCCCCCAGCCCCATTATGTCTCTGCAGATCTTGGGCCTGACCTTCGCTATGACCATGTACTGCCAGGTGGTGAAGGCTGACACCTACTGTGCATAGGCTGCCCCACCTGCCACTCCTGCTTTGCCGCCAAAGGATGTCACTCACTGGGGAGATGACCACCCACCCTGCTCCTGCTGCAGGACTCCAGGCAGGGGGGCAGGAGCAGTGGGTGGCAGAGCCCCCAGGGCCCCCTGGCCTGTGAGCACCGTGCTGGGGAGGTGGCTGAATGCTGGCCATGGGCCCGGGTGGGAGGGTGCTGGTGCCCTTCACATCCATGCAGTATTTCCCTCATGCCCCTGCCAGGGTAGGAGGCTGGGGTGGGGGGTGAGGGGCTGACCACTGGTCCTGGTGCTCAAGGTGGGGCACAGCCCCATCCATACCCCATAGCGGGGCCAGGGCAGGCTCCAGCTGCATCTCAATAAAGCATGTGGTAGCAGCCTCCACCCATGCCTGTTGCTACCCCAACCCCTGGGGGGCGGGGTGCCTCCCCTCCACTGATACTGGCCCAGGTGACCTGCCCAGCCCAGGTAGCTGTGGCCCGCAAACCTGTAGGGACAGCCACAGATCTACGAAATTAGTTCCAGGAAACCACACAGGCTCGGGGTCCACTGGCCCTGAGCCTCCCTCACTCACCCACGTGTCTCTGCCCCTCCCCTGATGTGAGGTGGGTGCTTTGCCCCTGAAGGCTACTCTGTGTGGGCTTTGCAGACAAAGCCTTCTGGCCCGGAATTAAAGCGATGGTTAAACTGAAGGCAGGAGTGAGGACAGGGCTGCTGGGTTGGGACGACAGGGGTCTGGGGGTTCAGGCTGGGGCAGGCCTCCTAGGAGCCTCACAAACTATGGGGTGTCTGACCCCCACCACTGCAGCGCCTACACCCATGGACTCCACAGTCCAACCATCACCCCCATGTCATAATTCTCAGGTGGCCAAGCCCCCAGGTGATGGCTGGCCAGGCACTCACGAGCCCAGATACAACCCAGACCCCAGGGGGCAGCTAGCCCCCAGCTGTCCCCGACACCAGCAGCCTCACTCCAAGGAAGCCACGAGAAACCCAGGGAATCTGCCGCCAAACTCAGAAGGGGCTAGCAGGTCTAGGCCATGGTCCCCGCGTGGGGACCACCTTGCTGCTCCCATGCCAGTGGTACAACCATGAAGTTAGCAGGGCCAGCCTCCCGTCCAGCAAAGCACCCCCCTGTCCCCTGCAGCACCAGCCTCCCGCCTACCTGCTTGGTAACACTGGTGGCTCTCCCTGGGGCTCAGCTCTGTGGACTGATGGGATGACTGGCAGACGGTTCCCGCTCAGCCTCTCACAGGGCCCCTCAGGCTCCAGGCACCATCTGCAGCCAGCCCTGACAGCCCCTATTCCACTGGGGTCCCACAGGGCCCAGCCCAGGCCCCTCCTCCCAGATGCTGCCCACCGCCAGGCTGCTGGTGCAGGGCCTTGGGAGACCGGGTCAGCCCAGAGAACCCGGAGCGGTAGGCCACACCCCACCCTCCCACGTGAGCACACAAGCATGTGCACGCATACAGCAGCTGAGCATGAATTCTCCAGATGGCCCCCCGATCCTTCCATCCAGGCCCCGCCCAGCGCCCACCCACTGGCCATCCAAGTCCATGCCTCCAGGCCACCCTTGGGGCAGCTCCTACAGGTATAGTGGCTCTGACATGGGACCTGACCCAGCCAAGCCCTGCCCTCAAGGACAGACACCTGTCCCCTGAGAATCCTCCCCAACTCATGTCCCATAGCACGAGTCAGGGGGAATGTGGCCCCTGCCCCAGGACTCCCAAGCTCAGGACCCCAAATGCTTCAGGGAAGTCTGAGCTGCACACTGCATCTGACGGAGTCCAGCTCCAGAGACAGAGCCAGGCCAGAGCAGCTGGATTAGCGATTCATCTGCTTGAAGCCAGCAGACCCTGAGGCAGGCTACTGGGGAGACCTCCTGGCTGGGGGGCCAGGGGTCAGCTGTTTTTTGGTTCTGTTTTTCCACTGCATCCTGTACACACAGCTGTCTGTGGGTGGAACCTACCACAAGCTGTGGTTCCACGGTGACCAATGGCACCAACAGGCTCCCAGGGCCTTGTCCCGTGGGTCACGTCTGGCTTTTTTGAGTCCTGGTCTCTGTAGTGGCCCCACACCCTTGCTGCATTATGCTTTATATGGATCATGGCCTCTGCAGGTGAGAGGCTGGGGAACTCCAGGCAGAGCCACCCCTGCCAGGAGCCTGGGGCCATGTGAGAGGGCCTGAGATTGTTGCAGTCCAAACCCACAGTGAGCACAGCCCAGACTCCCAACTCTGTGCCATGTGGTGAGCATGGGGGTCTCGCTCCCACCTGGCCAACAGGCAGCGAGTGAGGTTGGGATGTGCATTCTCAGGGCACCCCAGCCAGAACCATCCCTCCCGTCACTAAGGAGCAGTGCCCCGGGACCCGCCCCAGGACTGCAGCAGACAAGCAGAAACAGAGCAGAGGCTGTATTGGCTTCTCAGTCTCTCCAGGACCAGGAAAGCAGAGGTCACCTCCTGAGGGGCCTAGAGCAGGTCGTAGAAATAGTCCAGGCCCTGGCCCAGCTCCCAGATGGACACCCCGACGCCCAGCTCCCTGGCCAGCTCCAGCCGCACCTGCACAGACTGCCGGCAGAGGGATGCATTGGCCCCACCTCTCCATCCCATGGCAGCCCCCAGCCCCCAAACTGTGCCCAGGCCTGACTCCCTCCTCCCTGGGGAGTAGCAGTCAGGCCCTATACTGTCCCCCGTACCCACTGCAGCCTCACCGAGGCCAAGGATCATTGTGGGGAGGGGTTGTGCTTGCTGCCCCCACCCTTAGCACCAAGGCTGGTCCCGCTCGCACCTTCAGGGTTGGGTAGAAGACGACGTGCCTCCCGCCACGGCTTCTGCAAGAGAGACAGTCTGCCTGTTGTCGTTCCTACCCCTCACAGCCTGGCCTCCACTCCCAGCCGAGGCTTCAAGTGTGACTGGAAATGCCCCTATGGCTCTACCCCCTTGGACCTGGCTGCCGTCAGGGCCTCTCCAGGGCACTCACTTCTTGTACTCGAAAAAGTGTTCCTTGGCCTCGCTGTCCCACTCAATCCGGGGCCTGTGGTCCTTCAGCATCTGGATGTACCTGCAGGAGGCCGAGCATGGGTGTGGGAGCCCTGCCTGCCCTTCAGAGACCTAACCAATAGCTGAACACACAGAAGGGGCAAGGCCACTGCGGGCAGCAAGACTTGAGGGCTGTTGTCCCCCAGTGACACCAGGCTGCGTGGGAGGGCACCCATGGGCTGGGAGGCAAGGTCATGGGAGAGTATCTGGAACACAGGGCCTGGAGGGGCTGTGGGATGTGCACCTCACGCTCCAGGCTGTAACCCCCTCACTCAGCAGGGAGCAGGGAGGTTAGAGGTGGCCAGCTCCCAAGATGTCCGCAGCAGCATTTCTAGGCTCACTGCTACGCTGGGCCTTACGCAAGCACACCAAGGTGCTGGAGCCTGAGCAGACCTCTTGCTGTCACGTCAATACACCTGAGTCCAAGCAGGCAGAGGGAGGGCACTTGCATGCTGGGTGGATTGGCAGGCCAGGCCTCAGAGGATGAAGGCTCCCACAGGACAGCAGGCTGGGGCGCTGCTGTCAAGTCTTCTGGAGGCTGAGTTGCCCTCATCTTGCCATCCTTGTGGTGGACACGACTGCCTTCCCTGCAGCAGACCCTTCCTGATCACCAGAAGCCAGTGGTTTGAGAACCCCTTCCAGCCAAACAGAGGACAGGGGGATTCTAGGGTGCCACAGGGCCAGGATGCCTGGGGTTTCCAGGGACGCCATGTCTCAAAAGGCATATGCTCTGCAATCCTCCCTGGCAGGCAGCTGACAACAGAACTGTGTCTGCTGCATGAGGGTGGTACCCTGCAGCCTGATGGAGGAGGCATGGCTGGAAAGTGATGTCAAGGGGCCCATCCGGATCTGTCTCTCCGGGGTCTGGGCCAGGCACAAGCACATTGCTGCCAACAGTGACAATTCTCCAAAATCACTGGCTTATCCTAGTTACAGCCACCCTCCACGTCCTTCATGCTATCTCCAGCTTCCTATGCAGTGCTACGCAGCTCTCTGGGAACTGGGACAAGCAGCCTGCTGCCCCAGCCTGCCCTTAGCCCCTGAGCCCCATCCTGGGGTTATGGGGAGATGCTGAAGAGCAGGGTAGCCCTTGGTTTGTGGGGAGCTCTAGCCACACACTCATCCCTCCTGTGGGGCCTCTGCTGTTGCCCCTCAAAATCGGCTGCAGGTGAGCCTACCAGGGGTAGCCAAGGCTGGGGTCTCTGTTGGGGTTCAGTCACAACCCTGATAGCGCTCTGTCCCTCCACTCAGGAGGCCTAGGCCTGGCGGCACACAGGACCCCACGCTCACCCTGAGTGCAGCCCTGGGGAGGGGCAGCAGTGCCAGTGCCATGGCCACCACTGAGAGCAAAGCAGGTACAGAGGAGAACAGGTGGGGGCTTGCCTAGAAGGAAGGGACAAGCAGGAGGCAGAGGAGGGGCAGAAGGAGCCCAGAGGAAAGGAGATATGAGCGCAAAACTGCCGAAATCAGGACAGAGCCTTTCCCTAAACTGGGATGAACAGCCTGGGCCACACATCATGTGGTTCCAACGTGAAAGTTGAGATGACTTCTTGAACCACGGCTGCAGGATGGGTATCATGTCAGCAGGCATGAGAACAACATGAATCTTGTCCATCTCTGGGGAGACCACGTGCCTTGTCAATGAGCAGTAATACTTTGAATCTTTTTTCCTAAGCAGTAGGTTCCAAGAGTGGGCCTAAAATATTCAGTAAATCATGTTGCAAACAGATGTGCTGCCATCCAGCTTTTATTGCTGCATTTCTAGGGCACAGGTAGAGCAGATTTTGCATAATTCTTAAGGGTCCTAGAAATTTTGGAATGGTCAGTGAGCACTGGCTTCAACCTCAGGTCCCCAGCTGCATTAGACCCTAATGAGTGAGACTGTTCTTTGAAGCCAGGCCCTGACTTCTCTCCAGCTATGAAAGTCCTAGATGGTATCTTCTCATAGAAGGCTATTCATCTACACGAACATCTGTTCAGTGCAGCCCCTTCCATTAACGACCTGGGTTCAACCTTCTGGGTGACCTGCTGCAGCTTCTCCATCAGCACTGCTGCTCCACCTGCACCTTTTCTGTTACGGAGACAATGCTGTCCGTCAATCTCATGAACAACCTCTGCTGGCTTCCAACTCTTCTTCTGCAGCTTCCTCACCTCTCTCAGCCTTCAAGGAATTGAAGAGAGTTGGGGCCTTGCTGTGAGTCAGGCTTCGGCTTAAGGCAATGTGGGGCTGGTCTGACCTTCTATCCACATCACTCGAGCTTCTCCATATCAGCAAAGAGGCTGTTTGCCTTCTTATCACTTGTGTGTTCACTGGAGCAGCACTTGCAGTTTCCTTCAAACACTTTTCCTTTGCCTTCACAACCAGGCTAACTGGAGCAAGAAGCTGGGCTTCCACCTGTCTTGGCTCGTGGCACGCCTTCCTCGCTGAGCTAGAAACAGCTTGTGGTTCAGAGTGAGTCAGCTCTGCCTCTCACTGGACCACTTCAAGACTACTGTAGTGTCATGAACTGGCCTGATGTCAATGCTGTTGTGTCTCAGAGATGAGGGAGGCCCGAGGAGAGGGAGAGACGGGTGTGAACACAGACATTTGTCATTAAGCTCACTGTCTTATATGGGCGTGGTTTGTGGTACCCAAAAGTGTTACAACAGAACACCAAAGATCCCTGACCACAGATCACCAGAATATAATGAGAAAGTTTGAAATACTGTGAGAATTACCACAATGTGACAGATACGAAGAGAGCAGATTCTGTTAGGAAGATGGTGCCCACAGAATGGCTCGATGCTAGGTGGCCAAAACTTCAGTTTGTAAAAATTGTGGTATCTACAAAACGGAGCAAAACCAGGTCTGCCTGTATTTGTGTGATTACACAGCCACCCTGAGCCATGAGCACAACCACCCCACACGCTGCCTGGCTAATGGGCCTTGTTGATTTGACCCCACAGTGACTAATTCCAACCTCCTTCTGGAGTGGGGACACAGCTCACCAGCGTGGTTTCCTGGGGGCCAGAGGATGAGAGGGTGGCTGTCCTGAGACCCCACCCAGGCTCAGAGCCCCCAGGAAGTGTCCGAGGGTATATGCACGTGTGTGTGGGCCAAGGCCTGGGCATGGTACAGCTCAGCTGGGGAGACCTGGCAGGCTCATTATGCTGTGTCTAGCCCACGACCCTCCTGGCCTCAGTTTCTCTCTCTGTAAGGAGATGTTTAACTCCAACCTTCCCTTTACTTCCTGCAGCTGGAGGGTGCAATGGAGGGCTGGGCCAGCGAGCTTGCTCAGGAACCTGGGCCTGGTGCCTCACTTGGAAGTTAGCCTGGGTGGATGTCAGGCGAACACCCCTGCACTGTCCTGCAAAGGCACACTGAGGGGCGGGTGTGGCAGGAGGGGTGCAGCAGGCGCAGGGCCTTCTGGGCAAGCAGGTGCTGACACTCTCCTCTGCCACCACCACAGGGTCTCTGAAGACTCCCTTGGGTCAACGGAGGGTGGGGTGGGGGGTGGAGCTGCAGCCCGCACAGCATGGAGACTGGGTGCGCCCTGTCCCCACCCTGCTGCCCTGAGCTTCGGGCCTTGGCCCACCTTCCTCTAAATGTTCCCTGTTGTCCCTGGCCCAAGACCCGGGAGGCCCAGGAAGCGCACCCCATTCTGGGCTGCTCCTGGCAGGGCAGAGGCAGCTGGGGTATGGAGAGAGCCCAAGAGCGCAGCAAGACCCAGACGCGTGAGACCCCGGTCTGAGAGCCTGAGGGCAGTGCAGGCCCAGCCGAGTCAACTGTGGCATGAGGGCCACTGAGCTCGGGTGACAGAGGACGCTGGCTGCACACCCTGCGCCTGCTGTGAGGAGTCCGGTCAGCTTGTGGGCTCTCTGCTCTTCTATGGGAGGGGAGACCAGCAGGGGGTGAGGGTCCCCATCAGCCTAGCCCCCCTAACCTCCCCCCGCCAGTAGAGCAGAGGCCCTGGTCCATGGGTGCCTGACAGATGGGCAGCACGGTGGCCTTCCCTTCACTGCCCTGCTGTGGCTGAACTGTCCACCATCTCACCCAGACCCAGGGCAGCCTCCCCAGCAGCCCTGCGGCGCGCAGCTGGAGCTCTGCCCTGGGGATGGGGTTTCCAGGCTGGGCTGAAAGGGGAACATGGAAGGGGCAGCACCCCAATGCAGGCCAATGCCAAGTGTCCACGGTGCCACACCAGCTGTCTCTTCCTGAGTGACATGAGAAGGTGGTTCCTTCCTGCTGACCCTGACTCCAGGGTCCCCACCTGCAGGGCGGTACTCATCCTGAGCCACCTTTCACAGCGAGACTCGGGGGAAGCCTCCAAAGCGACCCTGACGAGAGCACCAGAGGGCGCACCTGAGAGGTCACTCCGAAGCCGAGCTGCTGCCATCAGGGGGGCCTAGCCCAAGACATAAGGGCAGGACGCTGGGAGACAGGATAGCAGAGATGACACCCAGCAGGTCGCAAGAGACAGCCTCTCACGGCTGGCTCACCCCAAGGTCCCTGAGAGGCTCCCTTGGCAGTGGTAGGAGATGCCTGCCAGGGTGGAGGACACAGGCCCCAGAAGTGCCGAAAGGCGCCCATTGATTTGTGCTGGGCTCTCGTGGGGCCAGGTGGGCATCAGGGAACACTGCTGCCCAAAAGGGACACAGGAAAGCCTCTCAAGATGGGGGCTTCACAGCCACAGGGGCCCACAGATCAGAACTCAGACTGGTGCCACAAGGCACATGTGCGTGTGGGGTGGAGAGGCTGTGGCCCATCCTGGGGTATTTCACAGCCACCCAGACACCTTAGCGTTGGGGAGTGACTGGGCCACACACACAGGAGCCTGGCCATGGTTATGATGGGGCCTTGTTTAGCCTACCACTGGCCAACAGAGGCCAGTAGATGGGGAGTGAAATTCAGAATGCACCAACAGGCTTGGCAGGTACAGAGCACTGGCCCAGCTGGCAGAGGCCAGAAGACCACAAGCTGCTGATTGAAGGAGGTGGCCACCTGCCCCATTGTGGGCTCCTGGCCCTGCCTGCAGCCAAGCAGATGGAGAGGCAGCTGAGGGCATAGGTCTCTGTGGAGAGGCAGATAATCCTGGACATGCTGCCTGGGCTTCTGTCAGCAGAAGAGGTAGAGGGAGCCCATGTGGCCGCAGGGCCCGCCAGCACCTCACACCTGGCTGTCACCTGCAGCAGGCTCCCAAGAGCAAACGGCCAGGGCGCGCATCCTGGTAAGCCAGGTTTCTGGGGGTGCTGGCCCTGTGCAGATGCAGCCCCTTCCTTTACCTCCCAACACAGGTATGGTTTACAGGCCCCTCACTGAGCCCTTCTGTTTGGCCTGGAAAGGATTTGGCCCCACGTGGGGAGAGCTGCTGCCTGCCCTGGGGGAGGTATTGATCCATGACTCCCAGGGTACCCTGCCCTCCACAAGCCCCAGCACCTCAAGCACACTGGCAACTTGCTCTGCATCCAGGATGGCCCATGAGAAATCAAGCTGCAAACAAAGAGGCTGACCACAAGCCACAGCCAGGGGTCCTGCCTGATAGGCACCCCAACCCTGCCAGAGGCTCCCCCAGGAGCAGGCCAGTGGGCGGAAGGCAAGGCCAAGGCTGGGAGAAAGCAGTGGCCCAGAGAAAGGGCAGGGGTGGGGAGGGAGCACCAGGCTGAGGAAGGGTGAACCCCAGTGTGGGCCCTGGTCGGGGGGGCACCCACTGTGTGTGTATGGGGGGCTCAGACCAGTGCATGGCCAGCACTGGCACCCCACTTTGTGGATGAATTGCTGTCAATTAACTGCATCCCTCCAGGAAAGAGAGCTTGCCTAAGCGACCATCTGTGGGGAATGCAACCCCCTCTCTAGGCTGGTCTCCCCAGTCGTGGAGGGAGGAGATGAGTTCCTGAGTTCCCTGGGCGGCAAGCGGGGGCACCTCAGCTCTTCATGCCGAGGACTACCCGCCTTCTGCAGGTCTCAGGCCAAGGCCTGCTCTTGGCCCAGGCTGCAGGGCAGGAAGCTGAGGCCTGGCAGGGGAGCTCAGGGAGGCCAGTGCCATGGCACACGGGCTGCTGGTTCCCCACCTGAGTCAGTGGCCCTTCACCCTCACAGGGGACTCTGGGCAGCCCCACACCATGGCCCTCACCACAGGCAGACACAACCCCCGCCTGCCGGCAGGCCTGTCATCTTGGCTGGGACCCCTCAACCTGTCTGCAGGACAAAGCTACCTGGCAGGTCCAAGGTGGAGCTGCCGGTGACCCCCACATGCCCTTGAGAGGTGTGAACCTCTGGCTGCAGTGTGCTGGTGCCTGCTCCAGTCCCTGACTTGCCAGCAACACCTGCACCCCTAAGGCCTCTGGAGCCTCTCTCCTCAGCCTGGAGGCTGCACCGTCAGGGAGGGGCAGAGCTGGGGGAGGGGGCAGAGGCCGCAGCCGAAGCAGGATATCCTAGGTGGGGACCCAGGTGGGACTCAGTCTTTCATCCCTAGATGGGGGCAACCAAAGTCCCATTGCACGTGAGGGCAGTCTGTACGTATGTGCACTCACGCACCCCCTGCATACCCACGTGCACCCACACCCACACCCATGCAGCCCAACACAGCCATGTATAGCCCACGCACTCCCACAGTGCACCAACACCCCTTCACAATCAGAATTCTTGGCCCTGGCCCCTCCTGGGAACAGAGAGGTTGGCCACTACTGGCCAGCAGAGGCCATGGGTGCCTTTTGTCATGACCCAGGTAGGTGTGTGTGATTCCACTTAAGCTATTGCTAGGCCCTCGTTCCACGAGTGACTTCTCTGCACCCTTCAGGTGGCATTAGATGAACCATGTCCCCCAAAGTTACTTGTGACTTAGAATGTGGCTGTGTTTGGAAGTGGGGTCTTTACAGAGGTAATTAAAATAAAAGAGGTCACAGGGTGGTCCTGATCGAATAGGACTGATGTCTACATAAGAAGAGGTCAGAACACAGCCATGCACAGAGGGACGGCCACGTGAGGACCCAGGGAGGAGACAGCGTTCACACGCCCAGGGTAGAGGCTCAGGGGAAGCCAGCCCTACCTACCCCTGGGAGAGGAAACGTCGAGGCTCGAGCCCCAAGCTGTGGTGTCTGTAGGTAAGCCTGGGCTGGGAGAACAGGAGTACTGCAAGGCCAGCACCTCCTGACCCCTACCACCCAGGCCTGGGCCAGCAGAGCCAAATTGGAGGGCAGGCAGGGTGGGGGCCTGGGCCCGCTGGCTTTACACAAGAGGCCTTGACTGGGCGTTGCCTCTGCAGAAGGAGAACGCGCCCTCCATACCCTGCGACCCAAGGGATGGTGCTAGGCGCCCAAGCTCTGACATGGCTCTGCCCAAGGTCACTGACCAGGCCATCAGGTACATGGGAAAGGAGTGGGGCCACCAACAATCTCAGGAATCCCATGTCACGGAAGGGCTGGAGCTGGGGAGGTGGAATGCCCAGGGAGCACAGAGCAGCCTTGACCAGGACAGATGGACAGAAAGGAGGGCCCTGGGGGGGTGGGCAGCCAGGTGCTGAGAACCCACCCGCTGCAAGGAGACAGGGTGACACCTCAGGCTGCCCAAGGGCTGGAGCATTCCTGGAGCTGGGGAGCTGCCCCAGCTCCTGCTGCCCGGTCGCTTCCCTGGGCCCTTCCCAGCAGAGGGGCAGCCACCCCAGGCCTGAGAGGGACCCAGACCCCAGCACTACCTATGCAGACGTGGGCTGTTGTCCTGCTGGGACCACCACTTCCCGCCCAGGGCCTCACAGCATGGCTGACTGTGGCACGCCACCTGCAGAGGGGCCCAGTGCAGGGGCCCCCAGGGTGAGGGGTGGTCTCAGCCCCTCATGGGCATGTCTCCTTGTCCTGGAGGCCCAGCCCTCAGAGCAGGAAAGCCCAGATGGAAACAGGGGAGGCCCCACCCCACCCCACTGGGTAGGTGGCTGGGAATAGTACCCTGTGACCTGTGGGCCCAGCCAAGGACCAGCGAGCAGCCTTCATCCCTCCCTAGGGCAGAGCTGGAGGGGGGTCACCACAGATGCCAGGTGTGGACAGGCCCAGAGGATGCAGACCGGCTGGGAGGGGCTGCTGGCCTTGGGTGCAGGGCAGGCTGGTGCACAGCATCGCTGATAAGCAGGTCAGTGGGTGGCCTGCAGAGCTTCCCTGGACGACAACAGGGCTGCAGAGGGTGTGTGCACTCAGATCCTATCTCTGGATGCTTCCACTAACAGGACCAGCTCTGGAGAGAGTGGCTGACTCCCATGCTTCCAGGAACATAAGGGCACCCAGGACAAAGGCAGAAAAGACTCAGGAATGCCAAAACACCCAGCACTCAAGAGGCAGAACTCACAATGTTTGGTGTCCAACCCAGGGGCATGGGCCTGCTGAGCGCTGGTGGGCAGGACCACAGAACGGAGAGCCACCAGCTGAGGGGACCCAGAACGGGGCCCGCGTGGGAGCAGCGGCCATGATGCCAAGCAGCCGAGTCCACACACACAAAGCTTAGGTGAGAGGGAAGGCAAGGAGAGGCGCAAATGCACTGCAGGACCTGAGAACTCCATCGTGGCTTATCAGGCGCCACAGAGATGCAGATCTACAGGCTTGCAGGCAACACAGGCCAAATGAAAGAAAGCATGGGGGGAGGGTCCTGTCAAGTGAGATGGCATCAGGGGGTGGGAACAAACCCACTGACCTGAAGCATGAATCTGAGGACCCGGAAGGGGAGGACAGAAAATTATTTGAAGAAACTGGCCAAAATGTTTCCAAGTTTGATAGAAAGTGTAAACCCAAGAAGCTCACTGAAAACCAAGTGCTAGAAACACGAAGAAAGCTGCACGAAGGTACATTCGAATTAAACTGTGGCCTGTACGGTGCAGAGACAGCTGTGACAAGGGTCTCTCTGACCACAGCCTGGGGCTGGGAGCCACCCTGACGGTACTGGAGCCGGCGACTGACCACACGAGGTGCCTTCCTTAGCTGTGTCTAGGGGGACACAGTGGAGAACTCGCTACTGCACGGCTGGAAGCACACAGGGCACCCCTCGGGCAGAAGGACGTGACCCCAGACAAAGTCTGGGTCTGTGAGGAACCAAGAGCCTGCAGGGTGGCAGCCTCACCAGGCCTGTGCCAGCCCCACATGCCACTTGTGCTGGGAAGCTGGGGACCCTGGGACAGTGCCCCCAACCAGAGGCTCCGTGCACAGGCACCTGGCCCATGGGGTAAGACCCCACCAGGCCTCTCCCTGGCCCCCATCACATCCAGAGACACTCAGACCCACTGCGGCAAGGGCCTGGGGTGCAGGGCAGCACAGAAGGCTCCCTGCATGGCAGGAGCCCGGCTTACCTGACCCCAACGACGGGCTCGCGAGCATCCCTGGAAGCGGTGTAGTCCGTGCCGTAGAAGTTGAGCCCCAGGAGGATCTTGCTCCGCCACCTGGACTCGGGGTCTAGGACCTGCACACAGGCTCGTACCCAGGACAGCGGTGCATTGGGCCCCGGCCTGCAGGGTGAGGGACCAGTGGCTTCAGCAGCAGGTAGAGGCCTCGGGCACCCACTGTGGCACTGCAGGGGTCTGTGCACGGTTGAGAAGGAGGGGGCAGCAGACGGCGGGCCTCCCGAGGTGGCTCCTCCCACACCATGTCTGTGTCTGCTTTGCTGGGGCCCATGGCACAGAGGCAGCCACGGGAAGCCGCAGGACACTGCCCATGCCCAAGGCTCCCCTCCCCCAGGAGCACCTTCGCAGACAGGCAGGCAGGCAGCCAGGCCGGCATGGCACCCGCGGCCCACCCAGTGGCCGGGGGCCTGGAAGCACACACGGTGCCCAGGACAGTGCTCCCCTGGAGGCCGCCCCTGCCCTGTCACGTGCTCCCAAACGAGAAGGCTGCCCAGTACAGGACCAATTATGGGTTTTGGGGAAGGGACCCAGAGAGCTGACAACAAGTGGGCTGAAGTTGGGCCTCAGTTCTGAGTGTCCTCCAGGGTGGATACCTCTGTGCTGAGCTGTGAAGCCCACCACCCCTACTCACTGCTGAGCTGTGGGGTAGTCGTAGGTCATGAGGCTGAAGCCATCTAGCACAGGGGCCAGCTGCTCAAACTCCCTGTGTGTGAACATGCCCAGCTGGTCGGTTCTGCAAAGAGAATACATATCCCCACTCATCTCCCATGGCCTGCCCCATCCCCAGCTGACCTCCCTCCCCTTCCAAGAGGGTCTCAGATCCCTTTCCTTCCCAAGTGACTCAGCAGTGTCACAAGGAAGGGGGCGGGGGCTGCCAAGGGCCAGCAGGGGAGTCTGCTGTCAGAGGTCAAGTGGAGACTCAGTTCTCTCCCTGCCCCTGCTCCTTCCCACCCTGAGCATCCAAAGGTGGCGGGGCAGCCCTGTCCCCTCGGTGGGCATAGGCACACCTGGCTGGCTTCACCTCATCTCAGACAAGGCCCCTGCTGTTCCCACGGTGCCGGCAAGCACAGGCTTATCTTCCAGGCTGGCAGGAGCCCAGGCAGGCACATGTCTGTGACCCCGCCTGTAGCCCCCCAAGACTCTGCCACATCCCCGGGGAGCTCGCCATGTCCCCTTCTTCCCAGCTGGTCCCGAGATGCCCTGTCTCAAGGCAGCCCCAGACACACCAGACAAGGCGTGCCCTGCCCAAGGATGCCATCCAGTGGTTCTGGGTAGTGGCAGTGCACAGCACAGCCTGCCCAGGCCAGCCACCTTCGGCAGGGAAGCCAGAGTAGAGGCCTGGGACCGTGAGGCGCAGGGCACCTGCAGGACCTGAGGAGCAGCAGCACTGGCAGACAACGACCCTGAGACCTTGGGACCGGTTCCTGAGACCCCAGAGCAGGATGAGACACTCAACAACGGCCACCAGCAAAGAGAGATGCTTTGCTGGGCCCCATGCCCACACTCGGCCAGCCCCCTGAAGTCTGACAGAAGACACCAGGCCCCAGCACAAGAGAGGGGGGCTGCAGGGGCTTGTGTGAGCACAACCCTCCAGGCCTTGGCCCTGGGCCCCACAGGAACGGCAGGTGCCTTTGGCTCCAGGAAAATGTGTCCACATTTCAAAGGCTCACCTGCCTCTATATGGGACACTCAGGGACCCACAGACATCCAGGCCCCATCATTTCTGGATTTGGTGGCTCACAAGGGAAAGCAGGGCCATGAGGCTGTACAGGGCGGTCTCCCAGCAGAGGGGGAGTGCCCCTGTCCCACATCTTGGTCACCATAGTCCCTGGGGCAGGTATTTGGCACCTGACACCTTCCCTGATCAGCTAGGAGAAAGGATCCACTGGCCGGGGCCATGGAAATGCCAGGAGCACGTGTGAGGCAGAGACCAACCTGGTCAGGGGGAGAGCTCAGGGGAGGGTCTTGCTTGTTTCATAAAGGGAAAGCCTGTTTAAACCCACTCAGCACGGTGGAGAGCCTCGCTTCTGTTGGCTGGTCATTATTTAGCAGACACCCCAATGAGGCCCCAGGATCAGGGAGGATGGATTTTCCCCCAGAAATCTGAATGCAGGAGTCCAGGCCAGGCTCCTATCAAGCACGGCTCCCAAACCGCCCTGTTCTTTGCCAGTTCCAGTGGCAGCCCCATTAGGGGCAGTTACTGCTGTGGGGTCTGTCCACAGTGCCCTCCGCAGCATCCCATCTCTTCATGAGGCAATGGCCTTCTTCCAGGAGCTGGGATCCCACGCCCTTCCTTTCTGCTGGCCCAGATGCTTCTTGCAAGTCACCTTTCCAACCATGGGCCCCCTTCCCTCCCCCCACACAGGGCCCCTGCAGGGAAGGTTGCTCCAGGAGGGCTGGTGCAGCCACGTCTTTGGGATACCGCATGTAAGAGGTGCAGCTGTAGGCACTGGACACAGCATGGCCTCTGGACAGCTTTCCACCTAGACATGGAGAAGGGTCACCTGGGCCGCAGCTCCCCTGCCTCTAGGGTCTCAACCCTCCATGAGACCCAAACCCCCTGCCCCTCAGCAGCTCCTGCTTCACCCACACGTGGATGCCTCCTCTTCCATCACCCCAATCGGCCGCCATGTTGGCCTAGGCCCCATTGGAGAGCTGCTCCAAGCTGTGGGGGGACCCCACCTTAAGTGGTGCCAAGTACCCTCTCCCCTAGGGAGAGTCCTTTACCATTTCCCTGGTCTTTACCGCCTGGACCATGTCCACACTGCTTGACCTGCCATCTCCCTCTCCACAGGTCTCTCCCCAGACAACACACATGCTGCCCTCACCCACTCTCAAGGCTGAGACACTGCCTATCTGGTGGTGAACCCTAAGTCCCACCAAGTCTCTGCAGTTGGTCAACAGGCCCCTGCTACCAGCCATATGGCCTGGCCTCGCCCCGCCCAGGGACACCATCCCCTTGGCGGCCCTGATGGGGCCTTTCCAAATGATGCTGAAGGTGAGTACCACTGTCCCCACGCAGCTCCCACCACCTCTCAGGCTGCTCACATCTGCTCCCCACAGGCCTGGTCACCCAGGCCCCTGGCTGCCTCTCACCTGCCCCTCCAGGGATGCTGTGCTCAGCAGCCAGAGTCTCTAAAACAGGAGCCCACCTGCCCTACTAGGAACCCACTAGTGGAACCACTGGCCACAGGGCCAGACCTGCTCCCCACCGGCCAGATGGAGTCCTTCAGCCCTCCAGCCTAAACCCCACTGTCTGCATGCCCTGCCACCCTTGGCACCTGTTCTGTATCCACGGTGATGTGGCCCAGGCCCCGCCCAGAGCCTTCCACATGCCCTGGTCACAGGCTGCCCTGGTCCCTGGTGACATGAGGCGCCCCACCTTGACCATGGGATGTCAGCCTGCCCAAAACTTGAGGAAACCATGGGGGCGGCTGAGACAGGTGGACATCTGCCGTGAGCCCATGCTCACCCCCAGGGCAGCACTGGGCACCCAGACAGCACTGGCAGAAGCAGGTGCTAGGCTCAGCAGGTCTCAGAAGGAAGCCTGGTGACAGATGGTGTGTGCTGTGTGGGTCCCAGGGCAGCTCCTGGAGGCTAAGCAGGAGGGAAGACCTGTCATGTGAGGTCCTGGAAGCTGCAACACTTGGAAGAGCAGCGCCAGGGACTTACAAAGATGCTGAGCAAAAGCTCCCCGACAGCCCACAGTGGTGGCTCCATGGGGGCAGGGCTGCGGCCCTGGGAGCTGGGCTTGAGGTCAGCATGGCTACCTAGGCCAGCAGTCCCAGACACACCAGACAAGGTGCACCCCTCCCCAAGCCTGCGCGCCCCTGCAGCTATGCTTCTGTGCAGTGGCAGCCTGCCTTTGCGAGGTGACGAGCATGATGACTTCAAGCCCTGGGACACAGGGAAGAGGTGCTGTTTTGGCTCCAGGGCCACTGTCAGCAAGTGTGGGGTGGCGGGTGAACCAGGGCCAGCAGCAACACAGACTTCCCGGGGCACTCCCTGCTCACCAGGCAGGAGGCCACAGCCCTGGCCTGCACCACACAGAACACATGCATGGGCGTGTGGGCTGGCATGCATGCCCAGGACTCCCTGAGGCCCCCAGCCCAATAGCACTGCTGGGGCCACCCTTAGCCCAGCCATACTGGCCACGGTGCCTCTCTAAGCTGCCATGTGAAGGGAGCTTTCGCCCACCGTGGCTGCACAAGGAAGGGCCCCTACGCACACTGTCCACCCCCTGCTTAGGTGCCAGGAGCTGAGCACAGACTCCCCGGCACAGAGGTGCCAGCTGGAAGGCTGCTATACCCCCTCCCCAAATGCACACGCCTGTTCTAGCCAGGCCCAGGGGTAGCCCCTCCCAGGCATGGCATTCACTGCAGGTCTGCAACCTGCATCTGCCAAGCAGCTAGGTCCTGTGGTGGGAGCTGCAGCTGGGGACCCCCCAGCCATAGGACCGGGCAGCCCTCTAGCTGGAAGAACTGCCCCTGGCTTTCAAGGAGCCCGTCTCTATCCAGGGCATCTCATCTGTCCCACTGAAGACTCTGACCAAAAAGGGCAGCTGGTTCCCCCCTGATGCAGCATCCCACCCTACCCCCAGCCACCCACAGACACCGGGGGCCAAGGAAACGCGCATTGGTGTCTGCAGACAAACCCACAGGCTTTGGGAGAGCCAGCTACCTGCCTTCCCAGAGCACCAGCCCTTCCTCCACCCCAGGCCTGGCTTCAGCCCCAGGAAGCTGCAGGAACCCCCGTCCTGGGAGCAGCACCAACCCTGTCATACACCTGTACCTTGAACACATGTATCACACATGTGAACACACTGAAGGAGGTGGTTGCTGGACTGTCGGACCCTCACAGCCAGAGTCAGCCTGGGGACACAGGTCTGAAAGGAGGTCTGTGGCCCCTGGCAGCCCATCCCGACTGGAAAGAGGCTGATGTCCTGACGGTGCAAAGGGACCTCAGGCCCCTCATGCCTGGCATAGGGGCCACAGCCCCAAGTTGTGCACACAGCCCAAGGCCTCTGGTGACAGGTGGTATGCTGTGTGGGGCACGAGCACAAGGTGGACAGCCAGCCTGGCACATGCTGACCCCAGAGAACATGGCAGCACCTGGCATGATGGGTATCTGTCTCAACTGCCAGAGCACCCAGCAGGCTCCAGGTAAGCGCTGACTTGCTCTTTCCAGTGAGTCTACCAGCCTTCAAAGGTCATGCCTGGACGTCGGCCTGGAGGCACGTCCAACCTGGTCTCACTATTGCTCACCACTACGCTGCCACTCAAGAGCATAGTGCTGGCTAGAGGTGATAGGCCAGGCCAGCTGCTTCCTTGTGAGGCAGTGGACAGGCAGGGGTGGTGCCGAGTCCCCAGGTGGTACTGCCCAGGCCGCTGAGGCCCTGCCCCCACCCCATCACTGTCCTGACCCTGACCCAAGGTCTGCCTTGGGTCCCCCAATTGGTTGGGTACCCCAACCTGTGCCTAGCCAGGTAAGACACCCTGGGCAGGATGGACTGAGACTGCTGGTGCCCCGGCCTCTTACTTCCCTGACCTGTGGGTTCCAGAATAGCTGCCTCAAGGGGCTGAGAAAAGTGAGCAGCCAGGGCACCTCCCCCACCCCCAACCTTTCCTGAGGGCGTGGCAGGTGGGACGTCAGTTTAAAGCATGGAACACTCAGCACTGCAGAGCCCCAGCACTGAGAGTGCGTGGAGCATGTAAATAGTCCTTCAAACTCAGGGACTTTAACATGGCTTCAAACCTTTGGCTGCAGCACTGACATGCGAGAAGAATGTGCTAAGACTGCTTAGAGGTGTCTGTGTGCCACCACGAGTCCCAGCCCTGGGCCCCATGCCTGCATGCCCACAGCTGTGGCATCTACCCAGATGGGCTGTGCACTTACCCGGGAGTGACGGCTGGAGGGATGACCAGGATGGCCAGCAGCCGGGCATGGTGCAGTGCCTCAGCCATGTGGGTGAGCATGTGGATGAGGCCCCTGTGAAGGACCAAGAGGACTGGTCAGGAGCGGCAGGGCAGGCGCCCCCTCACAGGCACTTGCTGGCTGGCAGCAAAGACCCCACAGTGGGCAGGTCCACGGGGTCACCCTCTACACCAACTGGGCCTGTGCAGAGCCAGGCCATACCGGTGCCTCCTTGAGCTCAGGGGTGGAGAGCAAAGGGGTGTACTGCACAGCAACCTGTCACCTCCATATCCCCCACACAGCCTGGCAGGGGTGAGGAAGGACCCACATGTGCCCAGGGTGCTGGCCTGCTGTGCTCAGGCCACGAGATGCCAAAAGGCCACAGAGCGGGCTGCACCAGGCCCCAAGCCAGAACCAAGAGGCGGCCCCACCAACTGGGTGTGCTGAGGCCTGCACCACCCAGCCCAATACAGCAACCTCTGGCCTGGCAGATGCCTAGACAGAGCTGTCTGCCTCTGCCCCATATGGGGCACATCCCTCATGCCTGGATATTGGCAATGGTGTGCCCAGTGGGACACAGACCATCTTGGCTCAGAGCATGGCCTGGGAACTCTAGTCAGTGATGCCCCCAGCCTTCATGCCACGGGCAGTCCGTGGGCCACCAAGCAGCTGGTGCGAATGGACCTCAGCGCTGCAGGAAGCCATGCTGCTCATGTTCAGGGTTCAAGACGGCCCCCTACTCTGTGTGTTCCAGCCCCATGTCACTGTGCATAGGAGGCCCAGGACCCAGTGACTGGCCCTTAGTCCTTCCCCACGGCCTTGCAGGAGCAGCCTGATCTGGAAAGTGGGTCAGAGGGTCTGGGGCACCCAACTCACACCAGCAGGGTCGGTGGCTGTCCTGGCCACCCACACCCTCAGACAGTTCGAGCCTGTGGAATACGGATGAGGACCAGACAGGACAAGGCCGGCTGCGGTCTGAGACCACTTCTCCTGACAAGGCTGGGATGGGCCTGGCACCTACTGACTGCCAGACTGTGGCAGTCATCTTCCTGATGTGGCCCAAGCTCAGCGGAGTGACCCCACTGCCAGCTCTGGCTACAGGCTGTCCAGTGCACTTGCCAGGAATGCACTCACTTGGAGAGGGTGTCCCCTGTCACTGTCACTTGCTTCTGGGACGGTTCTGGAGGATGCACTTTTGTGAGAGGGGATGAGTGGTCTTGTGCCCCTGGGGCTGCACCTGCCCAGCTGTGCTCACTCTAGTGCCCAGGGAGCAGGCCTCCCACCAGAACGAGGTGTTGCTCCACCTGCTCAAATTATCTGCTCCTCCCAGAGGACTCAGTGGGAGGGCAGCCTGGGGCACTTGGAGCCAGGGTGTCACAGAAATGCCATGTCAGGGTCCCACACCACATGGGCCACAGATGTATGTCCACAGCTGATAGCCACCTGCTCCATACTGCTTGCCAGCAATGGCCTTTCCAGGCTGACCTGCTGCCTCCAGAAGGAAACAGGGCTCTCAGATATCTAGTCGAAAGCTTAACAAGGGTGGTAGGAGCAGCAGCCTTGATAAATGACCCCATGATTCCTCACCACAGCTCTGCCTGCCCTGGGAGGTGGCTCCCAGACAGCAGAAGGCCTGAAGCCATCTGGTCTCTGCCCTGCTCCAGTCCTGCCCCCATGCCTACCCAGATGGCAGCTCCCACCACTTCCTCACCAGAACCAAGCAACAGGGGGCCCCGAGGCCGCGCAGGCCCTCTCCCCACCCCGCCGCGTCCTGCCTCCCTGTCCCCCTCCCTCCGCCCCCGCTCTGAGCCCAGACGGAATGCTGTCTCATGAGAACTGCAGCAGATTCTATCTCCGGCTCTTTCTTCTCCTCAGAAGGTGCTAGAAGGTCACCTTGGCTGGCTGCTGCCCAACAAACACCAAGGCACAGCCTGTGGGTGAGGAGCGTGTTCTGGCTGAGTGCCAGCGCTCTCAGGTGACACAGGGACCCCTCATGCTTTCAGCTTGTCTCCTGCTGTCTCTGCCCACCTTCCCTAAACCCAGACCTTACAGCCTTCACGGAAATGGGAGGGGGAGCTTTTCAGAAGCGTCACTGGGGTGGGGGTCTGAGCACAGGGAAGCAGGAATCCTGGCTGGGGGCCTAGACCCACACGGGGTAGGAACTGCAGCGGCCCAGGCAGGCCTGTGCCCCCCAGCCTCCAGGGTGGGAGCCCCCTGACATGCCTAGCTGCAGGCAGATCTTCCTTTGGGCCTCAGGTGGGAGTCCTGTGCCCCCTTTGTAGGGCCCCCTGGACACTGCAACCTGCCTGTTCTTGGCAACAGATTGGTGTGAGGATGTGGCCCCTGAGTGGGCACAGAGGCCTGCAGCTGCAGGAGGGAGAAGCAGCCGGCCAAGCACTCTCTTCTGGGGCAGGTGTGGGGGGGAAGTGGGGGCTTAGGCTTTGAGTTTGGATCCCTTTGGGCAGAAAAGGGGAGCACGGCCAGTTCGGGAACCAAATGTAGCTGGCTGCAGGGCTCTGCTGCCGATAGCACCAGATGGGTTGCACCCTGGCTCTGCCATGCGTACATACAACTGCTAGGGCAGGACTCAGTCCCTCCTTATCTTCTGTGCAGCTGACCCCATCCCTAACAGAAGCAGGAAAGCACATGCTACAGGAGACTTCACCACTCCCACCTTGCTAGGTCCTTCTGGCCCAGGGGACCATGGCACTCAAGACTCAAGGGCAGGGTAGGGGCTACTGTTGAGGGACCCACATGGCTCCCTCCCAGGAGGCTGGCACAGAACCTGGGTGATGGTTCTTTTCCCAAAGGACTCTGTGGTCTTCTACTCTGAAGGCCCCCAGCCGGCCTCTTCTCAACATCCCTGGAAGGCTTGGCTCTGCTGTGCCAAGCAGAGTTCCTGTTTGTGTCCGAGCCTGCCTCTGCCATCATCACCCAGTCCTGGGCGGATCTCCAGTCCTGGGTCCTCCTGGGCCAGGCTCATCATGCTCCCTTCCCACCCAGCAGGCATTAGGGCTGGTGAGGAGGCGCCGACACCTGCCTGAGGCCTTTCTTAGGGCGCCATCCCGCCCCAGATGCAGCTGTAGGGAGGCCCTCCCCAAGACAGGGCTCCCTTACCACCCCCCAACCTGCCACTTGGCATCCAGCAGGGCACCTGTGGGGCCGGGAAGAGCACGGAGCAGAAACGCCCACACCACCCAGAGTCCACTCACACATGCTTCTGGCTTGGCAGCTGGCTCCAGACCTCCACCACGAAGCCATCGAAATGCTGGCTCTAGGGGGAATAGGGGAGGAGGGCCCAATGACCCAGGAGGGAAGGCAGACACAGAACCAGCTGTCCCTGTCCACCCGTGAGGTCACAGCCCAAGAGCTGTGTGGTTCGTACTACAGGCCCAAGCCCCTCTCTGAAGGGGGAAGCAGGGAGGGTCCCCACAGGAGCAGAGGGGCTGGGGCTCTCGTGTACCTGTCAGCTCATGTGCCTCCCCTAATCCCAGCCCCTAGGGGCCTGAAGGGTTCCCTGAACCCCTTCAGCCCAGAATCAGCCAGAGAATCCTGGGGTCAGAAGGGAGCCCGGGCAGCTGGTGCTGGGCCCAAGAAGTGCCCTGTGGGGAACCAGAGCTTACCTTGGCAACCTGGACCATGGTCCTGCCGAGCTCTTCTATCTCATCCTCACTGTCTAAGACGTTCCGGAAGTCCTCGTGAGTCCAGTCCTCAAACAGGAGCCGAGGCACTGGGGGGCCAGACCCGTGCAGAGATAGTGACTCTCATGGCTTGGTTCTACCCACAGGGTGGCCCTTGGCCTCCAGAGCAGAGTGACCACACAGTCAGCACCTTGTCCCAGTGCCACAAGGCCTGGTGCAGGAGGGGCCCCAGGGAAGAATAGAGATGCTGACCCCTCTCCCCTCACACACCAGGTCCCTGGGCATCAAGCCCCTTGCTGGATGGCTCTTGCTGGATTGGCCTCCACTTTGACAGGACCACATGTATCTCCACTGCCTCCAACCAGAAGCCCCAGCTTGCCCTGCTCCCCAGACACCGCTGAGCCCACTGCACTTTGGAGCAGTGTTCCTCCCTCGCCAGCTGTGAGCTCCAGAGCAGGGCAGAACAGGGTTGGTATCATTCTTGGGCCTGGCCCCCAGGGCCCTTGGTAAAGGCTCACTGGATGAACAAGGAAGAAATTGAGCACAAGTCCACAGGCAAAGAAGGTGCCAGCCTCAGTGGGCTGAGGTCTGGTGGGCAGGAGGGCCCAGGGCCAAGGCTGGACTAAGAGCTGTGAATGCCAGATTGGAGCCAGCCTTGTTTCTGAGCTGTCAGGAGTGACTGATGTGGTGGGCAGCAGCCAGGGCCCCACACTGTGGCATGTGGCCCAAAGGCCAGCTGCCCTGAAGGCCCAGGCCTTGGAACTTACCTATGCGTAAGCCCTTGGCCTGCTTCCTGACCACCCGCATCCATCCTGCAGGACGTGGAAAGGACAGTCAATGTGGGGACACAGCCCCCTGCACATGTGAAGACCTGCCCACTCCAAGAAGGAAAATGCAGAGCCACCCCATGGGAGTAGAGGGGAGGGCACTCAATGTGAGGGTGTCTCCACTATGACCCTGAACACCCAGGCTGCTCAGATGACAGGGCTACAACAGGGGCTACTGATGCCTGGGGCCCTCGACTATTTTTCAGAGTTGAGCTGAGGGGTATCCGAGGGTCCAGAGCTGCCCACCTGTGCCCTGACACACTGTTCTCCCAGTCCTGGGAAGCAGCTCCAGGTCAGAACTCCACAGCTGGCTAACATGTCCTCTCTTCAAACCCAAAAAAGGGGGTGACCGTGTGAACTCGGGCATGTGCCCACAGAATGCAGCTGTCAGGGCCCTTGCTCCCTCTGGACACCCTGCTTGGACACTATGTGCAAACGGCCAAGGGGTTGGGGCGAGTCACCATACTCACACACAGAGACACACCCACTGACAGACACGCACACACCCTTCTGGGCCCTCAGGATGAGCACAGACGAGCAGCAAGGTGAGAACCTTGGTCCACGTCATGGAGGCCTGTGACCTCGAACATCTCGCGGCCGCGCCTCTTCAGTTGCAGCCATACCGGCGAGATGTGTGTGAACTTGCCCCCGAAGGTTTTGGCAACATCATAGCCATGGCTGTTCCACTGGCAGAAGAAAGAGAATGGTAGGCCCACTTGCAGCTGGGGCCAGAAGGCCTCACAGCCACCTTTGCCACACATAACAAGCCCCAGAGGACCCCGACATGATTTTCACTTACGGGAGGCACCTGTCCCGCTGCACCCCTGTGGCGGGGAGGGGAGAACACAGACCCTAGGGGCTGCCTTGCCCTCGGGGCCTCCCTGTCCACCCAGGGCCCGGCTTACTGGAGTGACATAGCCTAGGACGTCCCCAGCAAAGTGCCTCTCCCGGGCCTTGGCCGAGCAGTAGCTGCGATGCTCGAGAACCACATTGTCAGCCCTCAGGTCTGTCACCACCAGACCCCGATCTTGTACAGGCTTATCTGAAAACTGAGTCTAAAGCAAAAGGAACAGAAGAAAGCCGTTGGCGCTGTCAGGCCCAGGCAGAATGACGTCCAGGAGCAGCCTTCCTCTCTGCACAGCCTGGACTGTCCCGGGGTCCACAGGTGCTGCTGACTGGGAGATGGTGGGGACAGGCCCACCCTTGGTGAGCTGACAAGCTGAAGGCTCACTCTGCCTCCCTGGGCCATCCCACAGAACAGCACAAAGACATGGTACACGCTCAGCATGGCTCTGATCCACCTGGCTGCCACAGATGACAGGACTCAATGGGGCAGGGCTGGAGTGCAGGTGCTGGAGGCAGCAGAAGGCAGCGTGAGGGCAGACTCGCTGACTGGCCCCACTGCAGACACTGCTCCCCACCAGACCACCTGGCCAGGGCCCTGCGGAGTCCAACCAGCCACCCAAGGCCAAGCCCTCAGCCTCTGGCTCACAGACCCTTGCATGCAGCGCTCAGGCCACCCCTACCTTCTCTAGCAGTGTCTTCGAGGCAGCTTTTTTGGCATCTGACTTTGACAGGGTAGTGTGAACGGGGCTACAGGCCACAGCAAGCCAGAGTGTGCAGAGGAGCACTTTCATGGTGGGAATGTCACAGTAGGGTCCAACCTCAGGGTTCAGGGGGCTGCAGAGAAAGCAGAGCATGGGGAGACCACCAGCAGCAGTGTCCCCTCTGCCAGTTGGGGCACTTGTCCTTACAGGGACTAGGTCCTTGTAGCAAGGGGCTGGGCACTGGCCCAAGGACAGAACTCTGCTCTGGGTCAGACCCAAGAGCCAGAGTCTAGCTTCCAGCATTGCTGGGCCCCAGGTTCCTCTCAGACACCCAGAAAGGGGCTTCCTTTTTGCCAGCCACAGAGCCTTTCCCCACTGCCTCAAGACTGTCCTGACCATGGTTGGCCATCCAGGAAAATGTTGGCTGCCTCCACCCCTCAGCCTAAAGAAATCTCAGCCACTAGAGGGCTTAAGTGTAAAATAACAGAGCCATGAAAAAGAGGAGAAGAAAAGCACGGGTATCTGTTTATGTATACCCAGGAAGGGAAGGCTTTTCCAATGGTATCAGCAACGGCAGAGATCATCAAAGAAAACACTGAGTGTTCACTACATAAAAATGTGCAACTTTCATCTAGGGAACAAAAAAGCAAATTTGAAGAAATAATAAACCAGAGGAAAAAATAGATCATAATTGACAGTGAAATTTCTACCTGTTATCTAGATATAACATGCAAAGGAATCTTATAAATCGAGAATAAAAAACACTCCAGTAAAGATAAGGGATGGACATGAAGGGGAGTAATACACAGATGCCCCACAACAGACACTGTACTCCAGATACCTCATGATCCAGAGATGTCCTATAATACAGAAGTCCCCCATGATACAAAGATATCCCCAGTCCCAGAAACAGCACCTAGGCTTCACCAGCAATCAAAGGAATGGACACAGAAACAAGACTGCATTTCCACCCAGCCTCTGTGAGGACCAAAAAGAATGATGCTATCTCAAGCAGCAGCAACTCTCCCGAGATGTTTCTGGAAATGCAAGCTGGGAAAACCTTTTCGGATGACGATCGGGTCATAAGCATACTTCCTAACAAGTGTTTCCTTTCTTTCACAAACTCCACTTGGGGGACTCCCCCACTCACGTGGAAGAGGCAAAGGATGTGCATCTCAGTGGTGTCTGAACACAGAATAACTTGTTGTTTCCACACATGGGGGTATGGACAGGCACAATGAGGCCAAGGACACATTGGTCAGTGCAAGCATCACAAAATGATACACACAGCAGGGCCGCATCTTTATTTAAAAACGCCTGTGCACGTATACCCACAGAAAGGGCAAAGAGGGGCACGCTGAAGAACACTAAACAGGCTATCTAGGCTGCCAGGCACCCCATCTCCTCTCTGGCCACTGGGCTCTTATTAGCTGGGTAGTTCACTTCCAGGTCCTGCTCCCCAGCCCCCCAATCCTGCCTCCTGTCTTTTGCTCAGGGCAGCTGATAACAAGCAGGCCCAGTCTGGCTATCTTCCCTGATGAGGCTTTAAGATGCGTGGGTGTGAAGAGCATGTCAGTCTCATGGCCCTGGCGGTGTACTCCCTCCAGACCAGCCAAGGGGCCTACCTAGTGGCAAAGCTACAGGAGACCCTGTAGGCCCCCAGGGAACTGGAGGCTGGCTCAGCACCCTGCCCAGAGGGACCACCAGGGATGCCAGAGCCCTGGCCAGGCAGTGGGCCCTGTCAGGAGCTTTGCAGACCCAGGGCCTCCACAACACACACCCCTCCAAAACCCTCCTCTCGATCTACTTCCCTTCACTGAGTGGCACAGCTTTAGGTGGTCACTCCTCCGGGTGAAGACTGGAGCCCTAGCTGCCCTGGGCAATGAGCTTCCATGCTGCCACCTGATGAACCACAGCATGCTGGGTGGGGCCTCCCCCAAGAGGCAGGGAGGCCCAAAGGGATGCACCTGTCATGGAGCTGCTGGCAGCTCTGAGAGGGCTGTAGGGAAGGGATATGAAGACCCAAGCCCTGTTTGCCACCCTTGGCCCCTTCCCACCAGCCTCTGCCTGTGACACTTCCAGCATCAGAATCAGCAAGGACAGCAGACTCTGCCTCACCATCTTGCCATCATAGCTATGACCAGGGCTGCTTGGTCAGAGTTCTGGGGCTGAGGATGGCTGTGGCAGGGGAGAGCAGCCCAGAATAATCCAGAACCTGCTTGGCCAGAACCTGCAGCTGCCAAGCTTGGAGGAGCCAACACAGGGCACTCTGGCCACTGTGAGGTTGGAAAGACACCTGAACAAATGTGCTTCCAGAATGATGGACTTGCAGGAGAGGTCGGACAGCTGACTGAGGGTCATTGCCATAACAACTGAACCTGCTGGCAGAGGCCGCATGGAGCTGAGGCAGGCCCTACTCTGTCTGCCCCAGCCCCTCTGGGCCTTCTCCATGACCAAAGGCTCCTCCTCAGCTCTGGGGCAAACTTCTGGGACACTGATGACAGAAAGAGGTGAGAGACCAAGCAGGAGGCAGGCCTCTGGGAGCGGTCCGGCAGGACCAGTGGTGCGCCCAGGAGCCCTCTCCACCCTCATCCTCAGTGTGCAGCCCTGCCCACTATCCTGCACACAGGCGGGAGGGCCACTGTTCACCTACCCAGCCACCCCTCTGCTTGGCCCCTGGCCTAATTTCACACCACAGGGAAGAAAAAGGAAAGTGGGGAGAGGAGGCCCATCTGGAGGAAGATGGGCCCTGCCAGGTTCTGGGGGCAGTGGAAGGGAAACCAGACTGAGCATGAGGCCTGGGCTGGCACCACCACTGATGGCATGCTGTGAGCCAGCTCTGGGATACAGCACAGCATCAGGGGAAAGCACTGGGTGTGGGCTGCACTCAAGTGTGGGCAGCTCCCTGACTGGCTGTGGAACTTTCCAGGCCCAGTGTCCAATACTTGTTGGGGACACATGTATGCTGCCCATGAGGGCACTTGAGATGTGGTGAGGCAGTCTGGGCACGTCCCATGGCTCCTCAGTGTTCACTGTGCTGAAATGCCCACCCAGCCACTGTCTCAAGGTCTGAGGGCAAGTTCTCCCATCATGCTCTTCACAGAGCCGACTCAGGGCTCTCCAGCATCTCACACACCTGTTCTTGCATCAAAATGTGCTTCTCCCCCACACAGCGACCTCCTTTGGGCAGAGCAGCCCCTTCAGAGGGAATGCGGTGTGTAGTGACAAGTTCACACCTGTCACCCGGAGGGATTCTTACCAATGCAAACTGGAGTGTCCTTTGAAGGCTGGGCTCAGGCCTGCTCCATAATCCCCAGCGGCCCAGCCTCACTATTCTAGGGACTCCGAGCTTGAGGGACAATTGTTTCAGTAGCATGTAGACCAAAGGATGGCAAGTCACACTGTGACTTTCAAATGTTTTTTGAGATCCACACCAGGAAATAGTCTGTCTTGGCTCAGTACAAGCGTGTTTGTCACGTGCATACAGAGGTGCATAGAGTGAAAGCAGTCAAGCAAGGCTAGCCCTGCTCTGAGGCACTGACAGTTTCTTTTCCGTTTCGTTTTTAAGGAACTGTTTTTACGCATCAAACTGGTCTTACTATTCAGCGATGGGCAACTTGAGAGATGGCAACTTTCCAACACCAGCAGCACCTGAGCCCACTCTAATCACCGACGGCTGCAGTTCACAGCAAGTGGAAGGGTGGCGTTCTCGCCTTTGAGCAGCTTCTGCAGCCACCTGTGCTCCTGCGGTGAGGCATGAGCGCGCTCTTGCAAGTGCTGACGTGCAGGAGTTGGGACATGCTTGTTGACTGCATGCTGCGCTTCAGGCCCTGTGTTAACCTGGGGTTCTCTCCGCCACGCGAGGACCGGCGCTGTTATGATGCGCCCTCACAGAAGAGCCTGGGCCGGAGCGCAGCGCACTGAGCGCCTGGACTTGCTGCCAGGGCGCCACGCCAACTCGACGGCGAGGACACCAGGGAAGCCGCAGATCGCCCAACAACTGTCACCAACCCTCTCTGGGCTCAGGTCTAGTGACCAGGGAAGCCCGGGGTGGGCAAGTGGGCCTCCAGCCTGGAAAGTGCAGCTTGCGGGGCTGGAGCGGGCGGGCGGAGCCGCCTGGGGCGTCCAACAACTCGAGGCACACCTGGCCTCCTGGCCGCCTGGCCTCCGGGGACAGAACAGCCACCATTTTCTCTGTCTCACCCACCGACGCTCACACCCACCTCAGTCACACCGGCGGCGCTGCTCACATGGCCGCCCACTTAGGCCCAAGTCCCACCCGCGCTTGTCCACACCGGCTGTCTCCCCCAGGCCGCTGTCCCCACCGCACTCCCGACGCACAGTCTACAGTCCGCACTCGCTCACGTGCCCGCGCGCACCAACACCTCTCACACTCTGCTCCCGCACACCCGTTCCCGGAGCGCCCGCCTCACGGAGCGGAACTGAGGCCACGTGAGGAGGAGGGGCCGGCGCCGGGGCGCGGGGCGTGGACTCCTCCCCAGCCAGCCGCCGCGGGCTCACCTTCATGCCCTGGAGGCCCTCCAGCCCAACCGTTCGTGCAGACGGAAGACGCTAGCGAGCGGGGCCGGAAGTACCGCCTCGGGACGCCCGCGCACCGCCTCCTCGCACGGCACGCCGGGACGGAGGCGGGGCCAGCAGAGGGGAGGAACTGGGGTGGGGAGCGGGCGTGGGCAGACGCAGGAGGCGGGGCGGGGCTGGGAGGGGCGCGGGCGCGGGGACGGGGGTAGGGAGACATAGTGCAGCGTGGAGAGCGGTGGGAGCGGGAGGGGGCAGGGGTGGGCAGAACGGAGCAGCGCAGGGGCGGGCGGGGGCGGTAATGAGACAGCGGCGGGGATGGGGAGGGACTGGAGCGGGGCTGAGAGGACTGGAGTGGGGGCCTCCACAGACAGGCAAGGCACTCGGGCGCGCAACTTAGGTTAGCCAACCCGACCTCGGAGACCGGCTGGCCGGTCGGTATCCGTGTCCCCTTCAGGTCCCTGTAGAAACCTCGCGCGGCCCCACCCTAGTCCGGCAATCCGGCAGACCAGCCCCAGGGCGCGGCGCGCGGCTCCTTCCCCATTTCTGCTGTTCAGAGCTTCTCTCCGAACTGAACTTTGTACTCTTTCTTCCTGGTCATGTTTGCTTCTTTCTCTTCCCCACATTTCCTGCCCGCTGACCTCGCAGTCTTCCCTAGTGGCTGGGGTCTGGTCTATGTGCTGGGCTTGTATATGACAACTGTCAAGTGCCACTGGGCAGTTTGCGTTCGTGGCACCCAGCTCAGCCCTGAGGCCTGACCTTTGGCATAGTGGCCCCAAATCAGGAAGAGCTCTGGAGGGGACCCCAGTAAGCTATGTTCGATGTCTTGCTATTTGTGCAACCCTAGGAATGCTAAGGGATCCCAGCAAGATCAAAATTCTGTTAGTGAGAAAAGCGTTTAGTCACCTTAGGATCCCATTGAGTTCAGAGGTCTGGAGCTAAAGAATTGCAAAACCCACCCAGGTTCACTCTGGGCCTGCATTGCAGGCCCCAAGAGCAGGTGGGAAGGAGGCACAGGGAATACAGAGCCGGCCTCCTCCTCAGAGTCCCCTGCTGCGCAGGGCTTCCAGACACCTGTGGGCTTGTCAGCACAGAGCAGTCAGCCTCCCAGCTGGCAGAGCCAGTGCCAAAGGGCCTCAAAACCTGGACTGAAAGCTGACTTTTAGTGGGTACACGTCTTTTTCAGCCACAGGAAGAATTAGGATGAAACAGAAAAGTTTTAAAAAATTAGAAACAGAGTTTACATAGTAAGTGAAACCTGAACACATTTGGTATTTCATGTTTCTAGAACATTAAAGACAACCTGGGGTTCACCACATTAAAAAATTTAATCTATTAAGTGTATGAGTTCTTGAAGCACCCAAGATTCTGTTGTCAACTGAGACAATATAAAGTGCTTAAAAAGGAAGCAAGAAGGATTTAATTTATAAATTCAGTTTGAAATATTGAAAATACTTAACTGAGTTTGTAGATGGGGCCAAATATTATGAGAGGCTTAAAAATGACTTTAAAATCTGCTAGGCTTATAAAGGGAATAACAGTTTGTAAAGTTGAACTTAATAGGTTAAAAAATTAGGATTTGAATTTATAACTTCAACAAATCAAATCCTAATTATTTAAATTTAACGTAAACCTGAGTATAAACCACTTGCCCAGGCGCTAAACCCAGTCCTCAGCTCCCATTACTGGCCCTCTTGCTTGTGGAGCAGGCTGCCCTGGCAGGACTGGTGCAGGATGCCCTGCCTGGGTCCTGGCTCTGAACTTTGTACAGGCCCCACGGAGTGAAAGGAAATGCAGAGAGGAGCCCTCCTGGTGCCAACTGGTGAACCCCCATGCACTGGGGACACCTGCAGAGCACTCCACCCAGGTGCACCTGGTCAGCCGAGGGCCCCCAGCCTGAGGGTGGCTCTCTGGGATAGTCTCAAGGGTGTTCCTGAGTTACTGTGGGGAGCCCATTAGGTCACCGATACCTCCAAGAGCATTCACATCTGGTTGTTGGAGGTATCTGGTGGCTGTGGGGCTCCTGAGGGCTAGACCTGTGTCTTCCCCCAGCTGGACAGTGCTCCTGGCAGGGGATGTCTGGCCTCACAGGAGGCCCTGGTCCTCTCCTCATTTGCCAAGTCAGCACATGGTAAGGCCCTTCCTGGCAGTGACAACCCGTGACTTGTCCTGTTTTGATGGGGAGGCCTCAGCAGAGGGTTGCCCCAAGGGCAGGGCCAGGCCACTATCACTGACCATGACCTATCACTTCTGGGCTTCAAAATATTCCAGTTTTTAGGCTGGAAGCCTAGGAAGAGGGAAGCATATCAGGATTTCCTGTTGCTGTGGATGGAGACATCCTCCCTGGGTGCTGGGATAAGCAAGGTCCAGAGTGAGAAGGGAGGGGAAGTAGGGTGTGTTCATGTGCAATAGAAGCTTCTGGATATAGCTCCAGAGCCAGCACAGCAGATTTTCTGTGTCCCGTGTGTGGGCCCTGTCAGACCATCTGGCTTCGGTGAGGGGCTGGTTGTGATCTGGGCGCCGTGAACCGTCTGGCGTATGGGTGGGCCAGGGGCTGGGCAGGTGCTGGGCCCTGAGGTGAGCATCTGTGGGGGGGAGGGGCCCTGTCCAGGGTGGGGTGCTTCATGGCATCCTCATGGGTTTTATACTTCTCACTGTCTACCACTGACCTTAAAACACCCCTGTAACAAAGGGAGGGGTGGTAGGTATGACGGGGAGGCCAAAGGGGGCCAGTACTTCTTGGTGGTTGTTGTGGGGAGTGGGGTGGGTCCCAGAGATTGTCGGCATCCTTGCTCCTTGCACCTGTGAAGGTGATCTCATTTGGAAAGAGCATTTCTACAGATGTGTAAGGAACTTGGGATGAGCTCATCTCAGATTTAGGGTGAGCCTAAATCCAATTTTAGTCTGGGTTTAGGATTTTAGGATTCACCCTACACCAAGGCTGGGATCCTTATAAGAGAAACAGGGAGGTTGACACACAGACACAGGGAGAAATCATGACATGATGCAGAGAGGGGGGTCATGCAACCCCGGGGCAAGGGTGCTACAGCCACCAGACACTGGAAGAGAGGAGCAGTCTCCCCAGAACCTCTGGGGAACCAGCCCTGCTGACACCTTGATCTTAGGCTTCTGGCCTCCAGACTGCAAGAGAAAAATTCCTATTTTTTTTGAGCCCCCAGTTGGTGGTAAATCATTACTGCCACCCCAGGAAACTACTGTGCTGGTGCTGAAAGGCCTGAACTGATATTTTTGAGTGTGTTTTATTTCCTAAAGCTGTTTTTCTCAGGCTAATCTTAAAATGGACACATTCCAATAGCTCACCCTGGCTGGGCCCTTAGTGGTAGGAGTTGAGGTGAGCGTATATTGGCCTGGGATGGAAGCCCTTGCCACAAAGTACCCAGAGTCATGTGGTGCTGAATAGCTGGCTGGGTGCTGGCTTGGCTGGTCTGGACTGTAAGGTCAAAGGGTATATTTTCAACAGGTAACGTAGGGAGACTGGAGGTCACAGGTCCCTTCTGTAGAAGTGAACAGAATGCTTGGTCTGGCAACATGGTGGGGGAGGGCACATCTTCACAGCTACCTCCTGAACCCTGCCTCTGGTTGGTATCACCAGCTGCATTGCCTCTCTGGCTGTTTACTGATGATGACAGGGATTGTTGAGCCCCTTCAAGCCCCAGGGGTGTGGATGTAAAGTGGTCTTTGTGCCCAGCCACAGGATAGGGTGGGAGGCCCCTAGAATCGCAGAAGCTTCCATGACTCAGCACCCTCAGGTAAGGGAATAGGTTTGGCCAGGCATAGCAGGGTCCCAATCACAGGGGCATACACAGGGTGGTTTAAGGGCTGGTGGGGTATGTATGCTCACCCTCATGGTCCAGAATGTGGCTCCAGGTATCAAAACCATGTCCCAAGCAGGTCAGATGGAAAAGGGAGCAGGGACTCAAAATCATGTCTCCCCAAATGTGCTTATATCAACATGTGCTATGGGGTGAATTTGTGTCCCCTAAAAGTTCATATGTTGAAATTTGTACCCCCAGAACCTCAGAATGTGACCTTATTTGGCTCATTGCAAATATAATTAATAAGATGAGTTCATACTGAGGTAGGGTGGGCCCTAATCCAATATGACTGGTATCCTTGTAAAATGGGGAAATTCAGATACATATGGAAAGAGATGTGCACAGAGAGAAGATGGGATGAAGAGGCGTGAGGTGATGACAGCTGTCTCAAGTCTGGGCCAGACCTTTCTCTCAGCCTCAGAAGGAACCTTGATCAAAGACTTCCAGCCTCCAGGACTGGGAGAGGATGAATCTCTGAATTCCTCTCTGCACTATATCCAGGAATTTTAACATGGGCCACCCTGAGCCCAGCTTCTAGGCAGTTGGCTGCCCAAGCCGGCTCAGCTGACGCAGATCACTGGGGGCCCCATGGGACCCCTCCTCCGGGCCATTCCCTTGGCATCTATCCTACACGTTCTGCAGCTCCATTCATTCTATGTACATGAACTCAACCTCCCACAGTCTCCTGGAGGTTGAGCCTCCCTGTCTGAATGTGACTTTGTGTTGGGACTTCACTCTTCCCGGTTTTGAGGGATAGGACTGAGCCAGGGAGATTTGAGGGAAATGGACCTTTTCCTTACAAAGTAATCCCTTCAAGAGATGGAGTTATGGGGTTACAGCATCTTCAAGTACAGGACAAGTTTGTCCAGTGGGGGGAAATGGGCTGTGGAGGCTGGCAGGGTGGATCTTGGGAGACGGGGGTCCTTTCAGCCATCCCATTCATCCCCATCCCAGGTCTCTGGGCCCTGCATGCCCTGCTTTCCCCACAAGATATCTGTGGAGGCTGTAGGTTCAACTTCTGTGGCTATTTCACAACAGTCTGAGTTCAGCTGCATGGCTTTGGGCTCAGTCTTATGGTTACTAGAAATGAGGTCTGCAGCCACAGACAGCTTCCTGCCACCCTGAGCAGTCAGGAGTTGAAGCTCATCAGGGGTTCTGGCCTCATTCCAGACAGAGATCTTGAATCGCTCAAGCACTGCACCTTCCATGGCAAGGTAAGTGCTTGGTCTCCAGAGCTTAGCCTTCCCCAGGCATGTCATTCCTGTGACCATAGGAGCCATGAGGTGCCAAGGACTATCACATCCCTATTCCTGAACACGCTGGGGTGTTTGGGGCCTCTAGCCACATCTATACCAGGCTGCTAATCCCAATTTTCTGGAACGGTTATTGTCTGAAATACACTCCAGAGATTATGGGAAGGAAACTGGGTCACTCGTAAAACCAAGAGGAGGCCCGAGAAGGCTCAGGTCTGGGTAGGAGCTGAGACACAGCCAGCAAGTGCTGCAGATGCCCAGATCCTATGGCCACATTGCAGGCCCAGGTCTCCCCAGTCTTTGCTTTCACTTCCACAATGCACCTATTGGGCTTGCATCTGTAGGGCCCTCAACCCCCAGTGGCCACGGATGGAGAAAGGAGACTCTTAGCTCTACCCCTGTCTGGAAACGATGCTGTGACGAGTGCCTAAAATGTGACAGATGTCCAGCACACAAGACACGAAACTGTTTCCCAGCACTGCACACTACAAAAGGCAGCCTATCCCTTGCTGAGGAGTGTCAGGGTGGGCCACGTGACCTCAGGCCCAAAACCTGATGGTGGCAACTGGTCTGAGGGGCTTTGGTGTCTGGGAAGGTGCAGGAGCTGAGAACAGGTAGGGTTTTTCTCATGGCTTCCTGTGTCTCCTCAGGCTCTGGGGCTCCCTAGCCCCCCACACACCTGTGGGACTCCCAGGAGTCTGGGGAAGCCCAGAGTTCGCATGTTCTCCGAGAAGACCTCCACCTCAGGCTGACTTAGTGCTCTCCCAATGCCCTGCGAGCCCCTGAGTCCCCCAGGGCCACCCTAACCTGTCAGTGGCTGCTGGGGATGGGTTGGAATCTGTCTGCCTGAATCACCTGGCCTTGCTGTGGGAGGGTTATCTCCTGGCATGGGGATGCAGGCCTTGGCCGGGGAGGGGGAAGGCCTTTCCTCCTCCAAGAAGCCCTCTTTGGAAGGTCTTGGAAGGTGGTGAAATTGCTATCTTGGAGGATTGGTATCTCCACGGGTTCTGGTTTCCCCCAGGGGTCCTGGAGGCCCAGAGCCTGGGTGGGGTGCCATGGGAGGGGCCCTGCCCCTTACTCCTACTGGCCTGGGTCCACCCAGGCCTGACCTCTCACAGGAAACTGAGGAAATGAGGCAGGGTGGGACAGAGATCTCACTTTAGTTCTGGGCCAGTTCCAGATACAGGGCCTGGATAACCCCTGATGAGGATGGAGCTTCCTTTTCAAAGCCATCGGGCTTCATAAAAACGAGCTGGGGAGGGTCACCTGCTCTCCAGACTCCCTGGGTTTCCGTGCTTGGCCAAGGCCCCCTGCAGTGCACTGGAGGGTAGGCCCACAGGGGTGATCCTCTGCCACCACCTCGTCAGGATGCAGAGGCCGGTGGTGCTAACAGTGGCGGGGGCTCTGGTTGGGCACTGAGGGACCCTAGACTGGGCCCTGGGGTCACCTGGTGCTGTCATGGGGTGGGGGTGGGCAGTCCTTTCTCCTCAGGCCGCATTCTCCCCCTTTGTAAAGGAAGGGGCTGTCTCTGGATAGCCTGGGTGATGTGCAGCAGGCCCTCAGAGCTCTCAATTGCAGGCCAAGCCCCCGAGGAGGGCTGCCTTAGAACCTGGGCAGGGGATGCGGTGGTCGCGTCCAGGAGGTTGGGAGGGCAGGGTCATAGGGGGTCCAAGCTGGGTCGGGGTCGTGGGGGGCCTAGCCTGGGGCTGGGGACTGTAGCGGCGGGCTCCGGAGGTGGGTAGAGTCGTGGGGAGCCCCCTGGAGGCGACCCCTACGCGGAGAGGAGCCCTACCACCCTAGCGCGCCCCTGCCCTCGGCGTATGCCTGTAGGGGGCGTCCTCGCGCTTGCCTCCGCGCGCCCGCCTTCGACGTGCTCGCCCCCGTGTCGCGGCCGCGCGCGCTAACTCAGGCTGTGTCCGCCCCGGCCGTCGTTCACTGCACCGCGAGCGTGCGTGCGTGCGCGCGCGCGGCAGAGGCCCTGAAAGCGGAGCTCTGAGCCCGAGGCTGCTCAGGCTGAGGCGGCTCCTCGGGCGGCGGCCTGCGCTCACCGTTCGTCACTCCTCCCCGGCCCGCCAGCCCAGGCCGCTCCCCGGGGCGCAAAGATGCCGGCCGTGTCGAAGGGGGACGGGATGCGGGGCCTGGCGGTCTTCATCTCCGACATCCGCAACTGTGAGTGAGTGCGGCGCCGGACCTGGCCTGCGGGGGTCTGGGTTTGCACGTTGAGGACGGGGGTGCGGGGAGGACCGGGTGTGGACCTAGAGGGCGGGGGTCCGGAGTCCGGACGTTGAGGGCGGAGGTCCGGGTGAGGACCTAGAGGGCGGGGGTCCGGGGTCCGGACCTTGAGGGCGGGGGTCCGGGTGTGGACCTTGAGAATGGGGGTCCGGACCTTGAGGGCGGGGGCACAGGGGGGACCGGGTGTGGACCTAGAGGGCGGGGGTACGGGGTGTGGACCTTGAGAGCAGGGGTCCAGTGTGTGGACCTGAAGGCGGGAGTCCCAGGTGCTCACCTAGAGGGCAGGGTGAGGGCGCGGAGGGTGCCAGGGGTGCTGTGGCACCTCGAAGATGCCTCTCCCCAGCATTATGCTCGTCTTCCCAGTAATGGAGCATTTAACCCAGCGTTTTCCAAAATAGCGTGGGTTTTCACTTTGGAGCGGGTATAGCTAAACCGGTGTCTTGCTGGTGAAGCAGCCCTGTGTCCGGAATCCAGCGGCCTTTTGGGCCCTGATTAAATGACTCATTCCCCCAGGGAATCCGGACACGGGGCAGTGGAGGGGTGGGATGACTTAGGGGAACTGCTCTGCCTGCTGTCTCAGATCAGGGACAGCAGTCTGGGCGTCTGGCATGCCCCGACAGAGTGGAAGGATCCACACCAAAAGGTGTAACAGGCCAGGAGGTGGCTGGGTGCAGGTAGGTCCACCTAGGGTAATTCTGGCTTTGGTGTGCAGAGAAACTGGATGGTTTTCAGAGACCATCCGTCCCCTCTATTCAATTAGAAAAATAAAAACAAAGCCAGTTTCCTGTGTAATGTGTTTTATTTGTTTTTTGTTATCCATCAGTTTACCGTGATTTTTATTGCTTTAGGTTTAATGTACATTTTGAAGAATGTTTGTAACCCCACCTCGGTGAATGTCGTTGTGCTGAACCCCTTGAACTCTTTCTCCTTAAACTGGTGTGGAGATGCTCGGGCCAGCTTGGTTCTGCCCCCAACTCAGTCCCTCTCTTACTCCGTGTGGACATCCTCAGACCAATGCCTTGGCAAGTCGCATACTGTTCTCTTCCTCCTCCTTTATACGTAACATAACTTTCACCGGAGTGACATTTATAGTCAGAAGGTGGATTGTAAGGCTAAGCTTGTGCTCAGGGGACCCTTAAATTAACTGTGATGCCTGTTCTTCCACTGTGGAGGAAAATTGCATTGGGCAGGAACCCATTTCTCAGACAACTGGTCACCCATGTATTAGGTGTGTTCTGTGCTGTGCCTGCATTTGATGAGCAGGTGCCTGTCACGTAGTGGGGACTCCACTGGTGCTTGTTGGCTATGTAGACCCGACTTTCTCCACCCACCCTGTACCATTGACATTTGGGGCTGATCCTCTGTTGTGGGGAGCTGTCCTGTGGTTAGCAGCATCCTTGGCCTCTAACCCACTAGATGTCCCCCAGTTGTGACAACCAAGAATGTTTCCAGACATTGCCCCGCAGGGCACTGTTGTTCCTGGTTGAGCCATTGGTGTAGACCAATGAATAAGATGATTGGTACCCTGAAGGAGCTTATTTAAGAAGAAGGGGTGCCTGATCCTTCTTGTGGGTCTGGGTCTCTGTTTAACATGGCACCTTCTTCAGAAACAGCTTTTCAACCTGGCTGTCCCATTGTTCTCTCCTCCAGAGTGCTGTTGTCCAGCTGTGGTGCTGTGCCCCCCCTACACTGTGAGCACCACAAGATGGGGCCCACGGTGGTCTTGCTCGCCATGTCACTTCTCCCCTGCTTGCACAGCATCTGGCACCAGATGTGTGCTGAGTAAACTAGATGAATGGTCAAGCAAGCCAGAAAAGACTTCACCCGGGAGGTGATTTTTAGGCCGGTATCATCTAAAGGGCACTGAAAGCAGAGAGCCACAGTGCGCCTGGACCAATGGGGAGTTAGTGTTCCAAGCAAGTGTGGGCTCCTGGCTGCAGATGGGATTGGAAAGTGGACCTGGCCAGAGCTGGTCTGAGCTTGACCCTGGGGACCCTGCTTCCCGTTTTCCCCTGCTGTCTCTGTGTGTGCTGTTTTCTTGTTGTGAGGGTGACCAGTGTAGTCAGGCTCTGTGGGGAGAGAGCACTGAGCTGGCAGAAAGAGGCTGGACTCTGACTGTCTCTCACCTGCTCCATGACCCGAAGTCACTGGCCGCTGAGCCTCGGTTTCCTCAACTGACAGGGGTGGGTTTTGAGCTGAAGTGTCACTGAAGTCAATTTCAGCTCTACAATTGCATCTATGTTTACTTTTCTGAGCTAGTTTCTTAAGTTTTCCCCTGTAAGAGCACCCTCTGTGTCTTTGCACTTCTTGAAGTAGCCCACTGCCAGCTTTCTGGCTTAGGAGCATTACTCCTCTTGACATAGGCAAGTGAATATGGTCCAAGATTTGAAAAGGTTCTTGTGTCATGCTCAAGCCTCTAACTTTTGTGACTCAGGTGGTAAATTAATTCAGTGCCTCATAAAATTAACTTGATCCTTTCTGATTGACTTTAACCCAGGGGCCACTGAATTGGGCTAATGTCAGTTCAGTGTGTGGGAGTTAAGGAAAGGTTTCTTTCTTTTTTTAATTGACATTAAAAAAATTCTAATCTTTTTGCTTAGTTCCTGTTTTTAAATAATTATTTATTTTGAAATAAATATAGATCCACAGGAAATTGGAAAGAAATGGACAGGGAGGTCCCCACACCCTTCCCCCTGCCTTCTCTAGGGTGGGCATCTCTCCTAACAGTACAATTTTGATACCAGGAGATGGATGTTGGTACAGTCCACTAGCTGTATTTGCATTTTGCCACTTTTATGTGCACGTGCCCCGGTGTGTGTGTCTGTAGGTCTGTGTATTTTTATCACGTGTAGTTTTTGTAATGCCCTGTCAATTAAGATGCACAACTGTTCCATCACCACAGTGCCCCCTTATGCTACTCTGTAAAGCCAGACCTACCCCCTCCTCACCAACCAAGGATCTGTCTTCCATCTCTGCTTACTGGCTGGAAGAGGCTGTGTGAATGGCCTTGTGTGGTATGTGACCTTCTGAGATTGGCTTTTCTCACTTAGCAGTCCCCTTGAGGTCCATCAGGCTGTAACTCTGACATTATATTCAAGCAATCAGTTCAGAGAAAATCAACTGTGGAATTGGGAAAATGATAGCTGTGTGCTATTTGGGAACTTTTATTTATTTTTATATGTGATGGATCAGTGAAGGAGAGTCATTTATGACTTAATCAGCGCATGTTTTTATGCACGACCATTGGCATGTCAGCGCTAGAATATCGAGACTGTGAAACACTGCCGAAAATGTTGCCAGACTTGGAATTGACTGGGAAGTAATCAGGATTGCAAGGAAAGGGGAGAACTGATATGTGTTTTCCAGTCACAGTTGTCAGTGGGCAGGAAGTTGCCATTTGTTCTCCCTGTGTGTGGTGGAGGCTGGGGTTGCAGTCGCACTGGTGCGCAGGTCAATCCAGACACTCCATGGTGCCTAGAGGTATTTTACTTAATCCCTCCAGGCACTCACTCAAATGAAGGGAAAACAAGTGGGGAGGTATAATTAGCTATTTGGCAAAAAACCTAATTTCCCAAATTCTTGGAGGAATCCTGCAGTTTTGCTGCAGGGGCAGTGATAAACTAGAGTATTATCAGTGCTCTGTCCCTTGTGGTTGTCACAAAACTTGGTCCCTTCTGTTTCTGTTAACTTTGTTGAAATTGGGCATCCTTTGATTAGTATTTTAGCATGACTGAAGTTTAAAAAATTGAATTTGTTCATAGAACTCCATTTGTTTTGAGTCATACATTGGACATGGAGAACCTGAACATAAAAATTTAAATTCACCATAAACTGCAGTGTATAAATTGAATGTAAAGTTGGTAGTTGATTTTCTGCATCATAGTAAACATCAGAATCAGTTTGTCAGTCAGCTTTTTAACTTTTAAAGTCCTTTAAAAAAATTAAGGTTCATTTTAGTCTTGACTATACATTTTAAAGGTGCTGACTTTAAAAAAAAGAATGCTCTTCTTGCATATTTGCTTTTTGCTCTCCTGCATAATTTATATTCCTTAGAAACTGATTTAGGAAGTATGTGACAGAGGGTGAGGGGAGGGACAAACCACCAAGCCAGAGGAGGAAGAGAGTCTTTAGTTCAGGTTGAATTATCCTGCCAAGGTTGCTGGTTGATGCTTCTAGGAAATATCTGTGCTTTATTCCTTGTGTTTTCCCTCTGGCTGCTCTGAAGTGGGAAATCACTCTTTTATGACGAGTTGAAATATCCTGGTGATAAGTGTATTCTCGTGCCACGTACTTAGCTTAGCTTCTCTTTCCTCTTAAAATGATTTTCACTCTGTTGTTTTTGGCAACACTATGTGCCAGGATTTTGTAGACCCAGAGTTTTTGGAAAGGCTGTTTGTGGGATTAAATAGCATTTCCTGGCTTTGAAAAAATCAAGTACAGTCAGACCAGAGGGGAAGATTCAAGTGTGATCAAGTGTGATGAAGGAAATGGTGTTTCCCTGGTGTGAGCTCCTGCGTGCCAGGGGCGCTGAGTTCCTCAGAATTTCACCTGTTGATTTTGCAGGTTCTTGGGCAGGAGGCTGTCTGTTGTCCCTTAGCTCAAATTTCAAAACGTGGGGCTCCAAAACTTAAAAGGCTTTTTTTGGTAAGTTTACAGTAAACTCATTTGGCAAAAACACTGATCCTGTGCTGCTGAGAAGCTGCACTGTGGCTCCCTCCCATGTGGGCGTGCAGGAGTGCGTATGCTTCCTTTGGCCATGCACTGTGCTTCCTCCTAAAGTCTGAGCAGTTCTGCATTCTGGGACAAATTTGGCCTCAGGTTTTCGGCAAGGGACAGCATCTGGGCCTCTTATGTGGAATGCTGGGTGGGGCTCAGAGAAGTAAAACACATGGTCCTTGCCCCTCTAAAGAGCTTGCTGGCAAGCGGGATATGAGTTCTCACTAGTGCAGGGCTCCTGGATACAGAAGAAGGAGATGTCGGGTGGATGGGGATCTCCTAAGGAGGTGGGTGGGGAGGTCCTGGAGGGAGGGCAGAGGGAACAACAGAGGCACATGGGGTGCATGGACATCGACAAAAGATGGCTCTCAGTTGAACTTCAGATGCATCAGGTCGGCCTGTGGCCTTGTCATAAAGCACGTCTGTTCTCCCCACCCCCAATCCTGTGTGATGAAATGAATGTAGGATGCATAGGCACTCCTCTTGTCCTGCCCCCTTACTTCTTTTTTTTTTGTGTGTGTTAGGCATTTTTTTTCTTTTGCTATTATTAATGTACAATTACATGAGCAATATGATGGTTACTAGACTCCCCCTATTATCAAGTCCCCACCACATACCCCATTACAGTCACTGTCCATCAGCGTAGTAAGATGCTATAGAATCACTACTTGTCTTCTCTGTGTTATACTGCCTTCTCCGTCTACCCCCCCACTACATTATGTGTGCTAATTGTAATACTCCTTTTTTCCCCTTATCCCTCCCTTCCCACCCATCTTCCCCAGTTCCTTTTCCTTTGGTAACTGTTGGTCCATTCTTGGGTTCTGTGAGTCTGCTGCTGTTTTGTTCCTTCAGTTTTTTCTTTGTTCTTATACTCCACAGATAAGTGAAATCATTTGATACTTGTCTTTCTCTGCCTGGCTTATTTCACTGATAATACAATCTAACTCCATCCATGTTGTTGCAAATGGTAGGATTTGTTTTCTTCTTATGGCTGAATAATATTCCATTGTGTATATGTACCACATCTTCTTTATCCATTCATCTACTGATGGACACTTAGGTTGCTTTCATATCTCGGCTATTGTAAATAGTGCTGCGATAAACATAGGGGTGCATATGTCTTTTTGAAACTGGGATGCTGCATTCTTAGGGTAAATTTCTAGGAGTGGAATTCCTGGGTCAAATGGTATTTCTGTTTTGAGTTTTTGAGGAACCTCCATACTACTTTCCACAATGGTTGAACTAATTTGCATTCCCACCAGCAGTGTAGGAGGGTTCCCCTTTCTCCACATCCTTGCCAACATTTGTTGTTGTTTGTGTTTTGGATGTTGGCCATCCTACCTGGTGTGAGGTGATATCTCATTGTGGTTTTAATTTGCATTTCTCTGATGATTAGCGATGTGGAGCATCTTTTCATGTGCCTGTTGGCCATTTGAATTTCTTCTTTGGAGAAGTGTCTGTTCATATCCTCTGCCCATATTTTAATTGGCTTATTTGCTTTTTGTTTGTTGAGGTGTGTGAGCTCTTTATATAATTTGGTTGTCAACCCCTTATCAGATATGTCATTTATGAATATATTCTCCCATACTGTGGGATGTCTTTTTGTTCTATTGATGGTGTCCTTTGCTGTACAGAAGCTTTTTAGTTTGATACAGTTGCCCCCTTACTTCTGTCTGCACAGAGTTGAGGTTAACAATTTGATGGCTCCTGTTAGCTTCCCGTGCACTGTGAAGTAATAAGCTAAATAACTCTGTCCCCAGCCTAATAAAATAAATGGAATGATACCTATAAGAAAACAGAAATGAACATGTTTCACTGGGTCATGGTGGTGTCTAAGATTTAGATTATAAACTATATGTACTGATTCTGGCAATTGCCTTCTTCAGAATCTCCCTGACTTTGGTATGAAAGTTGACAAGGTTGAAACGCCATGAAAAGACTTTTATTATGAGAAGAATTTTAGGGCAGTTAGGTTCAGGTGGGTACTTCCATGTGGAGGTGGGAGCCGAGGCTGTGTGATAAGATTAGCTCTTGGCCTTGGGGTAGAGAGAGGGCTGTAAGGGTTTGACCAAGATCATACAAGGAAGAAGTGTTGCATTTTAAAGCAGTGCCCTGGGACTGAGGGCCAAGAGGAGTGTGGGACTGGTGAGATGCGTGGTGCCAGAAACGCAGGGGCGGGGCCCAGTCTTACCCAAAGTGCTGTGATTGCCCATAATATGCATTTTAAACTTGTAGTGACACTGTGGTTCCTGCCTGCCATCAGACATCTTTTCTTGCCAACTTTTAATGCTTTTTCCTTCAACACTGTTGCCAGAGAGGAGTAAGGTTGGGGCCCACGATCGCCTGCTAATGAGAGGTGGCTTCCTTAGAAGTTGGGGAGCCACCAGGTGGAAAGGTGGGATGTACAGAGGTGGGGCCAGTGGTCTGGCCCTTGGGCTTGCTGTCTGCATCTGTGTGAGCGGGGCTGCTGCGGATGTAAGGACAGTGATGCACCTGTGTCTGCCCTGTGCCCCAAAAGGACAGGAAAGTCTTTGCGACAAGAGTCTTTGCGACAAGGCTGAGAACCTCTTCCGTTTGCTAGCTTCTGGCCCCTTGGCTCCCTGGTGCCTCAGGAAATGGGGAATTGAGTGGCGTACTCTGCTGGATGTGTTCATTTAGGAAAAAATCTTCTAGCCAAGTGGTTTGGGTCAGAGCCTGATTCTGCTTCCTTTTCTTTCTCACCTTTGGGAACTGTGGTCCTGTAAGAGTGTGGAGTCTTCATTTTTGCCCCAGATTCAAACCCCATGAGTTGTGGTGTTTTTGTGTTCCTCTCTCCCCTTGTGTTCAGGATGTTTGTTTCCCTTCTACCTTTCTTCTCACCTACCCCAGATTTGGTACCTGTCTACAGGATTGCTCAAGAGTTTGCAGACCAGCATCCAGTTTGGGTTGCCTGGATTTTGTTTTGCAATGTAAGGTGTTTTTCTTTCCTTTAAAATCTCTTCTGATGGCAACACAGGGTGTAATGGCAAGTTGTTAGTGTACCTAAAGCCCTCTGGGCTTCTGAGCAGGTGGTGCTATGTTGAGATTTATGTTTACTTTTTCTGTTGTCAGTCTTACTTCATGTGATGTAGTTGAGAGAGAAATTTCGTGTTTCTAGTCATTCTAAAAACATTGGAAAAGGGCACTAAATTGATGTCGAATAGTTTCTGAAACAGCCAGTAGAAAAAATATAGCAGGAAAATGAGCTTTCGCAGTACTTTTGGATCGCACTTACTGCTGTGGAAAATACAGTTCTGAGGCATTTTTTGGGATCATGTGTAGTATAGCCAGATCAGAACCTTATTTTGAACCTTGTGCCTATGAGGATTGGAGTCTTCTGTGATTGCGTTCATGCTGGATGTGCGGTGAAATGTGCGTCCATCCACAGGTAGTGTTCACTACTTCTTCCTTCCCTCAGACAGATTTCTCACAATGTCAGTTACTTCTTTGAATCAGCTTGCAGCTTCTGCTCAATTAATTCTGTTTCAAACTTGCTGTACTGTTTAATTGAAGGTTGTCTCTGCATAGACTAGCACACCCAGCTTTCCAAGCGCTGAGAATGTGGAGGAAGAGGAGGGTGGGAGGATGATCGACTGAGTGTTGTTGCCAAGCCGTTCCTTTTCCAAGGTCTGGCCTCGTTGAGATTGCCATGCCCAGAAAGGGGGTGTGAGTGCCCTGTATGTGTTGGTCAGAGGGATAGGAGATGCCCTTCTGTAGGTGCTGGTGTCTGTTGATGTGTATGTACTCTTTGATGCAGCATTTGCTGCAGGCATAACTTAAGTCTTTTATAATAAGTAGCCAAAAAAACATAGTTCTTTATATTATGTTATTGTTTTGCCATAATTTTGGTATCCCAAGAGTAAAGGGTGTTTTGAGTGTGTGTATTTCAAAGTTTACTTCTTTATTTTGTCTTCTGACTTAATTGTACAATTCATTGATTCATTTGTGAAATCTACTAAGGGCTGCTGTGTGCCAGACATTATTCTAGGTATGGGGATTCACTGTTTACCAAATGGACAAAATCCTTGTGCTTTCAGAACTTACATTCTTGTAAGAAGAGACAAAATAAATGAGAAAAACATATCTACCTACAACTATCTGTCTGACTGTCCATCTGTTGAGAAAAATAAAGTAGGTAAGAGGGATAGAGTGGGGACGAGGTTCTCACCTTCAGAGAAGGTGGTCAGGTCAGGTACCTGGCGAGGACATATATTACAGAAGCTTGCAGGAGATACGGCCATGAACTATGGGAGAAACGAGAGAGTTCTGCAGGTGGGGTGCAGTCAGCCTGTGTGAGAACTCAGCAGCTGAGTCAGAGTGAATGTGGGGTGGAGGAGTGGAGGGCAGGTCCCTGAAGGCCTCATCGGAATTCTTGGAGGTTTTCCGCACAGGTGTCATCTGACACAAATTATTTTTGCTTTTAATAAGACCATTTTGGCTTCTTCTGTATTGAGAATGAACAACAGGGACAAAGGTTCAGCAGGGAAACAATTTGGGTGGTTATTTATTGTTTCAAACACTGGAAGACGATGCTTGGACCAGATGGAGATGGCGAGGAGTGGCCACCTTCTCCGTGTACTTAGTTCTGGGCAGATAAAGATGCCGCTCCGGGTCTTAGGCCCACAGAGTTCCGAGAGAGAAGCCCCTTGTGTGTGCCGTGTGACTCTCTTTGGCTGCTTGTCATTGGTTTTAGTCAGTCTTATGATGTGCCTTGTAGTTTTCTTCATGTTTCTTGTGCTTGAGGCTCTAGATTCTGACTTCAGTAGTTGTCATCAAATTTGAAAAATTTGTCCATTTCTTCAAATATTTTTTCTGTCCCCTGTCTGCCTTTGGGGGGCTCCAGTGTACATTATGTCAGGTCACTTGAGGTTGCTCCATAGCTCACTGATGCTCTGTTCACATTTTTCGGTCTGTTTCATTTTGGATAGTTTCCATGCTGTGTCTTAAGGTTCGCTGATCTTCAACTGTGTCTGATCAACTATTAATCTCATCTACCATATTTTTTGTCTCAGACTTTGTATTTCTTACCTCTTGAACTTCAGTTTGGGTCTTCCTTATGTTGTATCTCAATACACTTTTGATATCCTCTCCCTTCACGAGCATATGGAATACAGTTACATTGACTGTTTCAATGTCTATTATTTTCTGATTCTGTCATCTGTGTCATTTCTGTATGTTTCTATTAATTGTTTTTTCCCCTCTCCTTGTTACGGGTTGTATTTTCCTGTTTCTTTGCATACCTGGTAATTTTTTACTGGATGCCAGACATTGTGAATTTCACCTTGTCAGTCCTGAAAATTTTTGTTTCTTTAAATACTCTTCAGCTTTGTTCTGTGATGAAGCTGAGCTACTTGGAAGCAGTTTGATCTTTACTGGGGGATCAGAGCAGCCGTTAGTCTGGGCTAATTTTACTTCACCCCTGAGGGCCAGCACTTCTCGGGACTCTGCTTGATGCCTGTGTTTAATGAGGCTTCTCTTCAGGCTGACTGGCTCCATGCCAGCAACTGTGGTTCCCTCCGGCTCCTTTCCAGTGACTCTTCACACAGTCTCAGGGGTGTTCTGTTGTGCATGGCCAGATCGGTAATCAGAGACGTGAGGGCTCCTCGGCAGCACTCTGCTCTCCTTGAAGCAGGCTCTGCCTTGCACATGCTAGCCTCCTATGCCTGTCTTTTCAGGGAGACCTCAGGGCTCTGTTTGCACCCCCCAGCCCCAGGTAGTAAGTTGGGGCTGTCATGAGGCCATCATCTTGTTTGTTTTCTGTCTCAGTGACCACTGTTTTCCATAGTCTGTTGTCTACTCTCTGAAAACTGTTGTTTCATATATTTTTTCCAGGTTTTCAGTGGCTAATATGGGAGGGTAAATCCTGTACCTGTTTATGTTGTGTCTTGCCAATGGGTTTCAGCCCTGGGCAAGTTGACTATGAATTCAGTGTGACCAAAGGAATGACAGTAGAATGTTCTTGGGATGAAACGGTCATACCCAACTTTATTTATTTATTTATTTTTTATTTGATAGTGATTTATTGAGCACATATTATACACTGAACTGTTCTGGGTGGGACAAGACAGATAATAATAAAAAAAGTAGGTAAATTGTATTCTTGTTGAAAGGTGTTTATGTGCTATTACAAGCATAACCTAAATGTTCTTTTTTTTTCCTCCTTTTCTTCCTCCTCCATTCTTTGTATGTTTTGAATCATATTCTGTACTCTTTGTCTATCCCTTGGGTGACATCTATTTAGCCTTAGGAATACTTCCATCTATAGGAGTCCCTCCAAAATGCACTGTAGAGGTGGTTTGTGGGAGGTAAATTCTCTCAACTTTTGCTTATCTGAAAATTGTTTAATCCCTCCTTCAAATTTAAATGATAACCTTTCTGGGTAGAGTATTCTTGGTTCAAGGCCCTTCTGCTTCATTGCATTAAATATATATCATGCCACTCCCTTCTGGCCTGTAAGGTTTCTGTTGAGAAGTCTGATGATAGCCTGATGGGTTTTCCTTTCTGTGTGATGTTTTTTCTCTCTCTAGCTGCTTTTAAAAGTCTGTCTTTATCCTTGATCTTTGCCATTTTAATTATTATATGTCTTGATGTTGTCTTCCTTGGGTCCCTTGTATTGGGAGATCTATGCACCTCCATGGTTTGAGAGACTATCTCCTTCTCCAGATTGGGGAAGTTTTCAGCAATTACCTCCTCAATGACACTTTCTATCCCTTTTTCTCTCTCTTCTTCTTCTGGTACCCCTATAATGCAAATACTGTTCCTTTTGGATTGGTCACACAGTTCTCTCAATATTCTTTCATTCTTAGAGATTCTTTTTTCACTCTGTGTCTCAGCTTCTTTGTATTCCTCTTCTCTAATTTCTATTCCATTTACTGTGTCTTCTACTACATCTAATCTGCTTTTAAATCCCTCCATTGTATGTTTCATTTCAGATATGAAATTTCTTAATGATTGAATCTCCAACTTAAATTCATTCTTGAGTTCTTGAATATTTTTCTGTACCTCCATAAGCATATTTATAATTTTTATTTTGAACTCTCTTTCAGAAACATTGGTGAGTTTGGTTTCATTTGGCCCTTTTTCTGGGGTTTGTGAGATTTTGGTCTGAACCATGTTCTTTTGATGTTTCATATTTCCGTGTGGTGCCCACTAGTGCACAGAATCTCCAGTCTCTGGAGCTTCTCAGCCCCTAGAATGAGGTTGGAGGTCATAGGGGAGTGGAGCTGGTGCCTGGGGAGAGGAAAGATCTGTTTTCTGATTCCCATCTGCAGTGCCTGTCTCCAGTGTCAGAGCCAGTGGGCCAAGCACACAGGTATAAGCCTCTCTGCTTTGCGTCTCTAGCTGTTGTAGGTGGGGCCTCCCTCTGGCTGGCCTGACACCAGCACAGTGACTGCCAGTTTGTGAACTGGTGCCGGCAGACTAGGAGGAAGGTGCAGCAGGCTGTGTGTCACAGTGGGGGGCCTCGGAGCTGAGTAGGCAGCCAGGGGGATGGAGCACCTGAAGCTCCTCAAAGTTCCCAACCAGCTGTGCAGAGCATGCCCAGACAACCTTGTCCAGCTCTCCCTTCTCCCGTGCAGCAAGCTTCGTGCAAACTCCACCCCTTCAGCATCCCTCTGGCTTCTAGGGAGCCTCTCAGACTGCCTGCCTTTCCCTCTGACACAGAGTGGCCGGATGTGGATCCCCTCCTTCACAGATGGCTGGCTGGAATGTCAGTCTTTCAAGCACTCTGCCTGTCCGAGCTCCCCAGCATCCAGAGCACCACACAATATAGGTTTCTGCTCACAAAGCAGATCTCTAGGGCTAGGTGTTCAGCATTCCCAAGCTTCCACCCCCTCCCTGCTCCATTTCTCTTCCTCCTGCCGGTGAGCTGGGGTGGGGGAATGGCTTGGGTCCCGCTGGATTAAGGCTTTCATATGTTACCCTGTTTCGTGAGGTCTGCTCTGTTCGTGAGGTCTATATGCAGTCTTGTTCAGCCTTCTTTCTTGTTGCTGTTTTAGGGTTAGTTGTATTAATTAACTATATTTTTGTACTATTTGTGGTTTTGAGAGGAGTTCTCCATCTCACCTCTCATACCACCATCTTGAATCTCCTATACCCAACTTTATTTCCATGGTGGCAGGTCACTCACTAAAATCCTGTTCATTAAGAGCGAGTCTGCATGCAGCAAGCCAGTCTCTGCCTCTGGGCCTCTCTATCCATACAGCCGTCCCAGTCTGTCCTCTGCTGTGCTCTCCTGCAGTTTTGCAGCCATGCTACCGTGTCACGCAGACCACTGGACGGAGCTCTTTATATAGAATCAGTAGCAACATATTGCCCACACGTGTGTAGTGAGCTAGCCAACCAGGGCCAGGTGATAATCCTGGCCACAGGAACTTTCATTTTATCCACAAATGGGCAGTCTGACAGGGTTCTCTGCATAGAGTCTCACAAGGCCGAAATTGGGGGCTCAGCAGAGCTGTGGTTTCTTGTGGAGATTCTGGGGATGAAGCAACTTGCATGCAGTCCTTGCAGTATGGTGCTGAGGTCCCCTGTCCTTGCTGCTCTTGCTGGGGTGTGTCTCAGACTGTAGAGCTGGCCTGCATTCCTTCTGCCTTCCAGGAGGCCCTCCAGTGGAGTAATAAATCAGCCCTGTCTGGATTTGGGTCTCTCTGACTTCTTTGTCAGCTCCATCTCCTACCTCCAGGCAGAGTTCTCTGCTTATAAGGGCTCATGTGATTAAACTGGCCCTACCTGACGATCTAGTCTCATTCCCTTCCTTAATTACATCTGCAGAGTTCCTTTTGCCACAGTTAAGGTAACTCACAGGATCCTAGTATAAGGGTGTGGGCATCTTTGGGGGACATTCTGCCTATCACAGTGGGATCAGGAAAGGTTTTTTTTTTTTTTAAGGTTAATTCACTTATTCAACACATTACGTGGTGCCTATTTTGCGCATTGAGCAAAACAGGAATATTCTCATTAAGCTTACATTCTAGAGAGGTAGACATAAAATAAAAATTACAATATATAGTACATTACATGTTACATTAAGGGGAAAATAAAGCAGGAAAAGGGGATTGCAGTTTAGATAGTGGAGCTGAGGGTCAGGCATGCCTCTAAGTGCTGGCAGACAGGCTGGGAGCAAGTGTGGTGGGAGCAGGAGTTGGGGATTGAGCCTGGGACATCAGAGCCCAGTGGATGGGGAGAGGGAGGTGGCAGGGATCCTAGGCTTTCATCCTTTGTGACAAGTGGAGCAAGTGAAGAAGAGGGAGGGGAAGCACAGAGCAGTTAGGAGGCTACGAGCCAGGTGAGCAAGGTGAGGACTCCTGGGAGGCAGGGGTGGTAAAGCTGTTTGTAGGCTGGTGGGATGAGGATGAGAACAAGGAGGCTGAAAAGCAGCAGTGTGCAGGTGGGTGGTGCTGGCGACTGCGTGAGCCTCTCTTAGAGGGGGCCAGGCTCCCCAGCTGCCAGGGGCAGGAGGAGGAGGAGTAGAGGGGAAGAAGCTGTGAGTGGTATGGGGTGGCTCTTAAGAAGAGCTGGCAGTTCCTCCCTGGGCTTCATGTGTGAGGCTAGGCCAGTGGCTGGTGTGTGGTTTCACCAAGCATGCTCAGCTCTCTAGGCTCATGCTAGTTGGCTGAGAAATGGATTCAGGAGGGAAGGGTTTTGCCAGGCAAGTGCACAGGTGGAGAAGGAGGGTCAGGACTTGGTTTATGTGATGAGATTGAAGCTGGCTAAGAGAGAGTTAAGGTGGGAAGGGGGGAGAGTGTATTGGAGGTCCTGGGGGCACCAGTGGCTGTTATCTTGTTGAGAGCTGAGAGGTTGCGGCTGGTGGGACTCCTGCAGTGGAGCCTTACCAAACTTAAGTCAGTTACTTTCATTTTATAGACATTTCTTATCACATACGTTAAAAAATGTGATTACTTAACTAATTCTAAGTTACGTTTGTTCTTATCCTTTATGGGTGCTGTTTTGTTCCGTGTTTATTCTTTTTCCTTTCTCTTCAGTGTTTAATTCTTTTTTTTCTTTTAATGAGTGTTTTTCCCCCCAATTCTTATGGTGGAAGATGAGGATTTAATTTACCTAAGCTTTTCTTCTCCCATTCTCTAATATGTCACAATATTTTATCTAACTGATGTATAGCATTTAATGTTTGAAAATATCCTTCTCAAACATCCAAAACACAAACAACAACAAATGTTGGTGAGGATGTGGAGAAAAGGGAACCCTCCTACACTGCTGGTGGGAATGCAAATTAGTTCAACCATTGTGGAAAGCAGTATGGAGGTTCCTCAAAAAACTCAAAATAGAAATACCATTTGACCCAGGAATCCCACTCCTAGGAATTTACCCTAAGAATGCAGCAGCCCAATTTGAAAAAGACATATGCACCCCTCTGTTTATTGCAGCACTATTTACAATAGCTAAGAAATGGAAGCAACCTAAGTGTCCATCAGTAGATGAATGGATAAAGAAGATGTGGTACATATACACAATGGAATATTATTCAGCCATAAGAAGAAAACAAATCCTACCATTTGCAACAACATGGATGGAGCTAGAGGGTATTATGCTTAGTAAAATAAGCCAAGCGGAAAAAGACAAATATCAAATGATCTCGCTCATATGTGGAGTATAAGAACAAAGAAAAAAACTGAAGGAACAAAACAGCAGCAAACTTACAGAACCCAAGAACGGACTAATAGTTACCAAAGGAAAAGGAACTGAGGAGGATGGGTGGGAAGGGAGGGACAAGGGGGAAAAAGGGGCAGTACGATTAGCAGACGTAATGTTGAGGGGGTGCGGGGAGGGCTGTACAACTCAGAGAAGACAAGTAATGATTCTATAGCATCTCACTACGCTGATGGGCAGTGACTGTAATGGGGTTGGTGGGGGGACCTGATGAAGGGGATAGTATAATAACCATAATATTGCACATGTAATTGTAGATGAATGATACCAAAATAAATTTAAAAGAAAAAGAAAATATCCTTCTTAGTTGAGGATAATGATTCAATTTTTAATTTCTTTGGAGTTAACTATTGCCTTTGGCTTTGCTTACTTTTTAATGCACACCCTTCAGTTGCTCTTTGGCCCCAAGCTCTCGTAGGTGACTGTAAGATCTTCCTTAGTGTGGTTGGACACAGCAGGTAACCTCTCAGTCCCTCCTTTCCCTGTTGGGAATGTCCTTCTTGTGGGGGTCAGTTCTGCTGTCACCTGGACAGGCCAGTTGTTTGTGATGCCCTCTGGGGACTTCTCTTCACCATATCCTGAGGGTCTCATCTCTGGCTGGACTTGTGTTCTTTGAAGTCCACATGTCTAGCCTCTGGGCTTGAGCTCATTTGCATTCAGTTTGGTGGTACACGTGTTTTGTATACCTGACAGAGTGCATAGGAAATAGAGAAAATTGTTTTGAGACACTGCACTTTTGAAAAAAATAATTTTTTACCATCATACTTGAGAATTAGGTTCAGTTGGAGCTGTAGATTGTAAATAACTTCTCAGTTTTGAAGGCATGGCTCTACTTACTCTTAAGTTTCTCGTGGTCTGAAATTTTAAATGCTGCGCTCAGATATAGAATTTGGTGGCCTATTCAGTCTGGAAACTCATGTCTTTTGGGTTTGGGGAAATGTTCTGTTTTGTTTCTTTGATAATTTCCTTTTACTTTGTTCTTTTTCAGTGCGCCTCTAATAGTTGAAATTTGGACCTCTTGGTTTACATTTTCTTACCTTTTTAGTCTTCATTTTCCATTTCTTTGCCTTTGTGGTATTCTGTTTTCCAATACTCTCAACTTTATCTTCTAGCTTCCTTTGAATTTTTTATTTCTGCTATCACTTTTATTTTATTTTATTTTTTTTTGATATCTCAATGCTCCTGCTATTTAGTTTATTTATTTATTTTTTATTTACAATTTATTTTGGTATCATTAATCTACAATTACATGTGCAATATTATGGTGATTAAACTACCCCCTTCATCAGGTCCCCCCCACCAACCCCATTAAGTCACTGTCCATCAGCGTAGTGAGATGCTATAGGGTCACTACTTGTCTTCTCTGAGTTGTACAGCCCTCCCCGTGTCCCCGCTACCTTACGTCTGCTAATCATAATACACCTTTTACCCTTTTATCCCTCCCTTCCCACCCATCTTCCCCAGTCCCTTTCCCTTTGGTAACTATTAGTCCGTTCTTGGGTTCTGTGAGTCTCCTGCTGTTTTGTTCCTTCAGTTTTTTTCTTTGTTCTTATACTCCACATATGAGTGAAATCATTTGATACTTGTCTTTTTCAGCTTGGCTTATTTCACTGAGCATAATACCCTCTAACTCCATCCATGTTGTTGCAAATGGTAGGATTTGTTTTCTTCTTATGGCTGAATAATATTCCATTGTGTATATGTACCACATCTTCTTAATCCATTCATCTACTGATGGACACTTAGGTTACTTCCATTTCTTGGCTATTGTAAACAGTGCTGCAATAAACATAGGGGTGCATCTGTCTATTTGAAACTGGGATGCTGCATTCTTAGGGTAAATTCCTAGGAGTGGGATTCCTGGGTCGAATGGTATTTCTATTTTTAGTTTGTTGAGGAACCTCCATACTGCTTTCCACAATGGTTGAACTAATTTGCATTCCCACCAGCAGTGTAGGAGGGTTCCCAGGGTTCCCTTTTCTCCACATCCCCGCCAACATTTGTTGTTGTTTGTGTTCTGGATGTTGGCCATCCTCACTGGTGTGAGGTGATATCTCATTGCGGTTTTAATCTGCATTTCTCTGATGACCAGCGATGTGGAGCATCTTTTCATGTGCCTGTTGGCCATCTGAATTTCTTCTTTAGAGAAGTGTCTATTCATGTCCTGTGCCCATTTCTTAATTGGATTATTTGCTTTTTGTTTGTTAAGGTGCGTGAGTTCTTTATATATTTTGGATGTCAACCCCTTATCAGATGCATCATTTATGAATATATTTTCCCATACTGTAGGATGTCTTTTTGTTCTACTGATGGTGTCCTTTGCTGTATAGAAGCGTTTCAGCTTGATATAGTCCCACTTGTTCATTTTGGCTTTTGTTTCCCTTGCCCGGGGGGATATGTTCATGAAGAAGTCGCTCATGTTTATGTCCAAGAGATTTTTGCCTATGTTTTTTTCCAAGAGTTTTATGGTTTCATGACTTACATTCAGGTCTTTGATCCACCTTGAGTTTACCTTTGTGTATGGGGTTAGACAGTAGTCCAGTTTCATTCTCTTACATGTAGCTGTCCAGTTTTTCCAACACCAGCTGCTGAAGAGGCTGTCATCTCCCCATTGTATATCCAAGGCTCCTTTATCAAATATTAATTGATTGTATATGTTTGGGTTAATGTTTAGATTTTCTATTCTGTTCCACTGGTCTGTGGGTCTGTATTTGTGCCAATACCAAATTGTCTTGATTACTGTGGCTTTGTAGTAGAGCTTGAAGTCAGGGAGCATAATTCCCCCTGTTTGATTCCTCCTTCTCAGGATTACTTTGGCTATTCGAGGTCTTTTCTGGTTCCATATGAATTTTAGAATTATTTGTTCCAGTTCATTGAAGAAAGCTGTTGGTAGTTTGATAGGGATTGTGTTGAATCTGTAGATTGCTTTAGGTAGTATAGCCATTTTGACAATATTTATTCTTCCTAGCCAAGAGCATGGGATGCATTTCCATTTGTTAGTGTCCTCTTTAATTTCTCCTAGGAGTGTCTTGTAGTTTTCAGAGTACAGGTCTTTCACTTCCTTGGTTAGGTTTATTCCTAGGTATTTTATTCTTTTAGATGCAATTGTGAATGGAATTGTTTTTCTGATTTCTCTTTCTGTTGGTTCATCATTAGTGTATAGGAAAGGAACAGATTTCTGTGTGTTAATTTTGTATCTTGCAACTTTGCTGAATTCAGATATTAGTTCTAGTAGTTTTGGAGTGGAGTCTTTAGGGTTTTTTATGTACAGTATCATATCATCTGCAAATAGTGACAATTTGACTTCTTCTTTACCAATCTGGATGCCTTGTATGTCTTTGTTTTGTCTGATTGCCGTGGCTAGGACCTCCAGTACTATGTTGAATAACAGTGGAGAGAGTGGGCATCCCTGTCTTGTTCCCGATCTTAGATGAAAAGCTTTCAGCTTCTCGCTGTTAAGTAAGATGTTAGCTGTAGGTTTGTCATATATAGCCTTTATGATGTTGAGGTACTTGCCATCTATACCCATTTTGTTGAGAGTTTTAATCATGAATGGATGCTAAATTTTGTCAAATGCTTTTTCAGCAGCTATGGAAATGATCATGTGGTTTTTGTTCTTCTTTTTGTTGATGTGGTGGATGATGTTGATGGATTTTCGAATGTTGTACCATCCTTGTATCCCTGGGATGAATCCCACTTGATCATGGTGTATGATCCTCTTGATGGATTTTTGAATTTGGTTTGCTAATATTTTGTTGAGTATTTTGCATCTACGTTCATCAGGGATATTGGTCTTTAATTTTCTTTTTTGGTGAGGTCTTTGCCCGGTTTTGGTATTAGAGTGATGCTGGCTTCATAGAAAGAGTTTGGAAGTATTCCCTCCTCTTCTATTTTTTGGAGAACTTTAAGGAGAATGGGTGTTATTTCTTCTCTATATGTCTGGTAGAATTCAGAGTTGAATCCATCTGTTCCGGGGGTTTTGTTCTTGGGGAGTTTTTTGATTACCGATTCAATTTTGTTGCTGGTGATTGGTCTGTTTAGTTTTTCTGTTTCTTGCTTGGTCAGTCTTGGAAGGTTGTATTTTTCTAAGAAGTTGTCCATTTCTTCTAGTTTTCCAGCTTGTTAGCATACAGATTCTCATAATATTCTCTTATAATTCTTTGTATTTCTGTGGGTCCGTCGTTATTTTTCCTCTCTCATTTCTGATTCTGTTTATGTGTGTAGATTCTCTTTTTCTCTTAATAAGTCTGGCTAGGGGTTTGTCTATTTTGTTTATTTTTTCAAAGAACCAGCTCTTGGTTTCATTGATTTTTTCTATTGTTTTATTCTTCCCAATTTTATTTATTTCTTCTCTGATCTTTATTATGTCCCTCCTTCTGGTGACTTTGGGCCTCCTTTGTTCTTCTTTTTCCAGTTTCAATAATTGTGTCTTTAGACTGTTCATTTGGGAATGCTCTTCCTTCTTTAAATAGGCCTGGATTGCAATATACTTTCCTCTTAGAACTGCCTTTGCTGCTTCCCACAGAAGTTGGGGCTCTGTGTTGTTGTTGTCATTAGTCTCCATATATTCTTTGATTTCTGTTTTGATTTGGTCGTTAACCCATTGATTAATTAGGAGAATGTTGTTAAGTCTCCATGTATTTGTGAGCCTTTTGATTTCTTTCTGAAATTTATTTCTAGTTTTATACCTTTGTGATCTGAGAAGTTGGTTGGTAGGATTTCAATATTTTTGAAATTACTGAGGTTCTTTTTGTGGCCTAGTATGTGGTCTATCCTGGAAAATGTTCCATGTGCACTTGAGAAGAATGTGTATCCTGCTGCTTTTGGGTGCAGAGTTCTGTAGATGTCTGTTAGGTCCATGCGTTCTAGTGTGTTGTTCAGTGCCTCTGTGTCTTTACTTATTCTCTGTCTGGGTGATCTATCGTTTGGAGTGAGGGGTGTGTTGAAGTCTCCTAAAATGAATGCATTGTTGTCTATTTCCTCCTTCAATTCTGTTAGTATTTGTTTCACATATGTTGTTGCTCCTGTGTTGGGTGCATATATATTTATAATGGTTATATCTTCGTGTTGGACTGACCCCTTTATCATTATGTAATGTCCTTCTTCATATCTTGCTACTTTCTTCGTTTTGAAGTCTATTTTGTCTGTTACAAGTACTGCAACACCTGCTTTTTTCTCTTTGTTGTTTGCATGAAATATCTTTTTCCATCCCTTCACTTTTAGTCTGTGTATATCTTTGGGTTTGAGGTGAGTCTCTTGTAAGCAGCATATAGATGGGTCTTGCTTTTTTATCCACTCTTGTTACTTTGTGTCTTTTGATTGGTGCATTCAGTCCATTTACATTTAGGGTGATTATTGATAGATATGTACTTATTGCCATTGGTGGCTTTAGATTCGTAGTCACCAAAGGTTCAAGGGTTGCTTCTTTACTTTCTGAGAATCTAACTTAACTTTCTTGTTAAGTTATTGTGAATGCCATCTGATGTTTCTTTATTTCTCCCTTCCTGTTCTTCCTCCCCCATTCTTTATATATTGGGTTTTTTATTCTTTGCCTTTAGTTAGTATTTGGATGGTCTTCTTTCTTTGCTATGATTTTATTTTCTCTGGTGACATCTTTTTAGCCTTAGGGCTGCTTCCCTCTAGAGCAGTCCGTTTAAGATATCCTGTAGTGGTGGTTTATGAGAGGCAAACTCTTTCAACTTTCGTTTGTCTGGAAATTGTTTAATCCCTCCGTCATATTTAAATGATAATCATGCTGGATAGAATATTCTTGGTTCGAGGTCCTTCTGTTTCATTACGTTAAATATATCATGCCATTCTCTTCTGGCCTGTAAGGTTTCTGTTGAGAAGTCTGATGACAGTCTGATGGGTTTTCCTTTGTAGGTGATCTTTTTTCTCTCTCTAGCTGCCTTTAATACTCTGTCTTTATCTTTGACCTTTGCCATCTTAATTATTATGTGTCTTCGTGTTGTTTTCCTTGGGTACCTTGTGTTGGGAGTTCTGTGGGCTTCTGTGGACTGCGAGACTATTTCCTTCCCCAGTGTGGGAAAATTTTCAGCAATTATTTCTTCAAAGACACTTTCTATCCCTTTTTCTCTGTCTTCTTCCTCTGGTACTCCTATAATGCGAATATTGTTCCATTTGGATTGGTCACACAGTTCTCTCAATATTCTTTCATTCTTAGAGATCCTTTTTTTTTTTTTTTTACAATTTATTTTATTTTAGTATCATTAACCTACAATTACATGAGCAATATTGTGATGATTAAACTACCCCCTTCATCAGGTCCCCCCCACCAACCCTATTACAGTCACTGTCCATCAGTGTAGTGAGATGAGAATCACTACTTGTCTTCTCTGAGCTGTACAGTCCCCTCTGTGCCCCCCCACCCTATGCCTGCCAATCGTAATGCCCCTTTTACCCTCTTATCCCTCCGTTCCCACCCATCTCCCCAGTCCCTTTCCCTTTGGTAACTGTTAGTCCATTCTTGGGTTCTGTGAGTCTGCTGCTGTTTTGTGCCTTCATTTTTTTTTTCTTTGTTGTTATACTCCCCATATGAGTAAGATCATTTGGTACTTGTCTTTTTCGGCCTGGCTTATTTCACTGAGCATAATACCCTCCATCTCCATCCATGTTGTTGCAAATGGTAGGATTTGTTTTTTTCTTATGACTGCGTAATATTCCGTTGTGTATATGTACCACATCTTCTTAATCCATTCATCTACTGATGGGCACTTAGGTTGCTTCCATTTCTTGGCTATTGTAAATAGTGCTGCAATAAACATAGGGGTGCATCTGTCTTTCTCAAACTGGGCTGCTGCATTCTTGGGGTAAATTCCCAGGAGTGGGATTCCTGGGTCAAATGGTATTTCTATTTTGAGTTTTTTGAGGAACCTCCTTACTGCTTTCCACAATGGTTGAACTAATTTGCATTCCCACCAGCAATGTAGGAGGGTTCCCCTCTCTCCACATCCTCGCCAACATTTGTTGTTGTTTGTGTTTTGGATGTTGGCCATCCTCACTGGTGTGAGGTGATATCTCAGTGTGGTTTTAATCTGCATTTCTCTGATGATTAGCGATGTGGAGCATTTTTCATGTGCCTGTTGGCCATCTGAATTTCATCTTTTTTTTTTTTTTTTAATAATTTGTTTTATTTTAGTATCATTAACCTACAATTACATAAGCAATACCGTGATGATTGAACTCCCCCCATCACCAGGTCCCCTCCACCAACCCCACCACAGTCACTGTCCATCAGCGTAGTGAGATGAGAATCGCTACTTGTCTTCTCTGAGCTGTACAGTACCCCCCGTGCCCCCCCACCCTATGTCTGCCAATCGTAATGCCCCTTTTACCCTCTTATCCCTCCCTTCCCACCCATCTCCCCAGTCCCTTTCCCTTTGGTAACTGTTAGTCCATTCGTGGGTTCTGTGAGTCTGCTGCTGTTTTGTTCCTTCATTTATTTATTTATTTTTTTATTTTTTCTTTGTTGTTATACTCCACATATGAGTGAGATCATTTGGTACTTGTCTTTTTCGGCCTGGCTTATTTCACTGAGCATAATACCCTCTAGCTCCATCCATGTTGTTGCAAATGGTAGGATTT
>JAQQAC010006904.1:7369851-7401627 GCA_029783875.1 Phataginus tricuspis | reverse complement strand
AGTAACAAGAGTGGATAAAAAAGCAAGACCCATCTATATGCTGCTTACAAGAGACTCACCTCAAACCCAAAGATATACACAGACTAAAAGTGAAGGGATGGAAAAAGATATTTCATGCAAACAACAAAGAGAAAAAAGCAGGTGTTGCAGTACTTGTAACAGACAAAATAGACTTCAAAACGAAGAAAGTAGCAAGATATGAAGAAGGACATTACATAATGATAAAGGGGTCAGTCCAACAAGAAGATATAACCATTATAAATATATATGCACCCAACACAGGACCACCAGCATATGTGAAACAAATGCTAACAGAATTAAAGGAGGAAATAGACAGCAATGCATTCATTTTAGTAGACTTCAACACATCATTCACTCCAAAGGACAGATCAACCAGACAGAGAATAAGTAAAGACCCAGAGGCACTGAACAACAAACTAGAACAGATGGACCTAACAGACATCTACAGAACTCTGCACCCAAAAGCAGCAGGATACACATTCTTCTCAAGTGCACATGGAACATTTTCCAGGATAAACCACATACTAGGCCACAGAAAGAACCTCAGTAAATTTCAAAAATATTGAAATCCTACCACCCAACTTCTCAGATCACAAAGGTATAAAACTAGAAATAAATTTTAGAAAGAAATCAAAAAGGCTCACAAATACATGGAGACTTAACAACATTTTCCTAATTAATCAATGGGTTAACGACCAAATCAAAACAGAAATCAAAGAATATATGGAGACTAATGGCAACAACAACACAAAGCCCCAACTCCTGTGGGACACAGCAAAGGCAGTCCTAAGAGGAAAGTATATTGCAATCCAGGCCTATTTAAAGAATGAAGAACATTGCCAAATGAATTGTCCAAAGACACAGTTCCTGAAATTGGAAAAAGAAGAACATACGAGGCCCAAAGTCACCAGAAGGAGGGACATAATAAAGATCAGAGAAGAAATAAATAAAATTGAGAGGAATAAAACAAAAGAAAAAATCAATGAAACCAAGAGCTGGTTCTTTGAAAAAAATAGACAAAATAGATAAACCCCTAGCCAGACTCATTAAGAGAAAAAGAGAATCTACACACATAAACAGAATCACAAATGAGAAAGGAAAAATAACGACGGACCCCACAGAAATACAAAGAATTATAAGAGAATATTATGAGAATCGATATGCTAACAAGCTGGAAAACCTAGAAGAAATGGACAACTTCTTAGAAAAATACAACCTTCCAAGACTGACCAAGCAAGAAACAGAAAAACTAAACAGACCAATCACCAGCAACGAAATTGAATCGGTAATCAAAAAACTCCTCAAGAACAAAACCCCTGGAATAGATGGATTCACCTCTGAATTCTACCAGACATATAGAGAAGAAATAACACCCATTCTCCTTAAAGTTCTCCAAAAAATAGAAGAGGAGGGAATACTTCCAAACTCTTTCTATGAATCCAGCATCACTCTAATACCAAAACCAGGCAAAGACCTCACCAAAAAAGGAAATTACAGACCAACATCCCTGATGAACGTAGATGCAAAAATACTCAACAAAATATTAGCAAACCGAATTAAAAAAATCCATCAAGAGGATCATACACCATGATCAAGTGGGATTCATTCCAGGGATGCAAGAGGATGGCACAACATTCGAAAATCCATCAACATCATCCACCACATCAACAAAAAGAAGAACAAAAACCACATGATCATCTCCATAGATGCTGAAAAAGCATTTGACAAAATTTAGCATCCATTCATGGTTAAAACTCTCAACAAAATGGGTATAGACAGCAAGTAACTCAACATCATAAAGGCCATATATGACAAACCCGCAGCTAACATCGTACTTAACAGCGAGAAGCCGAAAGCTTTTCATCTAAGATCGGGAACAAGACAGGGATGCCCACTCTCTCCACTGTTATTCAACATAGTACTGGAGGTCCTAGCCACGGCAATCAGACAAAACAAAGATATACAAGGCATCCAGATTGGTAAAGAAGAAGTCAGATTGTCATTATTTGCAGATGACATGATAATTATACATAAAAAACCCTAAAGACTCCACTCCATAACTACTAGAACTAATATCTGAATCCTGCAAAACACAAAATTAACATACAGAAACCTGTTGCTTTCCTATACAGTAACTATGAACTAACAGAAAGAGAAATCAGAAAAACAATTCCATTCACAATTGCATCAAAAAGAATATAAAATACCTAGGAATAAACCTAACAAAGGAAGTGAAAGACCTATACTCTGAAAACTACGAGACACTCCTAAGAAAAATTAAAGAGGACACTAACAAATGGAAATGCATCCCATAATCTTGGCTAGGAAGAGTAAATATTGTCAGAATGGCTATACTACCTAAAGCAATCTACAGATTCAATGCAATCCCTATCAAACTACCAACAGCTTTCTTCAATGAACTGTAACAAAGAATTCTAAAATTCATATGGAACCAGAAAGGACCCCGAATAGCCAAAGCAATCCTGAGAAGGAGGAATAAAACGGGGAATTATGCTCCCTGACTTCAAACTCTACTACAAAGCCACAGTAATCAAGACAATTTGGTATTGGCACAAAAAGAGAACCACAGACCAGTGGAACAGAATAGAAAATGTAAACATTAACCCAAACATATACAGTCAATTAATATTTGATAAAGGAGCCATGGATATACAATGGGGAGATGACAGCAGCTGGTGTTGGAAAAACTGGACAGCTACATGGAAGAGAATGAAACTGGACTACTGTCTAGCCCCATACCCAAAGGTAAACTCAAGGTGGATTAAAGACCTGAATGTAAGTCATGAAACCATAAAACTCTTAGAAAAAAACATAGACAAAGTTCTCTTGGACATAAACATGAGCGACTTCTTCATGAAAATATTTCCCCGGGCAAGGGAAACAAAAGCAAAAATGAGCAATTGGGTCTATATCAACCTCAAAAGCTTCTGTACAGCAAAGGACACCATCAGTAGAACAAAAAGAGACCATACAGTATGGGAGAATATATTCATAAATGACGTGTCCGATAAGGGCTTTACATCCAAAATATATAAAGAAGTCACGAACCTTAACAAACAAAAAGCAAATAATCCAATTAAGAAATGGGCAGAGGACATGAATAGACACCTCTCTAAAGAAGAATTTCAGATGGCCAACAGGCACATGGGTTTAGAGTTCTGTAGATGTCTGTTAGGTCCATCTGTTCTATTGTGTTGTTCAGTGCCTTTGTCTCCTTACTTATATTTTGTCTGTTTGATCTATCCTTTAGAGTGAGTGGAGTGTTGAAGTGTCCTCGAATGAGTGTATTGCATTCTATTTCCCTTTTTAATTCTGTTAGTATTTGTTTCACATATGTGCTCCTGTGTTGGGTGCATAGATATTTATAATGGTTATATATTCTTGTTGGATTGACCCTTTTATCATTGTATAATGTTCTTCTTTGTCTCTTGTGACTTTCTTTTTTTAAAGTCTATTTTGTCTGATACAAGTACTGCAAGTCCTGCTCTTTTCTCCCTATTAGGTGCATGAAATATCTCTTTCCATCCCTTCACTTTTAGTCTGTGTATGTCTTTGGGTTTAAAGTGAGTCTCTTGTAGGGAGTGTATAGATGGTTCTTGTTTTTTTATCCATTCAGTGAGTCTATGTCTTTTGATTGGTGCATTCAGTAAATTTACATTTAGGGTGATGATCAATAGGTATATGCTTATTGGCATTGCAGGCTTTATATTCGTGGTTACCAAAGGTTCAAGGTTAACTTCCTTACTATCTAAGAGTCTAACTTAACTCACTTAATATGCTATTACAAACACAATCTAAAGGTTCTTTTTCTTTTCTTCTTTTTCTTCCTCATCCATTCTTTATATATTAGGTATTATATTCTGTGCTCTTTGTCTATCCCTTGATTGACTTTGGAGATAGTTATTTTAATTTTTGTATTTGCTTAGTAATTAGCTGTTCTACTTTCTTTACTGTGGTTTTATTACCTCTGGTGACAGCTATTAAACCTTAGAAACATGTCCATCTATAGCAGTCCCTCCAAAGTATACTGTAGAGATGGTTTGTGGGAGGTAAATTCTCTCAGCTTTTGCTTATCTGGGAATTGTTTAATCCCTCCTTCAAATTTAAATGATAATCTTGCTGGATAAAGTAATCTTGGTTCAAGGCCCTTCTGCTTCATTGCATTAAATACATCATGCCACTCCCTTCTAGCCTGTAAGGTTTCTGCTGAGAAGTCTGATGGTAACCTGATGGGCTTTCCTTTGTATGTGATCTTATTTCTCTCTCTGGCTGCTTTTAATAGTCTGCCCTTATCTTTGATGTTTGCCATTTTAATTACTATATGTCTTGATGTTGTCTTTCTTGGGTCCCTTGTGTTGGTAGATCTGTGCATCTCCATGGCCTGAGGACTATCTCCTTCCCCAGATTGGGAAAGTTTTCTATAATCACCTCCTCAAAGACACTTTCTATCCCTTTCTCTCTCTCTTCTTCTGGTACCCCTATAATGCGGATATTGTTCCATTTGGATTGGTCTCACAGTTCTCTCAATATTCTTTCATTCTTAGAGATCCTTTTTTCTCGCTGTGCCTCAGCTTCTTTGTATTCCTCTTCTCTAGTTTGTATTTCATTTACTGTCTCCTCCACCTTATCCATTCTGTTTTTAATAACCTCCATTGTGCTCTTCAATGATTGGATCTCCGACTAGAATTCATTCCTGAGTTCTTGAGTATCTTTTTGTACCTCCGTGAGCATGTTAATGATATTTATTTTGAACTCCCTTTCAGAAAGAGTCATGAGGTCGATGTCACTTAAATCTTTTTCATGAGTGGTATTAATAATTTTACTCTGAACCAGGTTCCTTTGGTGTTTCATATTTGTATATGGCACCCTCTAGTGCCCAGAATCTCTACTCCTTGGAGTTGCTCAGCCCCTGAAGGAATGTCGGGGGTCGCAGGGGAGTGGTATTGGTGCTTGGGGGAAGGAAAGAGCTGTTTTCTGCTACCCAGCCTCTATGCATGTCTCCACTGCCTGATCCAGTGGATCGAACACACAGGTATAAGCCTCTATGCTTTGCATTTGTTGTTGCTATAGACAGATCTTCCCTCTGGCTGGTGTGATGCTGGGGTAGGGTTTGCCGGTGTGTGGGCCAGGTAGGGCTGACCAGGAGAAAGGCGCAGTAGGCTGCCTATCATGGAGGGGGTTCTTGGTGCTACGTAGGCAGCCAGGGAGCTTGAGCACCTGAAGATCATCTATGGAGGAAGATTTCCTTTTCCTTCTTAAATATGAGTGTCTATATCGCAAAGCCAACCTGCTGGGCAGAGTGCACCTGGGCAATTTTGTCTACCTGTTCTCTCTCCTGAGCAGTAAGCTCTGTGCAATCCTTGCTGCTTTAGCAGCCCTCTTGCTAAGGGCTTCCTTGTTAAGAAGTCTCTCAGACTGCCTGCCTTTCTTTTGTCCCAGAGCAGCCGGATATGCATCCCTGCTTTCCAAAAGTGGCTGGAATCTCAGTCTCTCCAGTAATTCTGCCTGTCTTAGCTTTCCAAACCCTCAATCACAAGAGTAGCATGCAAGCACCACGAAATGTAGGTTTGTGCTCCCACAGCAGATCTCTGGAGTTAGTCATTCAGCAGTCCCAGGCTTCCACTCCCTCCCTGCTCAGTTTCTCTTCCTCTTGCTGGTGATCTGGGGTGGGGGAAGGGCTTGGGTCCCGCTGGGCCACAGCCTTGGTATGTTACCGTGTTCTGTGAGGTCTGATCTTTTCTCCAGGTGTATGCAGTCTGGCGCAGTCCTCTTTTTGTTGCTCTTTCAGTATTAGTTGTATTAATTATATTTTTGTATTATATGCTGTTTTAGTAGGAAGCCTGTGTCTCACCTCTCTCACCACCGTCTTTTGGAATCCTCATTCTTTTCTAGAGGTGATATGAAATGGTGCTGCCCTTTGGGAGAACATCCTGTCAGTTCTTCAATGTGTTAAACAGAAATTGTATGACCCAGCAGTTCTCTGCTAGGTGTCCACCCAAGAGAAGTGAAAACATAATCACATAAAAACTTGTATATGAATGTTCATAGAACATTATTCATAGTAGCCAATAAGTAGAAACAACCCCAAATCCGCCAAGTGGTGACTAGATACCAAAATGTGGTCTCCCCATATAATGCACTCTTACTCAGCAATGGAAAGGGGTAAAGTAGTGATTGACGCTGATACTGAGGTCATAAAGATCCCATTTGTCTGAAGTGGTAGGAGAGGCAAATCTATGGAGGTAGAAAGTGCATTGGTGTTGTTAGAGGAGAGTGGGGCTGGTATGACTGCTAATGGGTATGGGGTTTCTTTTTGGGGAGGTGAAAAATTTCTAAAATTGGATTGTGTGATGGGTGTACAACTCTGAATGTTCTAAAACCCATTGAATTATTAATATTATTATTTAAAAATTTTTAATTAAGGTATTATTAATACACACTCTTATGACGGTTTCACATGAAAAAACAATGTGGTTAGTACATTTACCCATATTATCAAGTCCCCACCCATACCCCAATGCAGTCACTGTCCATCAGTGTAGTAAGATGCCACAGATTCACTGTTTGCCTTCTATGTGCTACACTGTTTTCCCCGTGATCCTCCACACCATGTGTACTAAACACAATACCCCTCAATCCCCTTCTCCCTTCCTCCCCACCTGCCCTCCCCCACCCCTCCCCTTTGGTAACCACTAGTTCCTTCTTGGAGTCTCAGAGTCTGCTGCTATTTTGTTCCTTCAGTTTTGCTTCGTTGTAAAACCTATTTAATTATAGTCTTTACATGACAGTTGGGAATTGTATGATTCCAAGTTTTGTCTTAATAAAGCTGTTAAAAGTATATATACCATGACCAACAGACAGATTCTCAACCTTATTAATCTGGGGAATGCCAAGCAAAACCACAGTGAGATAACACCTCACACCTGTCAGAATGGCTGTTAAAGAGACATCAACAAGTGTTGGCAAGGACTTGGAGAATAGGGAGCCTCATGCACTGCTGGTGGGGATATAAACTAGGGCAGTTGCTATAGAAGGCTGTGTGGAAGCTCCTCAAAAAATCAAAACTAGAAATACCATATGATCCAGTAACTCCACTTGGGTTTTTACCCAAAGAACATGAGAACAGTAATTTGAAAAGATAAATGCACCCCTGTATTTATTACAGCATTATTTACAGTAGCTGAGATATGGAAGCAATGTAACTCTCCATCAGTGGAAGAATGGATAAAGATGAGGTGTAAAAATGTGTGATACATATATATTTCACACATATACACACAATGGAATATTACTCAGTGTCACTCCGGGTAGAGGAAATCCTGGGGCAAAACACCTCTAAAACTGAAATCAGTCAAAGGGTGAAATAAAGTTTAAAACCCATTTATCGCTTACAAACTGCAGTCCGGGGTGTCTCTTTCCAACTCCCCCTAACCTCTCAGGTTCAGATAAGCCCTTGGTAGCCCAGGTAATTACCCATTGGTATGGAGATGAATGGCTCTCCATCCCTGAGGAACACCTGTTGGTATGCAGATGCAACAAAGCCAGGTGGGATATTCTGGAAATATTACAGTTTTACCCACAGGCCACCCCTCCAGAAATCTCGCCTTACAGTCTACTCATTCTACCTCTTCAGCAGTGGTCCCTGGGTGAGAAAACTCTGGAGCACTGTGACCAGATTAATGACATACAATAGCAACAGCAATAAAATCATGACAGTCCTCAAGCTGGAGGATTCAGGTAGGTTCAAAGTCTCATGCAGATTAAGTCCAAAACTTGTTTATTCCAGCAGGCAGTAGCTGAAGAGGTAGAGAGTTCGCAGCAATCATCACGGGGCAGCTGCAGTCAGGGCGCGCATCCAGGCCATAAGGACTGTAGAAGAATATAACCTTAAAGGTGATAAGATACATGTTTTAATGACACCAGCATAGGCAAATCTTGTCCATCATGTAGGATATATGCCAGAGAGTAGTCCTGTGATAGGACAGTGGCAGGAATGGGATCTCGTCCTGGTCTAGTACCAGACTTTCACCTCGCTCCCTGTGGGAGTTACAGATGGGTCAATATATATGGCTATGGGAGGTACATGCACTTGCCATAAAGATAAAACACAACTTTCCTGTAAGATGCTCTTACCTCCTGGACATTTTGGGTACACTACCATGATCTTTGGGGCCACTCTGCTGTTACTCCAGGAATACCCATGAGGCCAGCTTCCAGGCCTTTCTTTCCCCCAAGGTGCCAGAAGGGCCAACCATCGCTGGTCCATGTGCCTCCAGGGTTTAATGCAGCAGGGGCTGGCAGCAGGATGAAAGTTGCTCTGCTGGCCATATCCTGGCTTCAATAACTCTCCTTTGATTTGCACGTACAGTTGTATAGGAGAGGCAGCAAGGTGTGTTAGCATATCCACATTACGGGGCTTCTCATTCAAATGCCGTAGCACTATCCATAAGCGAACTGACCCGCCCCGTAGACTATTGGTGTCCAATTTCAGGCCAGATTTCAAAAAAACTGTTGTACTTCTCTATCATGCCTGCCCTGGTAGGGTTATATGGTACATGAAATTTCCACTTTATTCCTAATTGCTGTACCCATCCTTGTAACACATGTCCAGTAAAGGGGGTGCCTTGATTGCTCTCAATCACGTGCAGCTAGCCATAGGCTTCAAAGAGACACTCTAGGCCCCTCTTGGTGGTTTGCTGATTTGCACAATGTGCAGGAAAAGTAACCAATAGTCCAGTAGCCATGTCCACACAAGTCATGGCATACCGATATCCTTCTGATAGTCTGCCACCTGACAAGGGGTATCGGCCCCCTTACTATTATCCCATTTTGCTGTGGGACTCAGTTTAAGTCCCTCTTCAAGCACACAAGGCCCTCCTTCTAGGCTCTGCTGATTTCTTCAAAGGTCAACGGCAAGCCCCACTGACGGGCTACATCCCGCATTGTCTTTTGCCCTGCGTTCAACAAACGCAGGTGTAGCCATTGGGCCACATCAGAGGCAGGCTTTCCTTCTAGCCAGTGCACCTGGGCCAAAGTGTCCGCTTCATCATTCCCTGGGATGCCAAAGGCAAATGGCAAGTCACCTGACATATGGTAACAGTTTTAGTCTGACCAGAGTCCCATAGGTCTTGCTGCAGCTCTTGCCCCCAAAGGGGCCAGTGACCAACCATCCAGTTGGCATAGTACCATGTCGGTAGCCACAGGTCAAGCCCCGATAGATGGCCCAGCTGTCAGTGCAGACAACTATGGGGGAAGGCTCCTGGATGATCACGAGCCATACTGCCCACAACTCAGCCCATTGGCTGCTCTTCCCCTCTCCATCCTCCATACATATTGTCTCAGTCTTAGGATGGAAAGCCACAGCCCTCCACCTCGGGGGCTGCCCATGACTGGAGCCATCTGTATATGGTAACATCTTCAGGTATAGGGGCTTTTCCCTCCTGATAAGGACTCTTGGGTACCAATGGCTCAAAAGCAAGTTCTTCCTGCTTTCCACTGGTATAGGTCACTGGCCCCAATAAGTATTGGAGTTCTCCACTTAAGGGGCTAGTAGAGAGGGTGCTGTGCTGCTGTAAATATGCACCCCATTTGGCCAGTGTAGATTTCTGTGCCACACCACTCCATGACCTTTGGGTCCAGTCTTATACCCACCCCTCTAAGAGGTACTTTACCCTACCAATTCCCCACTAGGGGCTCCCAAATTGGAAGCCCTACAGCTGGGGGGATAATAACAGGTGAAGCTGCACCCTCTGCCACTGCATCCACTGGGGCCTCCTCACCAGCCACAGGGGGGTTCTGGGCATCTCCCCATCTCTAGGGACAGCCCTCCCATAGGTTACACCCATTTTGACAGATTTCAGATTCAGAGATCCTGCTGACTACCGCCAGATGTAACTCCGGGGAGAGGAAATCCTTGGGCAAAATACCTGTAAAACCAGAATCAGTCAAAGGGAGAAATAAAGTTTAAAACTTGTTTATTGCTTACAAACTGCAGTCTGGGGCCGTCTCTTTTCTGCTCCAGCAGAAGCAAACAAGACCTTTCCCCTAACCTCTCAGGTTCAGATAAGCCCTCAGTAGCCCAGGTAATTACCCACTGATATGGAGATGAACTACTACTACCCACCCCTGAGGAACGCCTGTTGATATGCAGATACACTAAAGCCAGGAGAGATATTATGGAAATATTACAATTTTACCCACACTCAAACATGAAAAACAATGTAATTTTACTGTTTGCAACGTGGATAGGCCTAGAGGGAGTAACGTATTAAGGAAAACAAGTGAGACAGAGAAAGACAAATGTTACATGATTTTACTTACGTGTGAAATCTAAAAGACAAACAAAACAAACAGACTCATAGACACAGAGAACAATTTGGTGGTTGCCAGAGGGGAGGGCAATGGGGGAATGGGAGAAATAGGGGAAGTGGATTAAAATATACAAACTTCTAGTTAAAAAGTAAGACAAGGGGGAGCACTGTATAGCATAGGGAATATAGTTAACATTGTAAGAACTTTGCATGGTGACAGGTGGTAGCTAGGTTTATTGTGATCACTTAATAATACATACAAATGCATATAAATTTCAGGTATGTTGTATACCTGAAACTAATAAAATATTATATGTCAAGTACATGTCAATTGGAAAAAAAAGAAGATAAGAGATATCTGTTAACATTTGTCAGTCAGATGTGGCTTTATAGAAGTTCTGGGGCATGACAACTTTTAATCTTTAAAATCATTTATTCCCATTTGTTGTTGAGGATCCTTGTTATAAATCCCATCCTTCCCATGCTTTAATAAAGGGAAAATGTAGAGGCTATCCCTGGTGATGATAGTTTCCCATGGCCAGACTGCTTCCTGTGTGCTTTTCGCTTGTTTTGGATGTGATCCTTTCCACAGCTCTTTGATGAATGGCACTTCTGTTAGAAGGAGAAACTGTGGCAGAGAGAGGTTAAGTTGATGGCCTCAGGTCCTGTAGCTGGAAGACAGGGAGGGTCTCCAGAGTTTGCTCTGCTGATCACCGTGCTGATGACCTTCAGTAAATTTTAACAATAATACCTTCCTTCAAAACAGGCTTTTGTTGGGTTGATTTTGGCTTTTGGTGTACTCAGTGAGGTCATTTTATATGCAGACTAATTTCTTTCATTTTGACCAAAATTTATTGTAAATTTCAGACTTCCTACCTTAAGATTTTGGTGGTTGGTATTTTATAATCTGTGATGGGCTCTGTACTCTTTGTTGCTGAATTTGAGCTGTTTCCAGAATACCAAGTGTCAGCTGTTCAGTTCAACTTGCAAACAAGAAGAAATCATTAACAAGCGTGTTACTCTGGAAGAATGACCAGGCATGGACATTTTAAAAACCCAAGAGCTTTTATCAAAGCCTGTCCCCAGAGAGTGCATTCCTTGCTCCTTACTGGGTGCAAATTACAGCTTGTTTGTGGGCAGTGGTTTTGGGCTAGCCTAGGTTACTCGTTAGCCCCCAGAGTTCCTAAGTCCACTGTGGGAATTGCCTGTTAGAAGCTTGGTGTCCTCGGTGGCTGATAAACGGCTGCATTTTAGATGGAGGCGACGCCAGGTGGCAAAGACCAGTTGCACCGGTGCTGGCTTAGCTCTGCAGCCCCAGCTGGCATTCTTGCTGACCTTTGCTCTTTTAAAATGAGTTTCCCTGAAGTCAGGGGAAGACAGTAAACCTCACCTTTTCCTGAAGCTAGTTCTTTATCTAAAAAGATAAGGTGGCTGGGGTTGCTGGTGAGGCCCTCTGCTTGGAGAGAGGGGCAGCTTGAGTGAGCACGAACTGGCCTTCGCCTGGGAAGCCCTTGGCGGGCCAGGGAGTTTTGGAGGAGGAGGTGACTAGGTAGTATGTGGTGGAAGAGACCTCTGCAAGGACGTTTTGGTAAATTTGGGACATAATTGTTGACTTGAAAGTATTAGTCTGTGTATGGATTACAGTCACCCAAGTCATACTGGATTTTCTTTAAAGCCTTATCTTTTTTTTTTTTTTTTTTAGTATCATTAACCTACAATTACATGAGCAATATTGTGATGATTAAACTACCCCCTTCATCAGGTCCCCCTCACCAACCCTATTACAGTCACTGTCCATCAGTGTAGTGAGATGAGAATCACTACTTGTCTTCTCTGAGCTGTACAGTCCCCCCCGTGCCCCCCCACCCTATGCCTGCCAATCGTAATGCCCCTTTTACCCTCTTATCCCTCCCTTCCCACCCATCTCCCCAGTCCCTTTCCCTTTGGTAACTGTTAGTCCATTCTTGGGTTCTGTGAGTCTGCTGCTTTTTTTTTTTTTTCTTTGTTGTTATACTCCACATATGAGTGAGATCATTTGGTACTTGTCTTTTTCGGCCTGGCTTATTTCACTGAGCATAATACCCTCCAGCTCCATCCATGTTGTTGCAAATGGTAGGATTTGTTTTTTTCTTATGTAAAGCCTTATCTTGGAAGTCATGTTTGAACCAGTGCAGCAGCTTGCTCTGATGAATTCCCCTTGGCATCTCTAAGGTTTATCATTGAGGCTGAGTAAAAGCAACAGCTGCCACCTGGTGAAGGACTAGTGTTTGTGGGCTGTGTGCCAGGCATGGCACTAAGGGCTTGTTCTTGATCCTCCTGGTGATGTCTCCACTGGGAGCAGAGGCTGTTGAGGCCACAGCCCAGTTAGTAAGCCAGGTGGTCCAGCCCAGACCTGAGCCCAGCTAGGCCTCCCTGCTGGGCCCTCCACTTGTCTGTGTATCTGGCGTGTTGTGTGATTTCCGACAGGAGTTCCCAGATGGGCAAACCTGCTGCTCCTCATGGGGTGCCTTGGTCCTCCTGCCCAGCCTTTTCCATCTGACCGATTGGCAGCCAGCCCTGTGGGAGATCCACCTGTCTAAGGGAATTTGGGTAGGAAAAGCAGGTGGGGACAGTGACCGGAATTGCCTGGACACCAGGGTTCACTGTGGCTGAGGTGCAAGGCGACACCTAACCCTGTAGGAGAGACAAGGGGGTTCCTGAAAGAGGGGAAGCCTCGCTGCTTAGTTGAAAGGGTGGAGCAAAGGCTACTGCAGAGGCAGCAGATGCCTGAGGACAGGGGTTGTAGGTGGGGCAGGGAGGGGAAAGCAGGGCAGGCAGGGGGCTCTGCTGAGTGTCTTTGGGTTCCCCCTTTAAATGTGGGGTGGTGAACGGTTTAAGGGACTTGAAGTTGCAGAGGCTATGGTGCATTTCATCATGTTCTTTGCCATCTGGCAGCTGGGTCTGGAGGTCAGATGGCATGTAGCGGATCTTGGCCAGATGGGAGGTGATGTTTGTTCTTTCCCATGGGGCCGGTGCTGTCTGGAAATTCTCTTTTTGTGAGGCTAGCAGCTCTGCATGTCCCCTGCCCGGTCCCTTCGGGGATGCACAGTGGTGATGCTCTCTCTCATTCTGTAATTTCTTGGTCATTGATTAGTTGGAATGCTGTGAGAAAGAGACCCTCCCACCCCCTCGTGCTACCTGATGACCTGGCTTATGGTGCAGCGGGAGGCAGGGCAGCTGCTGGGCGCTTCCCCTTTATTTACAAGTGTTCAAGGTAATTGGTTCCTTAATACCCTCTGAAGGTGACCAATTTGGAGTTTTTTTTAAATGTAATTTTGAACTTGTGGGTTTAAACATTTTTGTGAATTTTGACCATTGTACCTTTTACCTTTTTGAAGCTCAGTTTGCTCCCTCTTTGGCTGATGGAGTCTCATTTGGGTGCTGAGTGTCCTGACTTGGCCCTGGTGGTCTCTGGTCTTTGATACTCCTCAGTAGGCAGGGAGTTGGATTTCTTGGCCCGGTCCTAGAGCCAGCAGTGTCTCCAGGAAGCCTGGTTTCTGGTGGTGGGAGATGGGGCTCCTGTTGGGCGAGGGGGCACTCCTGTTGCCACACTTACTGCCCAGGTCTCTTCTGAGGGCGGCTCTCGGAAGTACACATATGTCTTGAACGGAAAATGCCTGGTGAGGTCATTGTGGGCTCCAGCTTAGGTTCAGGACCGATAGGGTTTCCTGTTGAACCTCTTCACACCAGGAGTCTCAAGGACATGGGATGATACAGTTACACTGCCTTCTACTCACTCCTGAGCTTTACCCCACATGGCACCTACTCACAGCATTCTCCAACCCGCCAGTGTCAGCATGGTGACTGGGGACAGCAGCCCACGCTCTGCCATGTTACATGATCTGGGCTGGGCCATGACCCACCGCTTGCCCTTCCGTCCTGACTTGACTGTTTGCTGCTCACCTTGTGGGTTCCTTGCATGGATGACCCAGTACCTCTGGACGCCACCTTGTTCTCTGGAGTGCCAGGAAGGGTCTGTGGTGCATTCGTCATTCTGAATTGTCACACACAAAGGAAGTTTGTGTCTGGTAACCTTCCAGGGTGAATTATGGTTGACATAAAATCCTAGTCTCACATTTCTTTACCTTGCATATCCTAAATATGTTACATCCTTTTCTTGTGGTGTAAACCGTCTGAGGAAATGTGTCTGTGTCTGGTTTTCTTGTACAAGCTGCTTGTGCTTTTTTCCTAGAGATTCAAACGATTTTTTTCTTTTTCTTTAAAGTCCAGTGACCTTAGTAGAATATGTGTTGGTGTGTATTTTTTTGTTTGTTATTTATTTATATATATTTTTGGTATCATTAATATACAGTTACATGAACAACATTGTGGTTGCTATACTGTCTTCCCCGTGCCCCCCCCGCCCCCGCATTATGTGTGCTAATCATAGTGCCCCCTTTTCCCCTTATCCCTCCCTTCCCACCCATCCTCCTCAATCCTTTTCCCTTTGGTAACTGTTAGTCCATTCTTGGGTTCTGTGAGTCTGCTGCTGTTTTGTTCCTTCAGTTTTTGCTTTGTTCTTATGCTCCACAGATGAGTGAAATCATTTGATACTTGTCTTTCTCCTCCAGGCTTATTTCACTGAGCATAATACCCTCGAGCTCCATCCATGTTGTTGCAAATGGTAGCATTTGTTTTCTTCGTATGGCTGAATAATATTCCATTGTGTATATGTACCACATCTTCTTTATCCATTCATCTACTGATGGACACTTAGGTTGCTTCCATTTCTTGGCTATTGTAAATAGTGCTGCGATAAACATAGGGGTGCATATATCTTTTTCAAACTGGGCTGCTGCATTCTTAGGGTAAATTCCTAGGAGTGGAATTCCTGGGTCAAATGGCATTTCTATTTTGAGTGTTTTGAGGAACCTCCATACTGCTTTCCACAATGGTTGAACTGGTTTACATTCCCACCAGCAGTGTAGGAGGATTCCGCTTTCTCCACATCCTTGCCAACATTTGTTGTTGCTTGTCTTTTGGATGTTGGCCATCCTAACTGGTGTTATATGATATCTCATTGTGGTTTTAATTTGCATTTCTCTGATTAGCAATGTGGAGCATCTTACCATGTGCCTGTTGGCCATCTGAATTTCTTCTTTAGAGAGGTGTCTGTTCAGATCCTCTGCCCATTTTTTAATTGGGTCATTTCTTTTTGTTTGTTGAGGTGTATGAGCTCTTTGTGTGTTTTGGATGTCAACCACTTATCAGATATGTCATTTATGAATATATTCTCCCATAGTGTAGGATGTCTTTTTGTTCTACTGATGGTGTCCTTTGCTGTACAGAAGCTTTTCAGTTTGATATAGTCCCACTTGTTCATTTTTGCTTTTGTTTCCCTTGCCCGGGAAGGTATGTTCATGAAGAAGTTGCTCATGCTTGTATTCAAGAGAGTTTTGCCTACATTTTCTTCTAAGAGTTTTATGGTTTGATGACCTACATTCAGATCTTTGATCCATTTTGAGTTTACTTTTGTGTATGGAGTTAGACAGTAATCCAGTTTCATTATCTTACATGTAGCTGTCCAGTTTTGCCAATACCAGCTGTTGAAGAGGCTATCATTTCCCCATTGTATATCCATGGCTCCTTTATCATATGTTAATTGACCATATATGCTTGGGTTAATATCTGGACTCTCTAGTCTGTTCCATTGGTCTATGGGTCTGTTCTTGTGCCAGTACCAAATTGTCTTGATTACTGTGGCTTTGTAGTAGAGCTTGAAGTTGGGAAGCAAGATCCCCCCTGCTTTATTCTTCCTTCTCAGGATTGCTTTGGCTATTCGGGGTCTTTTCTGGTTCCATATGAATTTTAGAACTATTTGTTCCAGTTTGTTGAAGAATGCTGTTAGTATTTTGATAGGGATTGCATTGAATCTGTAGATTGCTTTAGCAGGAGGGCCGTTTGACAATATTAATTCTTCCTACCCAAGAGCATGGGATGCATTTCCATTTATTAGTATCCTCTTTAATTTCTCTTAGGAGTGTCTTGAAGTTTTCAGGGTATAGGTCTTTCACTTCCCTGGTTAGGTTTATTCCTAGGTATTTTATTCTTTTTGATGCAATTGTGAATGGAATTGTTTTCCTGATTTCTCTTTCTGCTAGTTCATTGTTAGTGTATAGGAATGCAACAGATTTCTGCATATTAATTTTGTATCCCGCAACTTTGCTGAATTCAGATATTAGATCTAGTAGTTTTGGAGTGGGTTCCTTAGGGTGTTTTATATACAATATCATGTTATATGCATACAGTGACAGTTTGACTTCTTCCTTACCAGTCTGGATGCCTGTGTTGGTGTGTATTATTTGGGGTTGATATTCCCAGGTATGTGTTGTGGCTTTTTATGGTTTTAAATCTTTTTTATTTACTTTGTTTAATTTCAGGGAAGCTTTTGTAAATGGCACGTTTTAGCCTGTTCCACTGCAGTTGGTTTTCTTGCTCTGGGACACCTGCTATCCCTATGCTGCACCTCTGTCCGTTTTCAGTATTGGTTACTTTCTCTTGAATCCTGTATCTCTTCATTTCTTTTTTATTTAAACAACTTTCTTTCCGTCTTCTATTTCTCTCAAGACCTCTGTCATGTTTATTTGTTCTTGTATTCATTCTGATCTATTTCCCATCTCTGAAGTGACTTTTTATTTCTAATTTCCCTGATATCTGTTACCTGATGTCTGACTTTTTCTAACGGATTTTTAAATGGCTTTGGCTTATTTGGAATTGGAAGGCTCCAGTGTTGGTCTGTTCTGTCCCCCTGTTCTTTGTTCTTACAGACTCTTTGTATGGAATCTGACCTCAGTATTTTCCTGTTGCTTATTTTTACGTGAATTTAGTTTTCTGAGCTGTTGGAGGACGCAGGGTCCAGGGCACTTTCTGTCACACTGTGCACCTCCACTGTCTCCACTTGGTCTGGAGGTTCACCGACCCCTCCGCCTGCTTCTGCAGATCCTCCCTGCTCTTCTAGGCTGTGTTCCTTTCCTGCTCAGCAGGAGTCCTGGGGGCCGGGCTGCCTCAGCCCCTGGTTCTCACATTCGGTGCTCTGAGGTCACCTGAGTCTGCTTAGGACTCTGATGGCCACAGGTCTCTGCCTTTTCTCTCACAGACTATTGCCACGAAGTCTGGGGGCTTTTGTGGTTTTCCTTTCGAGAGAACTGTGCTTGTGCAGTGAATCAGCTGCCCTTAGGTTCCAGCCTCGCATACCTGCCTTGTCATGTGCATGTGCCTCTCTCTGGAGAACCCTCGTTAAAAGTGTGCGTGTGCATGTGTGTGTGGGCATGCTGTGTACTGGTCACTTAAGAAAAGCTTTTGATGAAAAGTCCTAGGTTCTTGTCCCATGCCTGGGATTGTTCCACAAAGGAGGTCGGCTTTAACCTTTTGATTCCATTTCTCTCTGGTTTCCCCTATAATTCTGAATTAATGTGCTTTTAGTTGTATTTTGTGAATTACCAGTCTTGGGTGATATCTATCAGTTTCCTTTATCAAAATTGATAGTTCATTTAACTTATTTCCTCTTTGCACTGCCTCCAGCTCATTGTACTATTTCTGCTCTGATCTGACCCCTTTGAATCTCTGTACAATGTAAGTTTCTGCCACTCAAAGGGTCTGTTTTTTTCCCTAGGGCTTAGGTAGGCAGACTAGGTTGCACACACCAGAGAGAGAAGCACAGGCCCAAAGGTTTCTGTACATCTGTGGGAAGGGCACATGCACCCCAGTGCACGCACAGGCCCTCCTGTGCATGGTGTTTCTTCCCCACTCACTGTGTGAAGCTGCCTGTGGTCTTCATGGGCATGTGGCAGAAGACTCCGAAGATGTGATTTCAGCCAGGTTTAGAAAGCCTACTTCAGCAAAAGTGTTACTTTTTAAGAACAGTTTAAGGTAAAGTTGTTGTGTTTGACCTGCCACTCCAGGTCCTGAGGGCCACTGCTCTCCACCACACCCCCTTGATTCCTCTCAGGGAGCTTTCAGCTGCTCATCATCCTACAGATGAGGAAATAGGGCTCTCAGGACGGCAGGAGTTCAGGGCTGGGAAGAGAGTGGCTGGTGGTGTGGACAGGTGTGGCAAGCCCTGTCAGTCTGTACTCCTCTATCCTGGTCCCCAGAGCCACCAAACTGTACCTGTTTGGTAAAGGTCTCCAGCATCCGCCCTCCCCACAGCTTGCTCAGCAGCTCCCTGAGGGAGGAGGTGTGCCAGGTGAGGGAGCCACCCAGCGGGCTCTAGGCTCACAGCAGGCCTCCGTTCACTCAGCAGACCTTGAGCCCTATTAGCAAATTAATGGTGAGAGATAAATGATGATGTGGGAGTGTCCCTGAGAGAGGAGGTCGCCCTGCTGGAGGAGGCGAGATAAGTTCCTAGAGGGGTGGCGTTTTCTGGAGGAGGGTGCTGGCTAGGATCGGGTGGGGCGGCCATGGAAACCTTTCTGCCTTGATTCTGGAAATGAAGCACTAAAGCGGGATGGCCTGGGGAGGCCCTTCTTAGTAAACATAATTCCTACTTTCAAAGTGATGGAGGTTTGAAGACTCGTTTTCACTTACAGCTACCCGTACCCTGTGTGATGAATACTTTCTTCTATTTTACCATGTTTGTTAAGATATTAGCCCTAGAAAATCCTTGTGCTTTCTAGACCTCAGTTTCCACACCTGGTCAAGGTGGAATGAAACTGCATGTGGTCCAACCTCTACTCCACATCTGACATTCCCCATACAGGCAGATGTTAGTTGAATTAAGGCCAGTTTAGCAATAGGCGTAGGATGAGTGAAAGTTTGACTGTCATATATGTATGTAATATACCTTCTGTCCCTTTTTTGTGTAATGGAGAATTCCCAAACATAAACTGAGTATTTATTTTAAAAGTGTACATAATCAGGTTCTGTAGGTTGGTGAATTTCATATGGAAAAGAAATGGAGGCCTATAGTAGTTAAAATTTTGTCCTTATAGTAATTTTGGACTGTTCTATGGCAGGCAGTTCAAGTCAATTTTAGGAGGAAACTGTCAGCTGTTAGTGACTTATTGTGGGAAACATTTGGCATGTGTTGGAGTTCTTTGTGTTCCAGAACCTAGGCAGAAAGGTGGCGTTAAAAATGGTGCCACATGAGCAACTTCTTCATGAACATATCTCCCTGGACAAGGAAAACAAAAGCAAAAATGAACAAGTGGGACTATATCAAACTAAAAAGCTTCTGTACAGCAAAGGACACCATCAGCAGAACAAAAAGACATCCTACAGTATGGGAAAATATATTTATAAATGACATATCTGATAAGGGGTTGACATTCAAATTTTATAAAGAGCTCACGCACCTCAACAAACAAAAAGCAAATAAGCCAATTAAAAAATGGGCAGAGGATCTGAACAGACACTTCTCCAAAGAAGAAATTCAGATGGCCAACAGGCACATGAAAGAGCTCCACATCCCTAATCATCAGAGAAATGCAAATTAAAACCACAATGAGGTAGCACCTCACACCAGTTAGGATGGCCAACATCCAAAACACAAACAACAACAAATGTTGGCAAGGAAGTGGAGAAAGGGGAACCCTCCTACACTGCTGGTGGGAATGTAAACTAGTTCAACCATTGTGGAAAGCAGTATGGAGGTTCCTCAAAAAACTCAAAATAGAAATACCGTTTGACCCAGGAATTCCACCCCTAGGAATTTACCCTAAGAATGCAGCAGCCCAGTTTGAAAAAGACATATGCATCCCTATGTTTATCGCAGCACTATTTACAATAGCCAAGAAATGGAAGCAACCTAAGTGTCCATCAGTAGATGAATGGATAAAGAAGAGGTGTTACATATACACAGTGGAATATTATTCAGCCATAAGAAGAAAACAAATCCTACCATTTGCAACAACATGGATGGAGCTAGAGGGTATTATGCTCAGTGAAATAAACCAGGCGGAGAAAGACAAGTATCAAATGATTTCACTCATATGTGGAGTATAAGAACAAAGCAAAAACTGAAGGAACAAAACAGCAGCAGACTCACAGAACCCAAGAATGGACTAACAGTTACCAAAGGGAAAGGGATTGGGAAGGATGGGTGGGAAGGGAGAGATAAGAGGGAAAAAGGGTCATTATGATTAGCATGTATAATGTAGAGGGGGACATGGGGAAGGCAGTATAACACAGAGAAGACAAGTAGAGTGATTCTGTAGCATCTTACTATGCTGATGGACAATGACTGTAATGGGGTATGTGGTGGGGACTTGCTAATGGGGTGAGTCTAGTAACTACAATGTTGTTCATGTAATTGTACATTAATGATAGCAAAAAATAAATTGTGCCTCAGATCATCTGCCTTTGTAGAGTAGCTGCCACCATGTACTTGCTGCATCTTGACCTGAGAAGGCCAAGCTTGGGGGTTGACAAGGCCCCTCTTCTGCCTCAGCTGTTCTCAGTGGCTTAGTTGGAGACACATTGCTTCTTCCCTTGGGCTCCTTAAAGCGACAATTCTGCCTTTAGTTCTGATGTTATCTGTCTTGTTGGGGAATGGGTATTTGTTTGGAAATTATTTCAAATAAGAATGTATTTGTGTTCTTTTTTAGGCAAAAGTAAAGAAGCAGAAATAAAGAGAATAAACAAAGAGCTGGCAAACATTAGATCAAAATTTAAAGGTAAGTGCATTTAACCTTTGTCATGAGATGCTCCGTGGTACATTTTATGTGGGGTGGTGTTTTCTGGAGGAGGGTGCTGGTGAGGATCTGGTGGGCGGCTGTGGAAGCCTGTCCTCCCTGCTGGAAATGAAGCATTAAAGCAGGGATGGCCTGGGGAGGGCCTTCACAGTAAACGTCATTCCTGCTTTCAAAGTGATGGAGGTTTGCAGACTCGTTTTCTTACAAGTACCCTTACCCTGTGTGATGAATACTTTCTTCTATTTTTACCATGTTTGTTAGGATGTTAGCCCTAGAAAATCCCCTGTGCTTTCTATACCTGGTCAATGACTTAATTGTTTTTTTTTTTTTAATTTAAAAGTTAAGATGGTCCATGAAGTTCTCTGCATTCTTTTGTTTGTTTGTTTTTAATTGAAGTATAGTTGATGTAAAATCTTACATTGGTTTCAAGTATACAACATTGTGGTTCAACAGTTACCCACATAATTAAGCTCTCACCCCAACTAGTCAGTTAATATCTGTCAACATAGGATGACCAACTAATAGAGAATTTTTGTACCCCATTATCTTCCTCACACTCCCCACCTACTCACCACCTACTCACCACCCCAACCCCTCCCCCATGTTAACTACCTGTCACTTCTCAGTGTCTATGAATCTACTACTCTCGTTCATTTTGTTCTGTTTTATTTTTAGATTCCACAAATAAGTAAAATCATATGGTATTTGTCTTTCTCCATCTGGCTTATTTCACAGAGCATAATACCCTGTTGGTCCATCCATGTTGTCACATATGGCAGGATTTCTTTCTTTTTTTAGTAGCTGAGTAATATTTCATTGTGTATATATACCACATCTTCTTTTTCCATTCAGCTGTTATTGATGGTATGATACTTTGGTTGCTTCCATATCTTGGCTATTGTAAATAGTGCTGTGATAAACATAAGGGTGCATGTATCTTTCGAATCAGGGATTTTGTTTTCTTCAGATAAATTCCTAGAAGTGAAATTGACTGGGTTGTATGGTATTTCTATTTTTAGTTTTTTGATGAACCTCCATACTCCGTTCCATAGTGGCTGCACCAATTTACATTCCCACCAACAGTGTAGGAGGGTTCTCTTTTCTCCACATCCTTGCCAGCATTTGTTGTTTCTTGTCTTTTGGATGTTGGCCATTCTAACTAGTGTGAGGTGATATCTCATTGTGGTTTTGATTTGCATTTCCCTGATGATTAGCGATGTGGAGCAACTTTTCATGTGCCTGTTGGCCATCTGTATTTCTTCTTTGAAAAGTGTCTTCAGGTACTTTGCCCACTTTTTAATTGGGTTATTTGTTTCTTGGGTGTTGAAGCATATATGAACTTTTTATATATTTTGAATGTTAACCCCTACTGGATAAATCATTTATGAATATATTCCAGATACTGTAGGATGCCTTTTTGTTCTGCTGATGGTGTCCTTTGCTGTACAGAAGCTTTTTAGTTTGATATAGTCCCACTTGTTCATTTTAATTTTGTTTCCCTTGTCTGAGGATATGTGTTCAGGAAAAAGTTGCTTATGCTTATGTTCAAGAAATTTTTGCCTGTGTTTTCTTCTAAGAGTTTTATGGTTTCATGTATTACATTCACATCTTTGGTCCATTTCGAGTTTACTTTTTGTATGGAATTAGGCAGTAATACAGTTTCATTCTTTTCATGTAGCCGTCCAGTTTTCCCAACACCAATTGAAGATACTGTCTTCTCTCTATTGTATTCATGTCTCCTTTATCATATATTGACCACATATGGTCTGTTTATCTCTGGGCTCTCTATCCTGTTCCAGTGATCTATGGGTCTGTTCTTGTGCCATTACCATACTGTTTTGATTACTGTAGCTTTGTAGTATAGTTTTAAATCGGGGATTGTAATAACCCCATCTTTATTTTTCTTTTTCAGGATTGCTTTGGCTATTCAGGGTCTTTTGTGGTTCCATACAAATTTTAGGGTTATATGCTTTAGTTCATTGAAAAATGCTGTTGGTATGTTGATAGGATTGCATAGAATCTGTAAATTGCTTTGGGCAAGATGACCATTCTGACAGTATTAATTATTCCTAACTATGAGCATGGGATAGATTTCCATTTATTTGTATGTTCTTTAATTTCTCTTGTAAGTGTCTTACAGTTTTCAGAGTATAGGTTTTTCACCTACTTGGTTAGGTTTATTCCTAGGTATTTTATTCTTTTTGATGCAATTGTAAATGGAATTGTTTTCCTGATTTCTCTTTCTGCTAGTTTGTTATTAGTATATAGGAGTGCAACAGATTTCTGTGTATTAATTTTGTATCATGCAACTTTTCTGAATCCAGCTATTCTAAAAGTTTTTTGGTGGAATCTTTAGGGTTTTCTTTGGATAATATCATGTCATCTGCAAATAGTGACAGTTTAACTTCTTCCTTTCCAATTTGAATACTTTTTATCTTTCTGTGTTGTCTGATTGCCATTGCTGGGACCTCCAGTACTGTGTTGAATAAAAGTGGTAGGAGTGGGCATTGTTGTCTTGTGCCTGATCTTAGAGGAAAAGTTTTCAGCTTTTTGCTATTAAGTATGATATTGGCTGTGGGTTTGTTGTATATGGCTTTTATTATGTTGAGGTATGTACCCTCTATACTCATTTGTTGAGAGTTTTATCATGAATGGATGTTGAATTTTGTCAAGTTCTTTTTCAGCATCTACTGAGATGATTGTGTGGTTTTTATTCTCCTTTTTGTTAATGTGGTGTATTACAGTAATTGATTTACGAATATTGTACCATCCTTGCATCCCTGGAACAAATCCCAGTTAGTTATGATGAATGATCTTTTTGATGTATTTTTGAATTTGGTTTGCTAATATTTTGTTGAGAATTTTTGCACCTATATTAATCAGGGATATTGATCTATAATTTTCTTTCTTTGTAGTGTCTTTGTCTGGTTTTGGTATTAGAGTGATGCTGGCCTCACAGCATGAGTTTGGAAGTATTCCTCCTCTTCTACTTTTTGGAATACTTTAAGAAGAATGGGTATTAGCACTCTTTAATTGTTTGGTAGAATTCAGCTGTGAAGCCATCTGGTACTGGACTTTTTTTTGTTGGAGTTTTTTGATTACCAATTCAATTTCATTACTGGTAATTGGTCTGTTCAGATTTTCTGTTTCTTCCTGGATCAATCCTGGAAGGTTGTACTTTTCTAGGATTTGTCCATTTCCTCAACGTTGTGCAGTTTATTGGCATATAATTTTTCATAAAATTTTCTAATAATTTTTAATATTTCTGTGATACCCATTGTGGAGTCCTTCTTTTTTTCTGAGTTTGTGTGTGTACACTCTCTTTTTTCCTTGATAAGTCTGGCTAAGGGTTTGTCTATTTTGCTTATCTTCTCAAAGAACCAGCTCTTGGTTTCATTGATTTTTTTTCTGTTGTTTTATTCTTCTCTGTTTATTTCTGTTCTAATCTTTATTATGTCCCTCCTTCTACTAACTTCGGGTTTCATTTGTTCTTCTAGTTTCTTTAATTATGAATTTAGACTGTTTATTTGGGATTGTTCTTTCTTGAGATAAGCCTGTATTTCTATGTACTCTCCTCTCAAGTGCTTTGCTGCATCCCACAGGTTTTGGGCTGTTGTGTTTTTGTTTTCATTTGTCTCCAGGTATTGCTTGATCTCTGTTTTAATTTGTTCATTTGTGCATTGATAATTTAGAAGCATGTTGTGTGAGGCTCTTCTTGTGGCCTAGTAGGTGATCTGTTTTCAAGAATGTTCCATGTACACTTGAGAAAAATGTATATCCTGGTGTTTTTGGGTGGAGTGTTCTGTAGATCCATTTGATCTAATGTGTTGTTCAGTGCCTCTGTTCCCTTATTTATTTTCTTTCTGGTTGATGTCTATTGATGTGAGTGGCATGTTAAAGTCCCCTAAAATGAATGAGTTGCCATCTGTTTCCCCTTTTAGTTCTGTTAGTATTTGTTTTACATTTTTAGGTGCTCCTATGTTGGGTGCATAGATGTTTATAATTGTTATATCCTCTTGTTGGACTGATCCCTCTATCATTATGTAATATCCTTGTCTCTTGTTACTTTCTTTGTTTTGAAATCTGTTTTGTCTGATATAAGTACTGCTCCTCCTACTTTTCTGTCCCTATTATTTGCATGGAATATTTTTTTCCATCCCTTCATTTTCAGTCTGTGTATGTCTTTGGGTCTGAAATGCATCTCTTGTAGGAAGCATATAGATGGGTCTTGTTTCTTTATCCATCCTGCCATCCTTTTTCTTTTGATTAGTGCATTCAGTCCATTTACATTTAAGGTGATTATTGATAGATACATACTTATTGCCATTTTATTAATTGTTTTCCGGTTGTTTTTATAAGTCCTCTCTGTTCCTTTCTTCCTCTCTTATACTCTTCTCTTGTTATTTGGTGGTTTTCTTTAGTGTTGTGATTGGATTTCTCTTTTTCAGTTTTTTGTTTATCTGTTATAGGCTTTAGGTTTGTGGTTACCATAAGGTTCAAGGAAGCTTCCTGACTACATAACAGTCTATATTAAGTTGATGATTGCTCTATTTCAAACACAATCTGAAAGCATTTCTTTTTTCTTCCTCTTCCTCCACATTTTATATATTAGATGTCATAATCTGCATTTTTTTGTGTGTCCCTTGACTGATTTTGTGTTGAGTTGGTTTTACTACTTTTGCTTTGTTTTAATTTCATACTTGCTTGGTAAGTTTGGTCTACTACCTTTATTGTGGGTTTATTTCCACTGGTGAGAGCTATTTAGATTTGGGAACATTTCAATCTACAGAAGTCCCTTTAGCTAACATATCCTGTAATGCTGGTTTAGTGGTTGTAAATTCCTTCAGCCTTCACTTTTCTGGGAAATTTTTAATCTGTACTTCAAATTTGAATGATCATCTTGCTGGGTAAGAATTCTTGGTTGAAGGCCCTTCTGTTTGAATACATTAAATATTTGGTGCCACTCACTTCTGGCCTGTAGAGTTTCTGCTGAGAAGTCTTCTGTTAGCATGGTGGGGTTTCCCTTATAAGTAATTTTTTTTCACTCTCTGGCTGCTTTCAATACTCTCTCCTATCCTTAATCTTTGCCATTTTAATTATTATATGTCTTGGTGTTGTCTTCCTCAGGTTCCTTTTATTAGGGGATCTCTGAACTTCTATGACCTGAGTGTCTGTTTCCTTTCCCAGATTCAGGAAGTTTTCAAATATTATTTATTTCCTCAAAGAGACTTCCTACCCCTTTGTGTCTCTCTTCTCCTTCTCGTACCCCTATTATGCAAATATTGTTTTTTTTGGATTGGTCACACAGCTCTCTTAGCATTATTTCATTCCTAGAGATTTTTTTTCTCTGTGTTCCTCAGCTTCATTGTGTTCCTGTTCTCTAATTTCCATCTCATCGATAGTCTCTCCTCTACTTGCAGCAATCTATTCTTCATTCCTGCCATTGTATATTTCATTTCAGTTACTGTATTCTTCAGCTCTGAGTGGCTTTTTTTTCAGCTCTTCTGTCTCTTTTTTGATGTCTTCTCTGAGATCTTCAGTTTTTCTGCAGATCTGTGAGCATATTTATGACTTACTTGGAAATATTTATCGAGAAGATTGGTGGTCTCCATTTCATTTAGACCTCTTTCTGCTGTCTTACCCTGTAGTTTTGTTTGGAACATATTCCTCTGCCTTTTCATTTTGTCAGGGTTTCTGTGTTTCTTCCTTCATACTAGCATAGATCTGCTATGCTTCCTGGTCTAGAGAGTAATGGCTTTATGGAGAAGGCATCCTCTGGTGCCCAGAAGGTCAAGCCTCTCTACTCCCCAGTGCCTGGTTCTCCTTTGCAATGGAGCCCCAGTTGTTGTTGGACTGTAGGTGGGGCCACCTTTCTGTCTGTCTGCATTCGGCAGTGGTCTCTCTCATTCTGCTGCGGCCGGCAGTTTTCCTATGCTAGGCCTTTGTGATCAGAGCAGTGGCTTCTGCTGGGATCCTTGTGGGCAGGGCCACCCTTTTCCTGCCCTGGAGCGATGGCAAGGCTGCTGAGCTAATGAGCTGGGGGTGGGAGTGGGGTTGCAGGGCGCCTCCCCAGTTGGATTGATGTAGGGCCGAGAAAGTTGGGAAAGCCTCCCTCTGCCTGCCAGGCAGCAAAGTCTAATGCTGCAGGGCCAGGTGTGTGTGTGCAGGAAAGTGCCCTGGGGCTGAGCAGCCAGCGAAGGTATGGAGCATTGGGGGCTTCTATGAGCATCTGACCTGTTGGGCTGAGGGAGGGCTGGGGAAGTGTTGTCCACCTGTCCTTTCTCCTGCAGAGAGAGCCTTGTACAACCCTCCTCCCTCTGGCACCCTACTTGTTGCTGGTAAATCTTTCAAACTGCTGCCTCTGTGTTGGGTCTCAGCGGACTGAGGGAGTGTAGTCTGTCCTCCACAAGCAGCTGGCGTCTCGGTCTCTCAGAGTGCTGCAACTCTCCCTGGTGGCCAGTCCCACTAATCACCAAAGCTCAATGCAATGTAGACTTGTGTCCCCAGAGCAGATCTCCAGGGCCATGTGTGCAGAGCTCCTGAGCACCTCTCTCTCCTGACTGTTCCCCTTCCTCCCGCTTGTGGGCTGGGATGAGGGAAGGGCTGGGGTCTTGATTGATCAGAGTTCTGCCACTTTTCCCTTCTCTGTGTGGACTTCTTTCATTCCCCAGGTGCAGGTGGTCTGTTCTGAGTCTCCAGGTCATTTTCAGGGTGAGCTGTATTTGATATGGTTGCTCCCTTGGTGTGTGTGTGAGCAGGTTTCCACCTGGCCTTCCTACCATGCAATCTTTTTTTCCTACCCCAGGATTTAATCTTTTAATATCATGGTTTTTTTCACACTTCAAACCACAGTTAAGTTCTGTATTACTACAGTTACTCTCATGGTTCGGTTAGAATTAAAAAGTGTGTAAAGTCAAGCCATCAGTTTTTCTTGAGTTGTTGACAGTTTTTGTGGAATTTGTCAGATACCATGGTGCCTCCAGGGACCTGGTCTTGTCCTGGATCTGGAAGGACACTAACCTAGAGCAGCTGCTTCCTTTCACAGACTGCTCAACAAGGCCCCGGAGTGGGGCAAGCCAGTGCCCCAGTGCATTGGGCTCAGAGTGTGAGTTGCAAAGAGATGGTGTACCAGAGGCCACTAATCATTATTTGCATATTTATTTATTTTTATTTTCGTATTATAAATGGACAATTACATGAACAACATTATGGTTACTAGACTCCCCTTATTATCAAGTCCCCACCACATACCCCATTACAGTCACTGTCCATCAGCATAGTAAGAGGCTATAGAATAACTACTTCTCTGTGTTATACTGCCTACCCCGTATCCCCCCACCTCACCTCACCCCCTTTACATTATGTGTGCTAATTGTAATAGCCCCTTTTCCCCCTTATCCCTCCCTTCCCACCCATCTCCCCAGTCCCTTTCCCTTTGGTAACTGTTAGTCCATTCTTGGGTTCTGTGAGTCTGCTGCTGTTTTGTTCCTTCAGTTTTGTCTTTGTTCTTATACTCCACAGATGAGTGAAATCATTTGATACTTGTCTTTCTCTGCCTGGCTTATTTCATTGAGCATAATACTCTCTAGCTCCATCCATGTTGTTGCAAATGCTAGGATCTGTTTTCTTCTTATGGCTGAATAATATTCCATTGTGTATATCTTCCACATCTTCTTTATCCATTCATCTACTGATGGACACTTAGGTTGCTTCCATTTCTTGGCTATTGTAAATAGTGCTGTGATAAACATAGGGGTGCATATGTCTTTTTCAAACTGGGCTGCTGCATTCTTAGGGTAAATTCCTAGGAGTGGAATTCCTGTGTCAAATGGTATTTCTATTTTGAGTTTTTTGAGGAACCTCCATACTGCTTTTGACAATGGTTGAACTAATTTGCATTCCCACCAGCAGTGTAGGAGGGTTCCCTTTTCTCCACATTCTCGCCAACATTTGTTGTTGTTTGTGTTTTGGATGTTGGCCATCCTCACTGGTGTGAGGTGATACCTCATTGTGGTTTTAATCTGTATTTCTCTGATGATTAGCGACGTGGAGCATCTTTTCATGTGCCTGTTGGCCATCTGTATTTCTTCTTTAGAGAGGTGTCTATTCATGTCCTCTGTCCATTTCTTAATTGGATTATTTGCTTTTTGCTTGTTAAGGTGCGTGAGTTCTTTATATATTTTGGATGTCAACCCCTTATCGCATATGTCATTTATGAATATATTCTCCCATACTGTAGGATCTCTTTTTGTTCTGCTGATAGTGTCCTTTGCTGTACAGAAGCTTTTCAGCTTGATATAGTCCCATTTGTTCATTTTTGCTTTTGTTTCCCTTGCCTGGGGAGATATGTTCATGAAGAAGTTGCTCATGTTTATGTCCAAGAGATTTTTGCCTATGTTTTTTTCTAAGAGTTTTATGGTTTCATGACTTACATTCAGGTCTTTGATCCACCTTGAGTTTACCTTTGTGTATGGGGTTAGACAGTAGTCCAGTTTCATTCTCTTCCATGTAGCTGTCCAGTTTTTCCAACACCAGCTGCTGAAGAGGCTGTCACCTGCCCATTGTATATCCAAGGCTCCTTTATCAAATATTAATTGACTGTATATGTTTGGGTTAATGTTTGGATTTTCTATTCTGTTCCACTGGTCTGTGGGTCTGTTTTTTGTGCCAATACCAAATTGCTCTGCCCATTTTTTAATTGGCTTATTTGCTTTTTGTTTGTTGAGGTGCGTGAGCTCTTTATGTAATTTGGATGTCAACCCCTTATCAGATATGTCATTTATGAATATATTCTCCCATACTGTAGGATGTCTTTTTGTTCTATTGATGGTGTCCTTTGCTGTACAGAAGATTTTTAGTTTGATATAGTCTCACTTGTTCATTTTTGCTTTTGTTTCCCTTACCCGTGGAGATATGTTCATGAAGAAGTTGCTCATGTTTATGTCCAAGAGATTTTTAGCTATGTTTTTTTCTAAGAATTTTGTGGTTTCATGACATACATTCAGGTCTTTGATCCATTTTGAGTTTACTATTGTGTATGGGTTAGACAGTAATCCAGTTTCATTCTCTTACATGTTTTGCCAACACCAGTTTTGCCAACACCAGGTGTTGAAGAAGCTGCCATTTCCTCACTGTATATCCATGGCTCCTTTATCACTTATTAATTGACCATATATGCTTGGGTTTATATCTGGGCTCTCTAGTCTGTTTCATTGGTCTATGGGTCTGTTCTTATGCCAGTACCAAATTGTCTTGATTACTGTGGCTTTGTAGTAGAGCTTGAAGTCAGGGAGTGTAATTCCCCCTGCTTTATTCTTCCTTATCAGGATTGCTTTGGCTATTTGGGGCCTTTTGTGGTTCCATATGAATTTTGGAACTATTTGTTCCAGTTTGCTGAAGAATGCTATTGGTATTTTGATAGGGATTGCACTGAATCTGTAGATTGCTTTAGGCATGATGGCCTTTTTGGCAATATTAATTCTTCCTATCCATGAGCACAGATGTTTTTCCATTTATTGGCATCTTCTTTAATTTCTTTCATGAGTGACTTGTAGTTTTCAGAGTATAGGTCTTTCACTTCCTTGGTTATTTTATTCTTTTTGATGCAATTGTGAATGGAATTGTTTTCCTGATTTCTCTTTCTGCTAGTTCATCGTTAGTGTATAGGAATGCAACAGATCTCTGTTTATTAATTTTGTATCCCACAACTTTGCTGAATTCCGGTATTAGATCTAGTAGTTTTGGAGTGGATTCTTTAGGGTTTTTTATGTACAATATCATGTCATCTGCAAACAGGGACAGTTTGAGTTCTTCCTTGCCTATCTCAATGCCTTCTATTTCTTTGTGTTGTCTGATTGCCATGGCTCGGACCTCCAGAACTATGTTGAGTAAAAGTTTGGAGAGTGGGCATCCTTGTCTTGTTCCCGATCTTAAAGGAAAAGCTTTTAGCTTCTCTCTGTTAAGTATGTTGACTGTGGGTTTGTCATATATATGGCCTTTGTTATGTTGAGGTACTTGACCTCTATACCCATTTTGTTGAGAGTTTTTATCATGAATGGATGTTGAATTTTGTCAAATGCTTTTTCAGCATCTGTGGAGATGAACATGTGTTTGTTGTCCTTCTTTTTGTTGATGTACTGGATAATTTGATGGATTTTCAAATGTTGAATCGTCCTTGCATCCCTGGGATGAATCCCACTTGATCATGATGGATGATCTTTTTGATGTTTTTGAATTCGGTTTGCTAATATTTTGTTGAGTATTTTTGCATCTATGTTCATCAGGGATATTGGTCTGTAATTTTCTTTTTTTGTGGTGTCTGCCTGGTTTTGGTTTTAGAGTGATGTTGGCCTCGTAGAATGAGTTTGGGAGTATTCCCTCCTCTTCTACTTTTTGGAAAACTTTTAAGGAGGATGGGTATTAGGTCTTCACTAAATGTTTGATAAAATTCAGCAGTGAAACCATCTGGTCTAGGAGTTTTGTTCTTAGGTAGTTCTTTGATTACCAATTCAATTTCTTTGCTGGTAATTGGTCTATTCAGATTTTGTGTTTCTTCCTGGGTCAGCCTTGGAAGGTTGTATTTTTCTAGAAAGTTGTCCATTTCTTCTAGGTTATCCAGTTTGTTAGCATATAATTTTTCATAGTTTTCTCTCATAATTCTTTGTGTTTCTGTGGTGTTCGTAGTGATTTTTCCTTTCTCATTTCTGATTCTGTTGATGTGTGTAGATTGTCCTCTTTTCTTGTTAAGTCTGGCT